>JAAIXJ010000639.1:8825-60172 GCA_013403705.1 Heliconius hermathena | reverse complement strand
GGCAGAACTCAACGCCGCGCTTAACCTCGACACCAGAGCGAAGAAATGGAAATATAAATTTAAGTAAATATTTCATCTCCTCGAGTGGGGATCGAACCCACAACCAGTCGATTTTGCAGTCACACCTCGTGCCGCTGCGCCACGACCGGCCTCAAAAATGTTGAGTGAGTGAGAGATGTTGAGAGAGAGCGGAGAAATGACAATTTTAAATTTATTAACCCGAGTAGGATAAAAACCGACTTCTTTTACGGGAGCAACTGTATATTATATGATTACTATATGTATCAATTTTAATTAAAATGCTTATATATATTACTATTATATGTAACACAAATATGAATTTTAATTTAAATACTTATATTTATTAATATGGCTATTTGATACGCTCTGTTTAAGGTTTCATTAAAATTTGATTCTTCACCCTCGTATCACAGTGGTATCTGACTGTAACTACTGTTGTAGTATCAATCCCTATTTTGGGGAATAAATTATTTACATTTCCCATTTCTAGTAGAGAAAGTAGCGTTGAATTTCGCCGCTCAACACGCAATATCTCAAAAATTTGACGAAAAGTGGAGAACAGGGTGTCTTACACACAGAAAAGATAACACTAAGAATAAACTTTAACGAAAAACGAACGAACGATAACGAATAAATAAATAAAAAGAACAGAAAATTAGCGTCACGCTGTATTTCGCTCACAGTAAAGTAGGCAGAGGGAACCTAGAATTAAGAAACTCCATTCTCTCCTTTCAGCAGATTTTTTTGAGACATTGGAGGTACTGCACGCCGGGCTTTTGCCTTGGTACCAGAGCGAAGAAATTAAAATATTATAAGCTTCATTACATTTATATTCTCATTTCTTCGCTCTGGTGTCGAGGCAAAGCGCGGCGTTGAGTTCCGCTACTCACACGCAATGCCTCCAGAACTCAGGGAAAAGTGGGGAATGGAGTTTCTTAACTCCCTGCTATTTTATACAGTATGAACCTGATGAAGAAAAAAAAATCATTCCCTCTGATGGGGATCAAACCCACAACCATCCCGTTACAGTCACACCCTTGTTCTCCTACGCCACGTCGGCCTCAACAACACAACGAGTCTACAATAAAATTTAAATTAATAATTAAGGCCAGCAAAATATTGTTTTTGCTCATGCAAAAATGTATACGATTAAAACCTATTTAAAACAGAAAATCGTTAAAACAATGGATTTATTGAATACATCGCAAAAACTGGAACAGAATACAGCTCTTAAATAAATAACTTCACGCTTTATCCGATACAGTAGTTCAGATAACGTGTCGACTCAAAAAACATTGTTAATTATCACCTTTCGGATGATATCCGGTTTTAAAATGAAGTTTTTGAGAGGAAATAATTGATATTTTAAAAGATTTTTGAGGTCTACGAGGCCACTCCTGGCGCTGGGAGACAAGTGTGCGGTTGTTAACGTGACAGGATGTGGGTTCGTTTTCCACTCGAGGAGATTAAATATTTTACTTATCATTTCTATGCTCGGGTAAATAGGCAAAGCGCGGCGTTGTTAGCGTGCGCCACTCACACATGTCTCATCACTAGGTTCCCAGGTTCCCTTTGCATACTCTTCTATGTTATTCTAGGACGTAGGCCACGAGGTCAAATGGAAATAATAGTTACATGACGTATTCTGGGTGCAAGAGATAGCTCTCATAGCAGATACAGTAGGTCATACAGAGACGGTTAATATGATGAAATATGCCTGTCTGTATGTCTTCGTCCATAAGTGGACATAAAATTAACATTTCGATTCGATGTAGAAGTAGTAGTAGTTCCTGAGATAAGCGTGTTCTACAAAACATACTCTTCAGATTCTCTCTTTTATTCTGTACTGTATTATAGGATAATAAAAAGAGAAACACAATTATGTAACACTCTATTTTCACGCAAATATTTGAAATAAAAAGTTTTTATACAAGATTTATGTTAATTGATTGAGTTCAGCCATCATAAAATTAGAGCAAAGATCTAAATCGTGTATTAGATTATAATACGAGTGTAAGCTTTAGATTCTTTGATTTTTACCCTACTGAAGCGAAGCCCAAAAGGAGGATTATGTTTTGCAATGCCTCCAGAATTCGGCAGAAAGTGGGGAACGGAGTATCTTAGCACTAGGTTTCCTCTGCCAATCCTGCTGTGTGCGGGAAACAGCGTGAAGCTGATAAAAAAATGTTCCTTATTCAGATTTTAATAAATAATACGTCGTTAAATTTCTATTCATGGCTCGAGTGTTGCTAGATACATTTAATATAAAAATAGCTTATGTATCCGCGTATTTAGTTTTTTCTTCACTTGCTTAGATTTGACTATTACCATTACAAAAAAGTTTTCAATTATCTTTACTACTATTATAAAGCGGAAAAGTTTGTTTTGTTTTATCGTGCTAATCTCGAAAACTGTTGGTTCATATTGAAAGGTTACAGTCTATATACATATAACTTTAAAATCTTCATAGTCACGTATGTATGTACTTACAACTCTTATGTCCATTTGAGAATATTGTCTTAATACGGGTTATTTTATATTTAATTAAGTATCCTAGTTAGTGGAATAAAAAAGTTCAAATATTTTTCCAGTTTCACGCTGTATCCCGTATATAGCAGGGTAGGCAGAGGGAACCTGGGAAACTAGTATTAAGACAATTCGTTCTTATTAAGACACTTCCGTTTCCCACTTTACGCCGAATGTTTCGGCGGAAAGTGGGTATTGCATATTAAATAGCGGAACTTAACGCCACGCTTTGCCTTGTTGGTTTTGTTGTTTTGCCTTGAGCGAGGAAAATAAAGATATTATAATATAATAAATACTTTATTCCGTCTCGTGAGAATCAAATCCACAACTGTCGCTATTATGGTTACTGCTAACTTTTCTTTAAATATTCTACATAATATTATATTAAATATAATAATAAGGTAATATTATATTTTTATATACCTTTTCCTGCTTCCCGTCGACATACCACAAGATGTTAGCGGCCGGCATCGATGGCTTTGTGGTACAATTAAGTAGAACATCTTCACCCAGTTGCACACTGCCTGGCACACCCGTTATAACGGGATCTTCTTTCATGGTTACTAAAGAAAATTAATAAAAATAATCATTTATTAAATTAATTAATCATCTAATTAATTATTTATTGAATTCGGCAGAAAGTGGGGAACGGAGTGTCTTAACACTAGGTTCCCTCTGCCTATCCTGCTGTGTTCGGGATACAGCGTGAAGCTGATTTATTTTTTATTTATTTAATGATGAAAAAGTACTGAAAAGTCTTGCAAAAAGCTCGGCGTTGAGTTCCGCCAGTCAACACGCAATGCCTCGAAAAATTCGGCGGAAAGTGGGGAACGGAATGTCTTAATACGGGATTTCAACTCCTGAGAATTAATTACTATTTTCGCGCGACATTGATTTTCTCTCTGCTCATCCTGGTAAAAAAGTATCGCTTTTAACTTACCAGCCACTGTCAAATACTTCGTTTGATTGACAACAGCGAACCTGGGACCCTCCGTCGACACTTCACAAGTGAAGGAGATCCTGGTGTTATACCGTTTAGATAAAATAACGCTGATCGAGCAACTGTGTACATTGCAGAAACCTTTGGACACACTTCCTGCTGTCGTGTTGAATGTTCTTGTTGGCGGCTGTGTAGGAGAAGAAATTATTTTACTTAATGCATTTGAGACCAGTCGTGGCGCAGGGGCACAGAGTGTGACTGTAAAATCGACTGTTGAGTTCTGCCACTCAACACGCAATGCCTCCAGAATCCGGCAGAAAGTGGAGAACGGAGAGTGTTAACACTAGGTTCCCTCTGCCTATACTGCTGTGTGCGGGATACAGCGTGACGCTGATTTATTTACATTTATATTTTTATTTCTTCGCTCTGGTATCGACTCAAAGTGCGGCGTTAAGTTCCGCCACTCAACGCGGAATGCCTCCAGAACTCGGAGGAAAGTAAGGAACGGAGTGTCTTAACACTACCCCTCACCCTCACCCTCTGCCTACTCTGCTGTGTGCGGGGAGTATCTCACTCACCCACGACGACGTCTAATTTAATTGAATTGTATTTTTGTATTAAATCCTACGTATTATTGCAAATCACAGTGATGTAATTTCATTCAAATTACACGCCCATAAAATTGTACGTCGATATAAATTTCCAATATTTATTTTAATATAATTGACCAAATGTACGTGTTATTGGTTAAAATAAATATTGAAACATAGTAAAAGTATAACAAATACCAATAGCAGCTTCTCGCTTTTTTTTCCACATGGGTAGAAAGATGTAACCTCATTACTAGCTGCGAACTTCAACGCCGTACTTTTGTGTTGTTACCAGAGCAAAGAAATGAAAATAAATAGTTCCCCTGACTGGGAATCATATTCACAACGTTTTTAAAGTCAGACGATGTGTGACACGACTGCCTCAAAATATCAATAAGATATAACTTTATCTTTTTAATTCTGTAAAAGTAATGTATGCAGTAAAAATCTTTTTGTTTACTTCCACAGATTTGCATTTAAAATAAGAGCAATTGATTACTTCCCTACTCAAATAATATATTCAAAGTAATTTTAAGCGTCGATGCTAATAGACGAGATCCCAGAGTTGCCAGACCTATGTTATTTTAGCAAAGCTCAAATTTTGAGGATAATAGTCCAAAATATAGTTAAGAAGTAATGCGTACTTACTAACATGAAAGTACCGCTTTCAGAGGTAGTGCCAACTACACGCTCGCCTACGTTATAGTGGTACCGCTCGTACTTAAATATGTTCTTAAGAATAATGTAAAAAATGCATATTTATTATTGCCATAATCTTTACACCCAGACTAAAGGTTGTTTAAAATTGAAGCAAGCTTTACATATATTATTTATGGTATTACAAGACCACTTATAAGGACCCAGACCAATTTGATGATTGAGGAATCATCTTCCCAGACAGAAATATATCTTTAGTTGGCGCTACCTCTGTAAGGCCCTCACTTTCAAGTCAGTAAGTAAGTCAATATCCTTCAAAATATCTGCTTTGCTAAAACGAAAAAGGCCTGGGGCCTTAGGTTCACGGGCTATAAAAGATTTCAACAAAAATAAAACATAAAAATATTTTAGTTTTATAATAGCCAAATTATGTATTATTTTTTATTTAAGTATGTTAAAATAATATTAGTTATCTTTTTAATCTTCACACTTTAACCTATATACGAGGCAGAAATATATACGAGGGCGGGGAAACCAAAATGGTGGACATCGGCCTCCTCAGTGTACTAACACTGTGGAGGCCTGCTACTAATCAGCATTAGTAAAGTGTATTCTAAATCGTATTCTAAATAAGGATTTTTTTTCTAAATGTGGAATAAAACTATGAAAATGTAACTAATTTAAATTTCTTTAACTAACCTGTTGTTCAGGTGTATATCTGAATATTTCATTGTTATCACGATACCATTTGACAGAGTGGAGCGCTGGGTCACCTTTCTCGCTAACGTAGTGGCAGACGAGCTGGGCGTCGTGTCGCGGGTCACCGTACTGTGGCACCTCCAAGTAGGTTATGTTGTGAGCGATTGCTATCGCTGGACAAAAGAAAATATATATTAATAATAGGAAAAGATAATTTTGTGAAACAGGTGTGGGTTCATTTCCTAGATGGGGAAATTTTAGTTTTCAAACCAGATCGAGGAAATGCAAATATATTTTTTGTTTGTAAAAAAAATGCGACAAGGTCCTGGCTCCATTATCAGAGCAGCTCGATGATATAACTACATATAACTGCATAATGATGCAATAATTACCAGTAAATTGCGAGTAGATATATTGCATTAGCAACCCGAACGCGGCTTCGCCCGCTTAAAGGTATTATTATGCTATAGCCAAATTATACAAAATTGTTATATAAATTTAAGCCTATGTGGTATTCTGATGTATAAACTATAAAACCGTGAAGTTTCATCCAAATCAAGTCAGTAGTTTTTGAGTGAATTTGGAACAAACATTTATCCTTACAAATTGTCACATTTATAATATTAGCTAGATTAAATAGTCATAAAGTAACATAATTACAAGCTGACCTATTAAAACTTGTTAAAAATATCAAAAAAGTTGAAAATTCGTGTTGCAGTAGGAAATTAACGTAACCGCCGGAATTGCTTTTACAGATGAGTTTCACACCATGCCTAGCCAAGACCGTTGGTATTCAACAGTTGTCAACATTCGATCCGAAGCAAAACAACGATATGCTTTTTTTAATTAAAATTTAAATTGAATTATTTCGTTTGGATTTATTTTGTTTAATTAATTTTTTTTTGGGTGTATTGTAAATGTTGTAATGTAAGAAATATATGTATACGTGCAGACACTATGAACAAAAAACCGGACAAGCGCGAGTCGTACTCGCCGACCGAGTGTTCCGTAAAAAATTAGGGGTCTCAAGCTTTGTCTGAAATTCAAGCTTAGCTTATCCAGAGCCCTTTCATCTGATACCTCACTTGAACTAGCTGCTTTAATACCAAATTTTGCCTCCCTTTTAAAATTATTATTTCTTCAGTTTCACATCGGACTGTAATGGGCCTTGTTTTTTTCTTTGGTAACTCTAAAAAGCAGCTTTACATCTTTTCCGTGTTGTAGGATAGGTAGAGAAAACCTAAAATTAAGGGATACTCTATATTCCTTTTTCCATCTAGCCTCCAATTCGTTATCTACTAGAGCATGGAAATGGAAATAAACATATTTATTGCCTGCGAAGGGATTTAACCCTAACATTCAGACGCGTTCCCACTTCGCCACTACAGCCTCCACTATGGACCAGATACACCATAATTAAGTATAAAACACTTTTATATAAATATAATAGATAGCCTACCTCAAAAATTAAGTATAATTTCTTGCTTAATAAATAACTTGTTATATTTTGCAGAAAAATAACGTAGTTAAAAACACCATATCTCCAAAAATTGTTTCTAGATATTTCCCACTTAGAAGCACTTATTGTTATGACATTACGGTACACACTTTCCACCCAAATTTTAAGACATTGCGTTTTGAGTTGCGGAACTAAATACCGCGCCTCATCTGGATACCAGAGCGAAAAAAATAAAATCATTTATTCCTTCTGGTAAAAATCGAACCTATGACAGTCACACACGTTAATTTACTGTCCCGCTGCTCCAATGGTTACTGCATAATATGAAAATTTTTAAACATAAAATAAATCAAACCAGCTTCACGCTGTATCCCACACACAGCAGGGAAGGCAGAGGGAACCTAGTGTTAACACACTCCGTTCCCCACTTTCCGCCGAATTCTGGAGGCATTGCGTGTTGAGTGGCAGAATTCAACGCTGCGCTTAGCCTAGACTCCAGAACGAAGAAATAGAAATATAAATTTAAATAAATATTTCATCTCCTCGAAATATTTCAACCAGACGGTTTTACAGTCACACTTCGTGCCGCTGCGCCACTACCACGAATAACCAATATATATATAACATATATAAACAGCATATTAACGAGTCAACTTCCATTCGGCAACGAGGGTATGCACTATGAAAAACTCGAAAACTTTGGCCCGCGAAACTAATTTAATCATAGTTCCCGAGTTATATAAAATCTGTATACAGATTTACATCCATGTTTCCACGAACTAGCTGCTAACTGTTTATGTAAACGTAATATTTCGTTGCAAAAACAATCGCCTCCGGTACTTGAAAATTTTGCCGCAAACGCTGCTGGGTGAGTGTATAAGTACCCAGTGAATTTGTAGTTTATAAAAATTTTGTTTCGTCAAGTGCGAGTCCGAATCGTCCGACTCGCACTTAACCAAATAAAATTTTTGGCTTCTCTACCAATTTTTGGGATAGGAAGATTTAAGGAATTACGAAAGTTAACAAACTAAATTTTCAAATTTCAGATTTTGTACTTTATTTTTATTGTAAGTTCTCACTTTGAGATGTCACGACTTAGAAGCTTGATTTTTTTGCGCTACAAAGCCCCAAAGATCTAAATATTTTATATTATTTAAAACCTCCATGTGATGTCAGAATAGTCTTGATAGACAGAGAGAAGAATAACAAAGTGATCCTATAAGGGTTCCGGATTTACATTTTAAAGTACGGAACCCTAAAAAATATTATATAGGATGGTGGAAGAGCGATTTAGTGATATGACACTCCCATTTACTTTGGGTCTTTGAGTGTATATATCGTAACATATTTAAAACGTCATATCTAGTGACGCAACGCTATATATAAACACGACTATTGTGTAGTCCATTCTGTTTCAGAGAAATTAAATATGTTTGTTTCCTCGCTCTGGAAACAAAGTGCGGCGTTGAGTTCTGCCACTCAATACACAATGCCTCGAAAATTGAGCAGAGAGTGGAGAACGAAGTATTCAAATAATGTGTTCCCTTGAAAATTAAGGCGCTACCACCGTATATACATTCCACAACTGCACTAGGATAGGTTCAATTTAGAACAAATTTATTTTGTGCTCAAATTTTATAAGCGGCTTATATAGATTATTTTCGGCAGAAAGTTATTAGATAGATAGATTTCAATCAGTAAAGTTTTGTTAGTTAGTATTCGAATGAATTATGTTGTGTACATACTCGTAGGTATTATAGAAAATGGTGATTTTTTGGCTTCACACGTTTATTCCGTACATAGTAGAGTATGCAAAAGGAACATAGTGCTAAGACCCGTATTTATAAATCGCTCACAAGTCTAAGATCGATCTTGAGATGCCGTTTTCATTTATAAATTATAAATGTAAGAATTAAAATGCATTGCGCGTTGAGTGGCGGAACTCATCACCGTGTTTTGTTACTAAGCGAGGAAATGAAAATATTAAATATGCCTGTTTCCTCGAGTGGAAATCGAACCCATAACCTGTCGCGTTTACAGTCGTATGCTTGTAACACTGTGTCATCTAATGTTTTTTCTGCAATATACATAATATTTTTTTTTATCAGCTTCACGCTGTATCCCGCACACAGCAGGGTAGGCAGAGGGAACCTAGTGTTAAGACACTCCGTTCCCCACACTCTGCCGAATTCTTTTTCCGAGGCATTTCGTGATGAGTGGCAGAACTCAACGCCGCACTTAGCCTCGACACCAGACCGTAGAAATGGAAACACACACAACCAGTCGGTTTTACAGTCACACTTCGTGCCGCTGCGCCACGACTGGCCTCACATAATTATTTATTACCATTTCTTGGTTGGAAATGGCCAAACTTACATAATATCGTAAGCTGAGAAAAAAAATAGTACTCGTAATGACATAAAGACAGACAGAAAGTTGTGTCATAGCAGCGTGCTCGTAGATAGGTCGTCTACATTTCCGAGATGGTGTAGGATAAACATACTAATATTTTTAAGCTTGATGATTAAAAAATCTTGTAATGACAAAACTTATTAAAGAATATTTATTATTTTGATTTTGATTTTGTGTGAATGGAAAGCGGCGTTTTCACATTTAACTATTATATTATTAAGCAGGTTTTAAAAAAGTCACTTAAAACTATTACGCCAGTCGTGGCGCATTGGCACAAAGTGACACTGTAAAACCGACTGGTTGTGGGTTCGATCCCCACTCGAGGAGATGAAATATTTACTTAAATTTATATTTCCATTTCTTCGCTCTGGTGTCGAGGACGAGTGCGGCGTTGAGTTCTGCCACTCAACACGCAATGCCTCCAGAATTTGGCAGAGAGTGGGGAACGGAGTGTTAACACTAGGTTCCCTCTGCCTACCCTGCAGTGTGCGGGATACAGCGTGAAGCTGATTTATTTATTTTTATTTTAAACTATTAATACTAAACTTATAAAAATATTTTTTTGTATATAAAAGTTCCATTAGATCTAAAGTCTATGTAGGTTTATGAATTTTGTATGATCCAATAAACGTTAAAAGCTACAACAGGAAATCGTCCAAATGTTCCAGAATAATATATTATACAGGTACAAACGGTGTAAGGCTGTCATAATATTAATAAATATTTTTTTAAATGTTATAAGAGTCTGTTTAGGAGGGTTTGCGCGTCACTTAAGAATGGATCAGAAAAATTAAATCAGCTTCACGCTGTATCCCGCGCACAGCAGAGTAGGCAGAGGGAACCTAGTGTTAAGACACTGCGTTCCCCACTGTCTGCCGAATTCTGGAGGCATTGCGTGTTGAGTGGCAGAACTCAACGCCGCGCTTAACCTCGACACCAGAGCAAAGAAATGGAAATATAAATTTAAGTAAATATTTCATTTCCTCGAGTGGGGATCGAACCCACAACCAGTCGGTTTTACAGTCACACTTCTTGCCGCTGCGCCACGACTGGCCTCAAGATAGAGTATTATATATTGAAGAAGAGAAAAAAACTATAATATAAGCAGAATTAATGAACTAATTTGAGGTTATCGTGACGTTGTGATACAGCAAGTGACTGTAAAGGCGACGGCTATGGGTTCGATTCCCACACGGAGAAATGAATTATTTATTATTTTTATTCCCTCGCTTTGCCAACAAGATTTAAAACTTCCTCCACTCAACACGCAAAATCCCGAAAATTCGGTGGAATGTTCCCCACATTCCTAGTAGAGTGTCTTAGCACTAGGTTCCCTTTGCTTACCTTGCTGTACTTGAGATCCATTTTAGAGCTAAAAAATATGTATGTTTATAAAGTATAATTTACTAATAGTAATTACTATTTTAGTGAAAACTAGCTTCCCTTATAATACTGTTATTATGCTGCATTTGCCAACAGATTGATACATTCAGTTAGTATCAATTTGTTTTCATAATTATAGTATTTTTTAAACATTTTTAAAGTTAAACTTAAAACTTAGGAAAGAAAAATACTTATTAAGGAAACGTATTTTGTATTGAAATCCTCTGTAAGTATTTCTTGGACGGTTTCCAAAGAGGTGCGGGTTCAAATCCCGCTACGTTAACATTTTTAAAACGATTTCTTAATAAGTATCTATTTTCATAACTCTGAGAAAGTGTAAGCACTACGTGGCTGCTTAAGCTGATGTCATCGGTGGCAAGGGCGAACCATTCGCGAGTCGAACCTATTATATATATTATTAGTTATATATATAGTATTATATATATTATTTTAATTTTACATGTTCTCGAAATGTATACGTCCAATTTGCATGCTATAAAAGCTGTTGCTTATCTTCATAAAATTGCCTTGATGATGGAATAATTTTCGTTCGTAAGTTTCAATATCCATGTCGAATAAAAAAACGGTGAAATATCACAAAAAGCCTCATAGTAACTTATTTATAAGATACAGATAAACAATATCCCGGATTTTTTTAAAACTAATAAAATATGACTTTTTTGTCATAGAATGTACTGACATATATTTAAATATTTTTGCAGCGCACTCGTTTAAAGCAATTCTATGGCGTTCATTATTATATTTATTTTGTTATTTAAGGCTAACTAAGACTTACACTGTAATGTTCTATAGTCTATAGCACTCCTGAGGCTGAGCTTTCATTTAAGAAAAAAGTTAATCAGACCAGTAGATCCAGAGATCTTAGCGTTTAAGCGAACAAATAAACAATCTCTTCTGTTTTATTATATTAGTACAGATTAAAGAGAAAAAAAAATCTAAAATTGTAATAGCCTAATTTATAAGCACGTTTTTAAAAAAAACCCCAACCCAATGACGCTAAGAAATCCTCACATAGGTATAGAGTTACCTAATGTAATATTTTTGCTATGAATATTTATTAGTCATATTTTTTTAGCTTGTACGTAGTAGTGCTATACTGTTACCCTAGCGAGGCAATATAATTCCCCCGAGTGTAAATTGAACCCACAACCGTCACGTTTACAATCGTACACTTGTACTCCTGTGCCACGACAGATATGTGATAACCGTAATACCTGCGGTATTTACCCAGGTAACTATGATTTTGTATGTAAATATTAATATTATTATGTGTCAAGATTATTAAGATCTTAGCTTGTTAATGACATGCTAGTCCCAAAGGACAAGGCTATCAGTTCCATCTAAATTACGTAGATTAGTTTATATGAATATTGTGCGTCGCCCGCAACCTTACTAGTACTTCCTCCCAAATTTACTTATAATTTCCATTTATTTCAAATAGAAAAAAAGAAAATATAGAAGTAATATAAAAGAAAATATAAAAGAAAACGTAGAAATTTTAAGAAATCCTCTCTAAGTATTTCTCTATACTTTCCAAGGATAGATGGCCAATTTTTACGCCCAAAAGTTTCGCTTTGTCAATCAGTTACTCTGTAATGGAACAGTTTTGTGTGTTAACTACACACAAAACTGTTCCATTTGGTTGGTGCAACCTGTTTGGTGCAACCACGACGTCATACATCAAAAATTGTAAATATTTTTTCTGCTTACATTAACATATTAAAATATATAGAAATAATCAATTAGACCTAAGAACAAATAAAAATCATTCAGTTTACTTCTTTTGTTTAAGATTAAAATTAGTAATTATTATACTATCTTTCACTATCTAGATATTAAAATATTTTAATCATTAATATTAAGAATCTGTAAAAGTATTTCTTACTATCTGAGAATTAAGAGTTGTGTCAGTAATGCAGCTTCATGCTTTTTCCCGCATGGCGGGGTAAATAAGTTAAGGCACTCCGTCCCCAACTTTCACCCCGTCCGCCTATTTTACAGACATTAAATGTTAAATGGCGGAACTCAACGCCACACTGTCTACCAGAGGGAGAAATAAAAATTACCTATTTAAATTACACAGAATAAGGCTTGTACCCACAACTATCGTATTTACTTGTTTAGAGGCCAGTCGTGGCTCAGGGGCACAAAGTGTGACGTTAACATCGACTGGTTGTGAGTTCGATCCCCACTCGAGGAAAAGAAATATTTATTTACATTTATATTTTCATTTCTTCGCTCTGGTGTCGAAACAAAGCGCGGCGTTGAGTTCCGCTACTACTCTACTCCAGAACTAGGCGGAAAGTGAGGAACGGAGTGTTTTAACACTATGTTCCCTCTGCCTACCCTGCTGTATGTGGGATACAGCGTGAAGCTGATTTCATTTAATTTTAATTTATCGTATTTACAGTCATAGCTTACTTAGGTCTTATTTAGAAGTGTAATAAAATAAAATAAAAAAATATTTTTTTAGTTCTACGTTGGAGCTCACACACAGTAGATAGGAAGAAAAAACCTGACAACCAAATGTTAAGACCCTTCGTTCAGAGTTTTTGGCCAAATTCGTTAGACATTAAGTATTGAGTGGCGGAACTCAACGCTGCACTTTTGCCTCGATACTAGAGCGAAGAAACGAAAATATTAAATATTCAATTTCCTCGAGTGAGAATTGAACCCATAACTGGCTGACTGACTACAAACATTTATAAGTCTACTCAATAATACCTAAGCATTTAGTGCGATACGGAATAAAAAGAATTAAATATAAATTACCACTTCCGGGCATTGCGTTCCCATCTTTTGATGGAAGATAATATTTCAACGGGAATCCTAAGGGAAATAAGTTACTTAATCGTTGTAAATGTAAGATCCTTTTTTTATAATAGAAGATAAGGTAAAATGGATTTATTAAATATTATTAATAACTGAGAACATATGAAACTTATGTATATGTGTTGTATAATATAGTAATGTAGTTATGTAAGTCTTTATAGACTATATAGTCAATTCGATTAACAACGCAAAGGTTTAAGATTCGATTTTCATTCGTGGGAGTGTTTATATCTATATATAATATATAAAAGGACATGTACCTGACTGACTGAGGTAAGACGCGCGCACAGGCGTAACCGCTGTGCGTAGAAACGTGAAATTTGGACAGATGTTTGTTTTCATAATCTGGACATCCACTAAGAAGGGATTTTGAAAAATTTTAACCCTAAAGGGATGAAATAAGGGTTGAAAGTTTATATGGATTTTTTTTTAAATCGGCACCGATTTTTTTTAAATTTGAAATTCAGACTCTTAAAAATATTTCATTGAACACGTGTTTCAGGGATTTTTAGAATTCACCCCCTAAGGGTTCAAATAAGGTGTTGAAAGTTTATATGGAAAATTCTTTAAATCGCCACCGATTTTTATAAAAATTTAAATTCAAACTGTTAAAAATATTTTATTCAACACGTGTTTCGTGTTTTTTTCAGAATAAAGCCTTAAGGGTGCAAATAAGCGGGCGAAGCTGCGTGCGCCCGCTAGTATGTATATAAAATGTTTTTGGATAAAAATGCGGCCTTAAATTCTGCCACTGATAGATAGGCGAATGGGCAAGGAGTGCTCTCCACAGTATGTTAAAAGGCAGAACTCAACGCCGCGTTTTCTCTTACCATATATCAAAATTATCTTACAATTAAAAAATTGAGGCCATTGGTGGCGTGGAGGCAAAAGCGAGTACGACTTTAACGCGACAGGTTGTGGATTCGATTCCCACTCATGAAATTAAATATTTAATATTTTCATTTCCTCTTTGGCAACGGGGCAAAGAGTAGCATTGAGTACCGCCATTCAGCACTTAATGCTTCCAGAATTCAGCGGAAATTGGGGAAGTCAAGTATCTTAACGCTAGGTCCCCAGGTTCCCTGTACTCTGCAATGTGCATCGTACAGCTTGATAAAAAAAATCATTCATTAGAACCTCGGTTTAAATATTACCATTTTCAAACGCACACATAATTACTCTAATGAAAGCGTACAGACGAGACCGAACATCTCGTTTAAGAGAAAAGATCTCCATTTTCCTTCAAAATAATGACTTTATTGTATAACTTTTACAAAATTAGGGCCATTCATTGGAGTGATAATAAGAGAATCTACTTTGTAATATAAACTTGATTGGAGTGAATTACTTTTTTTTATATTAGCATATACCTATATGTAACAAAATTTAATAATTTGAGGTCAGTCGTGGGGCAAGAGTACTAGCGTGCGATCATAAACGCGACAGGTTGTATGTTCGAGTCCCATTTGAGAAAATTAAATATTTAATATTTTCATTTTGCGCGATGTTGCTACCTAAAACTCTGTGCCTCCAGAATCCCGCGGAACGGAAGTGTCTTAATTGGAACGAAGTATCCTACTTAATATTGAGTTCCTAGGTTCCCTCTGCCTGCAAAAATAAACTTAATAATTATATAGAGACCGTCGTGGCGCAGTTGCACCTTGTCTGACTGTAAAGGCGACGGTTGTAAGTTCGATTTCCAGATTGGGGAATTCATTATCTTTATTACCCAATTCATAATTTTTTGCCTAACTGAACACATAATACCTTACTCTATGCCGTATACATATATATATATATATATATATATATGTATACGGTATATATATATATATATATCTCACAATAGTAGGTTGTGAAAGGGTATTGGTTTCCATTCCTAATCGCATACCTCACAGTGTTCTATATTAACATATTTTTAACCGTCTTAAAAAAAGTGGTTTTCAGTTTGATATGTACATATGTATGAAAGATTGTAGGCAGAGCGCGCCTTGAGTTAGGCTTATCTATTTTCTATTTTTAAATTCATTTTAGCGCGTATTAATTTGCGAAACTCAACGCCGCACTTAATCATAACTAACAAATCGCTACCCTCGAATAAGTATCGAACCTACAACTATCGCGTTTATTGTCAAATATCATCCGCCACAATGACGTTAATTTATAATACGAATTATTTAATAACCATTGCCGAGCACCTTTTGTTACAGAACAGTTCGGTACATTAAGCGCCATAATTCTTAATTATATTGTAGTTAGTGAAATTCGTAATAAATTGAAATTGTATTTTATATAATCTATATCTATACTAATATAATAAGGCAGAAGAGTTTGTTTATTTGTTTAAAATCTAAAATCTTTGATATTACTGGTTTTGTATGAAAGCTACATGCCTCAGTGCTATGAGCTGTAAAAATTGTAAAATATATATCGCATATTCTATCTCTTCTACTTATAAATCACAATAAGGCAACACTTCTTTCGCACTGAACGGAAAAAGCACGGAAAGTGGAGAACGGAGTGTTTTAACACTAGATTCCGTCTGCCTACCATGTACCATGAATGCGGAAGACAGCGTAAAGCCAATATAATAAGGCCGTGTTGTGTAAACGCGACTGGTTGTGGGTTCGATCCCTACTCGAGGTAATTAAATATTTATTTAAATGTATATTTTCATTTCGTTACTCCGGTGTCGAGATTTTGCCACTCAACACGCAACACCTACAGAATACAGCGGAAAATGGAGAACGGAGTGTCCTACCACCAAGTTCCCTCTACCTACTCCGTAACGTGCTGGATACAATATGAAGCAAAATAAAAAAAAATCACAACAGCACTCTCATATCACCAATAATAACATTATACCTACTTACGAAGTAAAATATTCCGAATCCATATACATTATCGATGGTCCGACAAAATTAAATTTAATTGATAACTGAACAATCAGCGCGAATCATTTTACTCGCAACTGTATAATAATACCTTTCAAGCGTTGATATTTTACGCAATTTACCTTCCTCATTAATTGTGATTGAGAGATCCCGCTTATATAACATGTTTGAACAACTAAGTTGAACCGGAGATGTTAATTAGTGTTTAATTGACATTAAATTAGAATTAATGTGATTATATTTTATATCTAATACAGTGTGAAGATTATTATTAAACTGAGTCCATTCGTGGTAAATGTGCAACATTCGGGTACCGAGGCAAAGAGCGACGTTGAGTTCCGCCACTCAACACGCATTTCTTTCAGAATCCTGCGGAAATAGGAAACAGAAGTGTGTAAATGCAAATGGAGTTTCTTAACAATAGATTCTCAGACTCCCTCTGGCCTATACTACTATGTGCGGGATATAGCGTGAAACTAAAAAAAACATAACTGAGCTTTTGGCCTAAAAGTTAAAACTAATTGTTTACAACCACCGTGTAGTATTCAGAATTTTTAATTGGCTTCAAAACCTTGTTATATTATAGGGGATTGCGCGGCGTTGCGTGTTGTGTATGTTTCGAAACTTGGACCGAAAGTGGGAAACAGAGTGTACTTACGAATATACTAGATTAGGATAGGATTATATAGCCTCAGGTAAGGATAAAAGTATGAGAGAGATAGAAAAGAAAGAGTATAAGCTGCAAAACCACCAAACGAATGTACGGCTAAAGATGGAGCTTGAAAAGTCAAAAAATGAAAAAGATGAAAGGTTAATGAACAACTTCAGGGAAAACACGAAGCTTTTCTGGCGAGAAGTTAGTGTTTCTTGAAGTTGCTCGCTAACCTGTAGAATGAAAGGGGTGCTTTCGAAGGACGGTAAAATTTTATCAGAATAACCATACGAAGCATTAGGGGAATTTTACAAGGATATGTATGAATGTGATGACGCGTCAGTCTCATGTAACAGTGATACGCTGAGTCTTGATATAGCTGATGGTGAATTCAGTATAAAAGAAGTTGAGATTGCAATACGAACTCTGAAATGTGGTAAGGCAGCGGGAGCAGATGCAGTTATTGCCAAATATTGTGGGCCAAATATTGTTGAAAGGTTAATGAACAACTTCAGGGAAAACACGAAGTTTTTCTGGCGAGAAGTTAGTGTTTCTTGAAGTTGCTCGCTAACCTGTAGAATGAAAGGGGTGCTTTCGAAGGACGGTAAAATTTTATCAGAATAACCATACGACATTATACAGATTTTTGGCCGTTACCATAAACTACCATAAACTTTTCTGTGCTTTTAAGGACTTTGAAAAGGCGACAGAGTTGTGGGTACAAAATTATGGGAGATACTACCCCGGTACACAGCAGAATTTCAGAAAGCAGGAAATGAACCCATTTATGATGGATTCATTTCCTGCTTTCTGAAATTATTTAGTGTGCATTTAACATTCAATACCTAAAAAATACTAATTTATCAACAGCTATGGCTAAAATACATTTTTACTCTTATATTAGAACACTCGTAGAATAACAAAAAACAAACAAACGTAAAGCCAATCACGAATAAATGGTTGTCTTCTTAAAAAGTAAATGAGATAGCAATTCAATCTGATTTCGATTCGAATGTCGCAGTATCCAAAGAAATTGAAAAAAACCATTTTTAGTTACGACTTACACAAACTATTCAATTAAATCGCTTGTTATTTTTCCTTCACGAAATCTTCGTAATGAGATTTTAGACACCACTTTTAGAGGCCAGTATTAAGAAAATTAAATATTTAATTTCTGGTTTCGAGGCAAAGCGCGGCGTTATGTTTCGCCACTCAACTCCGAAAATCTGAAATTAGGGAGAGGAGTGTCTTAACACTAGCCCTAAGCCTATTCTGCTACATCCCGTATGTAGCAGAATAGGCATAGGGCTAGAATAGGATAAGGCGTGAAACTGAAAAAAAAATTGACACGGAATTTTCTAACCAAAAATTTAAATTATCTTTTAGGAATCAGGTTATTAGAAGCATTTTTAAATCGTCAAAAAGAGGCGAAAAATATAGAATGCATATCTAGATATGGATGTAACTTTTTGTGGTATTTTCACGCTTTTTCCCGCAAGCAGAGGGTACAGTACCTAGCTTAAGATACATTCCGCTTACATTTCCGTCCACATTGTGTGTTAAGTGTAGAAATTCAAACCCGTGCTTCGTTTACCAGGGACGTTTACGGGGAAATGACTTCGAACCCACAACCACAAAACTTACAGACAAAATGTGGACTCAATTATGGGCTCGGTTATGTGAAAACAACATTTATTATTGTTACTATTATAGGACTTTTGTCCATTAAAAAAGTCTTTTGTGCCGTTATTTCTTTCTCTTTATAATTATTTAAATAATATAAAGAAAGAAAATCTACAATAATTAAGTATTTATTATATTCAAACCTATAACGATCGTTTTTAAATCAGTTTTCGTTATATAACGGAGTACACATGTACGTATGTATATGTTCTTTTGTCAGTTTCAGGCTTTCATTTCAAACTATGTAGACCTGTCACTCACAGATAAGGGAATGACTGGAACATGCTGTAGCAACTGATATTTTGAATTTGTAGCCTTTGGGATTTGGTATGCTGTGGGGTTTTCTAAAAAAAATATTTTTTTAACCCCACGATGTAGTCCGTTTTTAGCAGGAGTAAAGACACTTATACAAGATTTTTTGAGGTATTGCGTCTTGAGTGGCAGCATTTAACGTCGTGTTTCGTCTTGTTACTCAGTGTGAAGAAATAAAAATAATTAATTCTTGTGACCGTTCAATATTACAATAATTTAATAATAAAAAAACAAAAAACTCGACCCAGCTTCGAAACTAGTGAACCGATATCAAAACCGTTTCACTAGTTTAACAATTACAAGGGAACAGAGGAACGGATATACATACAAACACACCCCTCCTTTTGCTCTTCGCCGTAGTTGGGTAAAAAAAATCACGCTATAAAATAGAATAACATTTGAGAATTTTTAAATTTCCCTTTATACTTACATCATAATTATAAGAACAACATTAGTTACTTCCAATTCTGAAACCATCCTCTATATCTGACTCACTTCGTTAATCAAATGGTCGTTTTAATCCCGGATTACAAGATAAAGCTACACCCAAGAGCTTTGCATACCAAACACTGTAGTGCAAGCTAAGTAACCAAACGCCTTAAGATTCTGAATGAAATTATGAAATGCTGAATAATACTTTGGAAATAGAGGAATTATATTGTTTTTCCGTATTTTCGTTTTATTCCGAACAGACTAATAAAAACTTGTAAATTCGTTATATCTATAACGAATTTACAAGTTTTTATTAGTCTGTTCGGAAATTGATGTATTTTTTTAGAGATTTCACGTCACCACTCTGTTAGACAAAATGATGAGTTGAGTTCCGATACTCAACGCGTTATGTCTTGAAAACTCGAAATAAAATAGCGAATGGCACATTAATTACAAGCTTTTATTTAACTTGCCGTGTTTGTATGTTGGTGTACGTGGAATCTTGGAAGTGAACCACTTTCCATTTGCTGAAATTTAGATTTCAACTTCAGTTCTGATGACAATGGTATAACACAAAATCCATATTGTAGTTAATCCAAAATGGTCGCCGCAACAAAATGGCGGATTGCAATATTTTGCACAACCTTCTTAAAATACAATACACCATAAGGAAATCTAGAGAGCTTGCTTTTAAATTATAAAATTTAAAAATTAAATCAGCTTCACGCTGTATCCCGCACACAGCAGGGTAGGCAGAGGGAATCTAGTGTTAAGACACTCCGTTCCCCACTTTCTGCCGAAATCTGGAGGCATTTCGTGTTGAGCGGCAGAACTCAACGCCCCGCCTAACCTCAACACCAGAGCGAAGAAATGGAAATATAAATTTAAGTAAATGTTTCATCTCCTCGAGTGGGGATCGAACCCACAACCAGTCGGTTTTACAGTCACACCTCGTGCAGCTGCGCCACAACTGGCATGTACATTATATCATCAAAAATACAATTTCTTTTTACAATTATATTTAAATACATACACAAAATACAAACAAATAACCAAGATTAGGACAAACACGGCAAACTCAAATCACATTTATAACAATAATGTTAGATATTAATTAAATTCAAGTTAGCCGTATTGCTAATGTGCGGTCCGCTACAATCCCAGAGCGAGTTAATCATGCTTTTCATAATATTATATATATAATACTTATAATAAAATCGTAGAGGATCGGTGTCTTTACATGGAAGATATATTAGAAAATATGTTATCTATGCTTGATTTTTAAAATTTTATTCATTTGTCTGTGCGTTTGTTCACGCTAATCTCAGAAACGGTTGAACCGATTTAATTGTATTTTTCTCTATTTGATTCTCTACTGGCAAGCTTTATTTCTTCACTTTTAGTGATTGTTTTATTTCTATAGGTTCACAAATAAAAAAGTTATGTCGATATAAAGAGTTGCATGTCAAAATATTGTTACAAAATAAGTGTTTTATTGGAACTAGGAGGATTGGAAAATAAGTGTTTTATTGGTATTAGGACTATACTACTGGGGCCATTCGTGGCGCTGTAGCACAAGAGTGTGACTATAAACGCGACAAGTTGTGGATTCGATTCCCGATATTGGGAGTTAAATATTTAATATTGTCGCTTCGCTTTGGGATAGAGGCAAAGCAAGGTTTTGAGTTCCGCTACCCAACACACAAGGCCTTCAGAGTACAGCAGAAAGTGCTCTCAACACTAGGCTCCCTCTGCCTTTTCCTAAATGCGGGATACAGTGCGAAGTTAATAATAATATCATAATAATTGTATATAATACGTTGAGGTTAGTTTTTGTTAGCTTTCTAGATTTTACCTGTGGTTTCGCTCCTTCGGTAAATACACTCGACTAAGTACTATATTTTCGTTTTATAGTATGAAATAGCACTTTAAAATATTTTAAAATGGAATGAAAATATTATGACCATTGCGCCGCAGTAGCACAAACGTTTAACTGTAAACGATGGTTGTAGATACGATTCCCTATCAGGGAAATGAAATATTTAATACTTTCATTTCTTCGCTTTGGTAACAAGACAAAAGGTTACTGTTGAGGTCCGTAACTCAACACGCAATGTTTTGAAAATTCAGTGAAAGTAAAGAAAAGAGTGTTTTAATATTAGATTCCCTCTGCCGTTATGTGCGGGGATAAGCGTGACAACGACCATATTTTAGTTGATCATATAAAAAAAGGTGACTTTTAAAAATAAAGAGAGTCAAATCATGTAATTATTTAGAACATTTCCCATTATATAGATGGGTCGATTTAATAAGCATTTGATAATAAAGGTTGAAGGCTAAATATTCTATGAATTAAGTAAACACAGCACTTAACAGCTTACATGCAATATGATTACTGAAATATGCCAAAATTAGATAGTAATCAATTTAAATAATTATTTTAAATATTTGTTGTCGTGTCTCGTTTGTCTAATTACCAGAGAATAGAAATAATTCAATATACATAATGTCGGACGAACCAACAAATCAGACACAAAATCCAGATTTTACAATAAATTTATTTACACTTGCTATATACATATATTCTCTCGTAGTCACAATATTGAAATATGAATTGTAATGACAAGTTGTCTTGACAATATCTTAGAACGTAATGAACATGAGTGCCGTGTCGTTTGTGCTTATATTGGAAATCCACCGGAAAAGACGCAGCACACTACCCCCACTTAATAGAATCGATAATGGAAATAATATCAAATGACGTACTCGTAATTACAGTGACACCTATTACTACACTATACGTAACTTATGCTAACAATAATGATTGGGAAATGAACACACGACCGTCGTTCGTGTTTACAGTCAAATAATTTCAAGCGCAGATTTCAAGCGGGTCAGATAGAAAATAATAGATTAAAATATATACACATGCGCGCAGCACGGCATTGAGTTCCGCCACAAAACACGCAATGCCTCCAGCATTCGGCGGAAAGTGGGGAACGGAGTGTCTTAACACTAGGTTCCCTCTACCTACCCTGCTGTGTGCGGGATACAGCGTGAATCTAATTTATTTTTGATTTTTAAAATAGCATTAAAAGATTTTCTTACATCAATCGATAAGTATAACTGACCAAAAATCAAACCTAAAACCATCAAAAAAGTTGACAACATCTAACATAAGGAATATTCTTTCCATAAAAAATACAATAATTTCAACAATTTAAAACAATATTATTATTATTAATTTGGCGCGCTCTTTAAAATGAAGACGTCAAAGAAAAATATTTTCCTGCAAGTCCCTTTGGGGAATGAATTCGGATAGAACTTCTGTGTTCGCATTTGTTACGATTTGTTTCGTTTATTTTGCTCGGACTCTAGCTTTCATCTTGAGAAAATGAATATTTCGCGAGACTCATATTAAATTTTCATAGCGAATGTTATTTTTATGATAATTTTGAAAGGAAAAATCATATATTCTAATCGAATTTTGCGAGTACGAAAGAGAGATATTATATACTAGCGGCCCTCCCACGGCTTCGCCCGCTCAAAATACATGATTATTGATTTAATAAGCAGAATTAATTGACAACTATAATGATTTCTAATATGATTTTTTATTACTTTAATCTGTAATATTCTAATATGATTTTTTTACTACATTATCGTAACTTCTATAAGAATTTTTGATTGTTTTGAACTAAAAAATATGACCAATGTTGATATTTGATATTCATAAAATATACATAAAGCTAATTATTTATTATATGCATATATTTTAGTAACATTACGTTCTTTTTACCTATGTTATGTTTTTTAAAGCTCTCTTAAATGTGCTGATGTTACTTAATAATTTAATGTACTGCTTCAGAAACAGCCTTAAATGTAAAATTATTGATTTGGGTAAGGATTCATAATATTGTTTGTAAAATAACTGTAATGTTTGCATATTAACTCTATATTTTAAATTAGTTACACATATTATTAGCTAAATGTACAATTGGTAAATATGTAGTTACTAGAGGGCGCGCGCGGCTTCGCCCGCTTATTAGGAGTGAATTCTAAAAAAACCACGAAACACGTGTTCAATAAAATATTTTTAACAGTCTGAATTTAAATTTTTATAAAAATCAGTGGAAATTTAAAGATTTTTCCATATAAAATTTCAACCCTTTATTTGAACCCTTAGGGGGTGAATTCTTAAAAACCATGAAATACGTGTTCAATGAAATATTTTTAAGAGTCTGAATTTCAAANGAAGACGTTTCGAATGTCATTCTTTAGCCAAGAATCTTACCAGCGCGATTGCTATATAACATTCGCAGGCAAACTAATGCCTTGAGTTCATTCAAATGACGATAACTTTTTTTTTAATGAACCGATTTTGATGAACCAAACTTTAGTAGTTCAGTTAAATTAAAACAAAGCAATTGGTGAAACTTTTTAGTAAATCGGTGCAGTACTTTCAGAGAAAAATGTGGACATAAATATATCGACAGACAGACAGACAGACAGACAAGAAATTCAAAAAAAATCTTTTTGCTTTCTATTATTCTTTTTAAGTGTCCCTCTATCCATTTCAGTCAAAATTACTAAATGAACAGACAAAATATTTTTTTTTTACTGTCTTATTATATATAGAGATATTGTCGCTAAGTTTGACTTGTGTCTCGCTTATAGGAAGATAGAAAAAGACAATACGCATTCCAATTAATACATTCTAATTTCCACTTAGTATCTGATTTCAAGACATTGTATGTTGAATGGCGGTACCTACCACCGCGTGATGACCTTGAAAGTGTAAATATAGTAATTTTCCTAAATCGAACCTATCATTGTATGTACATTTAACACAATCTCTCTGTACGGTGGCGTTGAGTTCCGCTACTTAATATTTTTTTACAGCTTCACGGAATACAGATCCCGCATATAGTAGAGTAAGCAGAAGGAACCTAATGTTATAACACTCCGTTCCCCATTTTCTGCCGAATTTTGGAAGCATTGCGTGTGGAAAGTGGTAGAACTCAACGACGACTTAATATAGAATGTATCGACTTGAGATAGAAATCACTTTCTATTATATAAAAAACTGCAAAGAGCTCAAAAAAAATCTCTCTAATTTAAACTAAAAAACTTATATATTTTCAAACAACTCTACTTCACCTAGAGTCCGAACTAACTATGAACCTGAAAGACCCAACAAGAGTACTAGGATATCGAGTTTATAGATTTTGTTTGTTCTTTTAACTAGCTCGTATAGTACAATTACTGGACGCTGGAGCTAAGGTACGATAACATCTAATGGACGAAGGCTTTAAGACGTAAATAAAATAGAGTGGGTTAGTATATACGTAAGTACTTATTATATGTTAGGCCAGATGTGGCGTAGGGGCACAAAGTATGACTGTAAACACGACAGGTTGTGAATTCGATTCCTATTTGAAGAAATTAATTATTTAACATTTTAATTTCTGCGCTCTGGTAACGAGGCAAAGCTGTTGGGTTGAATTTTGTGATTCAACACACAGTGCCTTCAAATTCGGCGGAAATTGGAGAACGGAAATTTCTTAATGGAAATGGACTGCCTTAATACGAGGTGATCAGATTTCTTCCGTCTATCCTGGGATGTGCAGGATAGGGTGAAGCCAAAAAAGCTTTGCATCCTGTGAAGTTTTTTTAGCTTTGCTTGTATGTAACATGTATGTAATATGTATTAAAAATTGGGCGCGTGCGGGACGGAGTGTAAAAATAACCAAAAAAAAGTTTTACCAAAAGCCTAAGCAATTACAATTTAAAAAACTGGACCCCATAATCAGAACCTTACCAAACTCTCATCACACTACCCTTGCAGTGTATGCTTTCCGAGAAATAAAGAGTCGTAGAAAATGAATTACACAGGAAACATCCGCTTTCAAATAAAAAAGAATCATCAAAATCGGTTCACCCAGTCAAAAGTTCAGAAGTAACAAATACAAAAAATACAGTCGAATTCATAACCTCCTACGGAAGTCCGTTAAAAGTAAAAATATATGATACATTTTTTTATTTTAGCAGCTATTTTGATTGATTTGATGATTTTGTCAAAATAAATTATATACATAAATATTCAAAACAAATATAGAAATGGGAAAACATTAACAGGCTACTATCACAATCAATTAGTCAGATATTTGATAACTTTTGCCACAAGGACGTAACTATATACACGTTATTGCTAAATTTAATAAGTATAGGTTCAATTCTCATTTCGGGTAATGAATTATTTTTATTTTTCGCTTTGATAACTAGACAAAGCATGGTATCGATTTCCGCCATTCAATACGAAAAAACGAAGAGTCCTAACACTATAATTTCTCTTCCTTTCTGCTATGAAGTGTAAAATAGAAAAAAAAATACATATGGTAGATAAATCTAGAGGTGAATTATTTTGTTGTCCACTTTGTACCGAAAATAAATACAGCTAGTTGAACAGCTGATCTAAAACCAATTTTCAATTATCTAACTAAGAAATAGTTATTTCAAATATAACATTCCTCTAAGGGGGAATCGAACTCACAACCATCCCGACCGATTGCATCATATTTATACGACTTATGAAATTCAATATATATAAATTTTATATACAAAATTATATCACTGATACGAAAACATCCATTACAACAAAGAAAATCCATAATTATATTTACCAATATATAAACTAAAGTGTTCTGAATATGTCGTAACGAAATATCTAGCTTTGGGAATCCGATAAGAGTGACCTTTTGAAGCACAATTGGCTTTTAGCCCCAGCCGTGAGTGGAATAAGTAAGAAACTAATAGCTGGAGGAAAAGTTTCTTGATATAATTCTTATAGCTTTTGTATTGATTTGATTTAGTATATAACAATAGTTAGATATGCATAAATTTATATAAAAATTCTGTAATATTCTATAAAAAATAATATAAATAAAATATTCTATAAAAAGAAATATAAATAAATAAATCAAATCAGCTTCATGCTGTATCCCGCACACAGCAGAGTAGGCAGAGGGAACCCTAGTGTTAAGACACTCCGTTCCCCACTTTCCGCCGAATTCTAAAGGCTTGCCGTGTTGAGTGGCGGAACTCAACGCCGCGTTTTGCCTCGACACCAGAGCGAAGAAATGAAAATATAAATTTAAATTTGAGATAAAAAAATATAAAGAGTAGATATATTTTATACGGAACAGTGTCTGATTGTCAACACAAAAGTTGTTTGTGGGTTCAATTCCCACTTAGGAGAATAAATTATTTTCATTTCCTCGTTGAGTTCTGCCACTGCCACACACGAAATTTCTGAAAAATATGGCGTTGCATAGGGAACACAGTGTGTCAACACTACGTTCTCTCTGCAAACCCAGCTATATGTAGGACGGCGTCAATGTATTTTTTTTTTATTTTCAAGCCAAAAGCTATTCTATCGCAGTGAATATGTACTTAACTGGACGCGATGGTTGTGAATTCCAATATCACGCAGCGGCTAGCTTTAAATTTAAATAAATAGGAGGTAAGAAGATTAACAGAGATATTAATATCATTCTTTACCTTACAAATTATTGATACCCAAGACAAAATACAAAAAAATACACATAAAACAACTCAAATACCTGCTTAATAAGCTAAAAATCTTAAAAACGAAGTACGGCGTTATGTTCCGCCACAATATACACAAAAAAAAAATACATAACGCGTAAAACAACGCCTTATTCCTCGCAAACACTAAAACAAAATGTTCAATCATCAAAAGCATAAAGTTGGTAAGCAAATGTGACTGTAACCTAGTTTCCAAAGCCGTATTGCTTACATATAAAATGACTTAGATTAAATCTACTAAATAAGCAAAAAATATATAATATAACTAAACAGAGTTTCCGTTTACCGACCCGAAAAACGAAAAACGGCGTTATGTCCTTTTTTATAAACAAAAAACGACAACGCGTAAAACAACACCGTATTCTTCCCAGCGGCTATAATATGTTCAATCTTCAAAATCATAAAGTTGGTAATCAAATGTAACTGTAAACCAGTTCCCGAAGCTATATTACCTAAATATAAAACTTAGAATAAACTTGGAAGAAACGCTTTTTTCCGATCTGAAAAATTAAATACGGCGTTATGTTTCGCCACAACATACCCATATACATAAAAAACACATAACACGTAGATTAACACCGTATTCCTCGGCTATACCAAAATATTCAATCATCAAAACCATAAAGTTGGTAATCAAATGTAACTGTAGCCTAGTTCCCGAAGCCATATCGCCTCCACCAATTTCCAAGACGATTTGGTCCTGGCGCCGTTTCAAAGGAATTTCCTTCGCAATTTGTTATACAAAATAATTAATAGCTCATCGAGCATTGTTATAATAAATGGTTCATTTTTGTACTTATTTATTACGTTTTATGATATTGTTTTGGGTATTGTAGTTATGATGGGAATATAATTAGTTTGATATGGGTTTTCATTTAAACAAAAAAATATGAATTATGCAGCTTCACGCTTCATTCCACATATAGTAGGGTAGACAAAGAGAACCTAGTGTTGAGACACTCCGCATCCCACTTTCTGGCGATATTTAGAGTTCCGTACCTTTTAAGGAAAAAAGGAACCCTTATAAGATCACTTTGTTGTCTGTCCGTCAGTCTGTCTGTCTGACGAGAGCCTTTATCTCAGGAACGCTTGGAGATATCGAGTTGAAATTCAAATCAGATAATAAATTATAGAGTCTCTTGATTTCCTGAAAAAACGTATTTCTAAATTTATTTAAAAAAAGATATGGTTTATATAGTTTATATAGTTCAGGAAAAAAAATGAAAAATATTTATACATTTATGGTTAGATTATACAAAATAATAGCTTTAAAGGGGATAATAGCTTTAAATTTCAATTTAAAAAAGCCCGATGCCCTGCTATTTGTGTACGGAACCCTCGGTGGACGAGTCTGACTCGCACTTGTCCGGTTTTTTGAGGCAAAACGTGTCGATTGGCGGTACTTAAAGCCGCGCTTTACCTTGGTACCAGAGCAAAGAATTGAAAATATTAATAAATAATAATGAATTTAGCTGAATGGTAATCGAATTCACATACATCACGCTTACACGTTTGTGCCCCTGTACCAACGACAGCCTCAATAATTACAATTAAATATTATAAAAAAACCTTTTTATAAAGCAAGCCTTTAACTTTTTTTTTCATAGTGTATTGTATTTTACAAATCAATCACTTTCATTTAGATACCCATACAGTACGGAGTGTCTTAACACTAGATCTCTAGGTTCTCCTTTGCCTACTCCGCTATGTGCGGGATACAGCGTGAAGCTAAAAAAATATACTTGTTTATTTATTTGAACGGAAAACTTATCAATAAGTGACCCATTTTGTCAATTATTATCTTTTTTCACAAACGAAAATCTCCAAACAATATGAAAAAAAAACTATTATAAAATTATTTCTACCTTTAAAGTTTTCTTTCCATTTCAAACTAGAGCCACCGTACGTATAAAGTTGTTGAATATCTTCGATATCGCAGTCGAAAGTTATAAATTTGAAAGTAAGCGGGCGAACATTCGCGTAGCACAATTTGTGTTACCGTAACTTGAAAGAAAATTATTGTTATTTTACTTTCATTATGGATACGCCATGACTTTGAAATCTTGTAGATGATTGAAAATGTTTTTTCTTTTGGAAATAATATTTTAAATTTTAAGTTATTATATTATGTTAATATATCTAGTGTTATTTACTTTCTTTTATTTCACACGAAGATTTAGAATCGTTACGTAAAAGTTTAATGAAAATCGATTTAGTCATCGAATAACAAACAACGTTTACAAACGGCTCTTGTTTTATACAGTTGAAGATATACACAAATTATCTTATCTATTATGATATCTACCGCTGTATTGTTAAACTTAAATCCAACTATAAACATTAGGCGCGGAACTCAACGCCGCATCTTATATGACCGAAATTACAATAATGTAACTGTTAATTTTCGTTACTATAAGAACCTAAATCAGAACTTTATAGCTATATTATTAATTCATTCTATATTTTATATACTCTTACTCAACACGATATCTCGAAATTTTATTAATTTTCTCAATTACTTGAAAATTGAAAATGAAATAGAAAAAAATGTGGTGCCCCTTAACACTAGGTTTCCTCTATCTACCCTGCAATATGGAGGTACAGCGTTAAGCCTACAAAATGTAAAAAAAAAATATTAGAATGAAAGGAGGTTATTTTCGTTTTGCTTACATCAAAGTCATATATTATATTACGCTATTACATACACATAAATACATATATACCTAAGACACCTAATCTTTCAAAAGGTTTTCTAAGAAACGCCAACGCCATTACAATTACGATATTAATATATTTTTATATGATTAATATACTCGTATTTTACTCTTTTCCAATATTAAATTTAATATTATGCTCGCGGTTTTGCTCGTGATTTCGTTGTTTTCTATTTTGATGGGTAAACAAAATATATTAATTATAATTTCTAGATTGTATGAATACAGCAGCAATAAAGTCCTAATTTATGTTCATCTACTAAAGATAACACGTGGTGTTCAATAATGTTTATGATTAAAATTACTCTACAAATCTTTTACAGTTTCACGATATATCCTGCATATAGTAGGGTATAGCGTGATACCAAAGTGGTTTAGTTGGGAGGGACCTAAACGACGTCTTCACGTGGGTTTTCGAGACGGTCTTCATAATGTACAGAGAAAAAATATTCTGAGAACCTGTATCGACGGTCCCTACGTAGATAAAGTCATGTCAAAAATGTCAATTTTTTTTATTGCATAAAAGGCTTCAGATTGCCCATACGCTCGTGCCTATATAAGATTTTTTTATAAATATTATCTACTTTTCTAATTATACAACTCGTATAAGAGAACAAGTACAATCATTAGAAAAACAGTATATCGTAGATGCGGATACCTTTACATGTCGTTAATTACTTCGTTTAAATAAGCGCGCCACTCGGCGCGCGACCGTTGTTGTCAAATGTAACGTCATTTATGAAAAATTCTTGTCGATACCTGTTCGCGCGGAAAAATAAATCGTGTTATACTGTTTTACGATATGCTTTTTAGTTTATAGTAATTTTAATTAATATTGTAATACGAGTATTATAACAAAAAGCATGAATAGATCAAAGTTATTAGTGAATATTGCAAACTCAAGAAATAATGTTCTATGCGTTTCTGAAGCACACCATTTAATTAATTATATAGAAGAAGCTCATGAGGGTAAGTAGTACATAAAATTTTTTCATGCTCATGAGGGTAAAAGTGCATAAACTATATTTTATTGTTTTTCTAACCTAAAACAGTAAAAGATCGACGTAAGGGCAGTCATATTAGACATGTCCGCTTATACTATAAAAAAGTTTATATAGAAGAGCGGACATGTCAGATACGACCGCTTTTACGTTGATATCTTACTTTATTAAATTTAAAAAAAACACTCGTTAATTACTAATCATTAATTACATTATTTATATTTTTAATTGAATTATTTGGACATAAGATAATTATTCCTTCATAGTAGTTAGAAGATAATTATCACGTTTAAATTATATTAGGCAGTTTTAATTAAAAAAAATATAGATTCACAAAGAAAAACTACTTTTATCGTTAGCGAAGTAAATAAAGTCATGTTGTACATGTTTTTATATACGTGTAATAAATCAAATAATTTGCAAATATATTTTCTTTACATTTTGTACTTTTATGAATTTCTTTACCAAAATATTTAAGAAACTTAAGTTAATACTGAGAGACATAATTAACTATATTAAATGAAGTATAGTTAATCTTTAAATTATTTATTACTGCAGTTAGTTTGGTTTTGAAGTGTACTAATTATTTTGTTTTTTATAGAGACGCGAGTGTGTGCTGAAAATAATATATATAATAATTCCATGCATACTGAAGATCGGCTTATGGACGATGACAGCGTTATAAAACAAGAAGCCGAAACAAAAAAAGATTGTGAAAATCATACATCTAATATATTATCGCAATCTGATCTTAATTATATAATTGAAGCTGTAGGGGAGATTTCAGATAACGATATTGAACAATGTACTGAAGATAGCTCTTTTAACATATCCATGTATCGAAAAAAAACTCCACACATAACACTTAATAATTCTAAGTTAAATAAAGAATCTAACAATGAAAATAACTCGACAGTTCCGATATTATCGCAATCGGAATCATTCGATTCGACTCCACTACCTAGCCCATACATGGCATTTGGAGATATTAATGATTACTCTAACGCTTTAAGTGAAAGTTCTACGATTTTCTCGGATTCAAGCGTGGGTACAAGTCCTTTAGCATCAAGTGAAATATCAGATTCATCAACACCGCATATATCGAAGAAAAAACGCATGTACGTTAAAAAAGCAATTACTAAGAAAAGATCCACTAATAAATGTAATTGGCTAGACGTAAGAAGAAAGTTACTTGTCAATTTAGGTGAAGCTCATATATCTCGTTGTGGAAAGCAACAAAAAGAAAAACAAATAAGGAGTCCATGTAAATCCAACTGCCGATTGAAATGTTCTCAAAAGTTTGATATGGAAACCCGCCAAAATATTTTTAAAACATTTTGGAATCTTGGTGATCATTCTCTTCAGTGGTCTTTTATTTCATCACATATGAAGCAAATAAGAAAAAAACAGTGGACACAAGATTCTAAGCGATTAAATGTTTATAAGTTTTTTATGCCACTCTTTTCTAATAATGGCAACAAAAAACAGATTATGGTGTGTAAAACCATGTTTAAAAATACGCTTTCTATTAGCAACACTTTTATACAATCTGCCATTGATAAGTATGATAAAAATACAGGTTTTTGCAGTAAAGATATGCGAGGTTTTCATCAAAACCATCCAACTATTATTAATGCTGCAATGAGAGACACTGTAATTCAACATGTAAATAGTTTTGCACCTGTAGAAAGTCACTACACACGCAAAGACTCTAATAAAAAATTTTTAGACAGTGAGTTGAATTTTAAAAAGATGTACGATCTTTATGTCATTTGGTGTAAAGATCTAAGCATAACTAAAAACACAGCTACTTCTGTAAGACAATACAAAGATATTGTTAACAAAGAATTAAATATTGCTTTTCACGTTCCAAAAAAGGACCAATGTGACTTATGTCACGCTATGAAAAACAATACTTCCCCGAGCAATGACGATAAACTGAAGTATAAACTACATATAGATAACAAAAAAAATGCTAGAGCATTAAAAAACATTGATAAGATTGAGGCTCAGTCAAAATTGTCTGATATTTGCACGGCTATGTTTGACTTTCAGAAAATAAACAATACTCCTCATGGGGAAATTAGTGTACTCTATTACAAAAGAAAACTGTCAGTATATAATTTTACTATTTTTGATGCCGGGTCAAAAGAAGCTGCATGTTACATGTGGGACGAGACAGTGGCTAAACGTGGCGCTAACGAAGTGGCAAGTTGTTTATTTTCTTTCATTAATCGTAAAGCTAAAGTCGGTGTGAAAGATTTTAGACTTTGGTCTGACAACTGTGCAGGCCAAAATCGCAATCGAATTGTTTTTTTTATGTACCTCTATGTTAGCAAATTATTTAATATAGACTTGTGCCATAGGTTTTTGGAAAAAGGCCATACTCAGAACGAGGCAGATAGCGTTCATGCGTTGATAGAACGGACAGCAAAAAATAAACTTGTTTATGTACCAGACGAATGGTATGCATTGGTTCGTTGGGCGAAACAGAATGGTCCACCGTATGAAGTTGTAGAAGTAGATCAGGAAATGATATTTGATTTTAAAGCTTGGTTACGTACAAAATATTGGATAAAAGATACAAAATTGGAAAAAATATTATGGAATAAAATAAGAGAAGTAAAAGTTTCAGGGAGTAATCCAGATATTATCGAATTTAAATATGATTTATTTGAAGAAAACTATAGAAAATTAGACTGTGGCTATAATATGAAATTAACGAGAGGAAGAAAAAAAAATCAACAAGAACTTTTACTAAATAAATTGTACAGAGAGCCAATTCCTATTGCTGAAATAAAATACGAAGACTTGATTAATTTATGTAACACAATGATTATACCAAAAAAATATCATAATTTTTATAAAAATCTTCAATATTGTAAAGGAAAAAAGAATTGTGACGAAGAAGATGAATAAGATTATCTATTACTTTTTATTTTTGATTGAAAATTTAAAACAAAAAAAAAAGACTGATCGGTACATTATGAAAGTAAGGTGATGATAAATATGATTATTGAGATGATTAACTGTGATCTGTAATGTTTAAAAGTTCCTATTCTAATAAGACTGCAATTAAAATTATAGAATATTGTTTAGAAGATAATTACTTTAAAAATATAATTAATTTCAATATAAATTGTGTTTAATTTTTAATAAACATTCTTGTTCTGTTCTATGTCTGATTACGTCTACTTGAATTAGAACCACGTATAAAGATACATGTAGTCATTAATATAATTTTCACATAGATTACTAACGATAAATAGATATTTTGGAATTATATTTAAAATATCGTAATAATTACACATTTTCATGAAACATTCAGGTAAGTCCCATTTAAAAACAATGATTTATTCTTTCCGCTGAATAAACAGATATCTTATATTTGTCTGACATGACTTTATTTTGATGGCACAGTAGAAACAGTCTACTAGCAGTTTTATTAGGAAAATGTCATAAAATTACATATTTATAAATGCCATTTTATACTTTGTAAATGTAGTAACATATTATTGCAAACATATATTCATAATCTTGTTTAATTTTTTTTTAAGAGCAAGTTGAACCTTTATTCTGCTCTCCTGTAAACCTGCTTTTTTGACATATCGTTTTATACGTAGGGACCGTCGGTATTGCGTATGATTTGGCCGTCGTGAATACGTTCTTTCAAAAGAATCCTCAGAACCTTATCACGTATAACAGTGGATCCCGCTCAACTCAAATTGACTACTTGTTGATCAGACGGTGTCATATCGGTAATGTAAGCAACTGTGAAGTCATTCTAGGCGAAAGCCCGACAGCCCAACATCGTCGTCTTGGCATGGACTTTAACGTCACTCCGAAGAAAAAAGTAGCCGAAAAACGTAATCTTCGGATCAAGTAGTGGTTGCTGAATAGACCGATGCAGACCGGTTTTCTGGAAGAGGTGAAAAATCATAGTCCCTCGACTAATACCGAGACTATTCAGGATGCCTGGGATAGAGCTCAGCCGGTAATCATTGCGGCGGGCAGGGGAGTTCTTTGCATTTCTAAGGGAGGACGTATTATCGAAAAGGAGACGTGGTGGTGGAATGACAAGGTGCAGGAGATGACTTGTGTAAAGAAGATTGTCTTTAAGAAGTGGCAGCAATTCAAATTTTCTCCTAAAGACAGACTGGAGTACATAGTAGCTAAGCGTGCCTAAGTAAATGAACTGTACCCAGAGCCCGCAGTGAGAGTTTATCTCCACTATATAATAAACTTGAAACTGTGGAGGGGCAGAAGCTCATTTACAAAGTGGCACATTTCCAGGATAAAGGGCACGCTGCTCTGTAGTCATGCCTTTGTTGTCAAAGAGAGATGGAGAAGCTACTTCCTGGAGTTGCTGAACACTCAACATCCACGCAGTCTTCATCACGACCCATCACCTAACCTCGGACTTATTGCCCCAATTGATAAAACTCGTAATTGTCTTCGACGCGTGAAGGACAGAAAAGTGGTGGGACCTGACGACATTCCCATCGAAGCGTGTAATTTGTTGGGCTTAGAGCCCAGAGCACAGTAAATATGAACTTACTGACCTTTTTAAGCATATCTTAAACGCTGGAAAGATGCCACACCAGTGGCGGCTTAGCTTTATAACCCCTATTTACAAGGCAAGAGGCAATGTTCAAGTTTGTGGTAGTTATAGGAAACATTAAGTTTATGAGTCATACCATGAAGCTCTTTGAGCGCATGATCGACCTCAGGCTCCACCAAGAGTGTACTATCTATGAATCTCAATATGGATTTCAACCAGAATCGGGCACTATGGATGCCATTTTCGCCCTCAGAACTTTGATGGAGGCATACAGGGGAAAAAGGAGAGCATGCTGCATGTGGCCTTTTTATATCTGCAGAAGACCTTTGACTGTGTGCTTCGTCAGTGTTTCTGGTGGGCATTGCGATTCAAATAGATTCCTGAGGCTTATATTGAGATTATCAGAGACATGTACCATGACTTCATGTCTATGGTTAAGAATCGTGTTTGCGATACTAAATCCTTCTAGATTACAATAGGGGTTCACCTGGGCTCGGCTCTTAGTCCTCTTAGTCTTCTTATTCAATGTAGTGCTCAATACTGTTTTGGCTCACATCCAAGACCAGCCTCCATGGCTGATGATGAATGACATAGCACTTATTAACGAGAACCGACTGATGCTGGAGCGTAAAGTGTACCTCTGTAAGGATACGCTTCAGAACGGCGGTTCTAAATCAGATATTTTGAAAACAGAGTTCTTTTTTTGCAAAAAATATTTGAAAATAAACACAATAAAGAAACTAAAAGTTCCCTAAAAATTGAAAGTTATTTTCTGTCACACATGTGAAAAAAAAATTATATGTATTTTTTATATCTAATTTATTAAAGTTAGGTTAGGGGCAACATATAGTAATAAACGGAAATAAAAACTTTTGATTCGTTCACACACATATTTTATCTTACAAGAGCAAGAAAATAATATTTTGCCCAGAGTTGGAATAGAACTTAAAACCATTATGTTTACAGTCTGACGCCGTGCCACTATGGCCACAAAAGTAATATTATATCTAATATAATTAATCTTAAGATGAGAACGCGTAATATATCTAGCGTAATGTTCACATAAGCATTTCGTCATCTTGTCAGTTGTAGCTTCTTTTCCGTCCATATTATTAATTATGTTTTTAAGGCTGTTATAAAAAAATTGACTTACAAAAAGATCTTTAATTTTACAGATTAACAAAATCTGTATCAAATACAGATAAAGTAATAGTTTAAAAAAAAAAAATTTAAATTTTAGTTATCTCGTAGCTCAAAAGGTAAAAACGGAAACCTTATAGGACGATTTTGTTATCCGTCTGGCCGTCTATTAAAAGCAATTATTTTCAGATCGCGTGGATATATCAATCTGAAAATATTAACAAATATTTAGACCTACAGTCTCCACACAGAAAATAAGCTTCTAATTCAACACACAAAACTCGCCACGTAATCAAAACCTATAGGCTGGCTGCAATTAGAGAATTTCAACTTGCAGTACAAATAAAGAAAAAAAAATAACAAGTAAAAATTAATCGATAATTCATAGAAAAAAATTGCAAACATATAATTGTGGTTCATTTCATACAAAATGAACATGCATACTTCCGCAAACTTAAGTTTGTCAACTTTTAATTATAGCTCCCGTTGACATACAATCCTGAGCACGGTAACGTACCTTCGGTAAGCAAGTCCGACTCGTATATTACGAAGAGTTTTTTTTCAACAGAACACTTTAATAAGAGATAATTTGCTAGTAGGCAGTCCGAGGTTCCATCAGCCATCTTCCAATTCCATTCCTATTCTATATGTAATTGCCAAGTTTCAGATAATACGAATTTCATGTAATTGAGATTCTTAGTTTTTATTACATAGTTACTTATTAGCTTGACCTAATAATAGCTTATAAAAAGAGTGAAAAAGTATATATTGATTGTCATTTCAACCTATACCTACTGTTTTCTGTCGGACTCGTCTAAATTATTATTTCAACCAATTGAAATCATTGAATTAATTGATTTTTTTATTCAATTAATTGGAAAATACATCGCGTTTGTATTCAATATGGACACAGTAAATAAGCTTTGCGCGTCGTTGTGTAAAGCTATTTGTCACGCGGGATGAGGTTTTATCGAAATGTCAAAGGTGAGTTTTGATATATTAATAACGTCATAATTACTTAAATATTTTACAGTTTCACGCTGTATCCCGTACGAAGCAGAATAGGCAGAAGAAACCTGGGAACCTACTGTTAAGACACTCTGTTCATATTAAGATACTTCCGTTCCCCATTTACACCTAATTCTGGAGACATTGCTTGTTGAATGGTGGCTATACCAAACATTTCATTTCCTTGAGTGAGAGTTAAACCTGCATCGACTGCGCCACGACTGACCTTTTTATTAATTTTCAAAAGAGATTGGAGATAAGACAGAGCTTCACAACATATAAGAAAATTAATAAATACATAAATACGTAGGGAAATACATATTATGTACGTAAAGAGGGCATTATCAACAATAATTGTTTTTCGATCCATAAAAGAAAATTTTAAACTACTCATCTGCTGCTATATTTCTTAAGGAATTGGATTTTAAACTTAATAACTATTCGTCCATTTATAAGACTAGAATTATTGATTGGTATAAATCAATGCTGTTATAATATTTTTAATATTAAATTAAATGTATCGAGGCCAGTCACCTTAATATGACAAAGCGCGACGTTAAGTTCCACCACGCAATGCCTTCAGGATTCGGCGGAAAGTGAGGAACGGAAGTATCTCAATGGGAACGGAGTGTCTTAACACTAGAATCTCAAGTTCCCTTTGCCTACACTGTTATATGCGGGATACAACGTAAACTTAAAATAAATAATTTAAGTCTGACAGCGACAAAGCGCGGCGTTAAGTTCCAGCATTAAACACGCAATATCTGCAATTTGAGCCGGCTAAGTCTATCTTTGCGAGTGCCTACACAGCTATGGAAAAATACAAAGTTCTTTTTCTTAATAACTGTCAGTTTGTTACTCTTTTGCGGGTAAACCGTTGAATAAATTAATTAAATTTGACTTGTACAAAATTTGAATACCTGGCAACGAAGGAAGGACCGAAGGCTATATTTTATCTGAATATTATATAATTTCTGCAGGAAACAGAAATATTGTTGCCGCAATTTCAATGTTCAATTTATCCCGGGGCAATTGCTTAGTAATAAATTTAAATTGTTATCGAGATATCATGCACTTGGACGGATCCAGGGCTTGTATCTTTAGTCAGTATTCAATTTTTTAGTTTCACGTCGTATCCCGCATATAGCAGGGTAGATAGAGGAACCTTGTATTAAGACATTCCGTTCTCCACGTAATGTTCCATTTTTCGAGACATTGGGTGTTGAATTGCGGTATTCAACGTCGCGCTTTACTGTTAGTTCGTTATGTCTTTAATTGCTTTGTATTTTTGATAAATTTGTAATCAATTTTGAAGCTGTCATGGCACAGGGGCACAAGTTTGCGACTGTAAAAGCGATGATTGTGGTTTAATTGTTACTCAGAGAACTAAAATATTTAATATTTTAATTTCCTTGCCCTGAAAACATGGCAAAGCCTGAATTTCACCACTCAACAAGCAATGTCCTAAAAATGCGGTGGAAAGTGAGGAACAAACTTGTCTAAATCAAAAACAGAGTGCCTTAATACTAGGTTCCTAGGTACCCTCTGCCTACCCTGTTGAGAGCGTGATATGAAGCTAAAAAAATATTTATCATTTTCCAATTTTCATTTAAGCTTAACAAAAAGTAACCAATTAATACATATTGTATTAAGCTTAAATAAAAATTATATAGTAAATTGATTTGAGGCCAGTCGTGGCGCAGCGGCACGAAGTGTGACTGTAAAACCGACTGGTTGTGGATTCGATCCCCACTCGAGGATATTACTTAAATTTATATTTCCATTTCTTCGCACTAGTATCGAGGTAAAAAGCGGCGTTGAATTCCGCCACTCGACACGCAATACCTCCCAAATTCGACGGAAAGTAGGGAACGGAGTGTCTTAACACTAGGTTCCCTCTGCCTAATCTACAGTGTGCATGCGTATACAGCGTGTTTAAAACACTAAAATGGATCTCAAAATTTGAGCATTAATTCAGTATTGTTCCATCAGACGGACAGAATTTATTACAGTATCCGTAGCTAACTTCAAATTCACTTAGCGCGTTTGATTTATTGTAAATATAATTGGTTTGTTGAATTTGAACCAAAACCAAACTTAAGGCTGAAGCTTTATATAACCTATTATATTTTATATTGAAATACATTGAATAAAAAAAAACAATTGAGGCCGTCGTGGCGCAGGGACAATTGTGGGTTCGATCCTCACTCGAGGGAATGTATTATTACTTATTAAACATTTTAGAGGCCAGTCGTGGCGCAGGGGCACAAATTGTGACTGTAAATCGATTGGTTGTGGGTTCGATCCCCACTCGAGGAGATGAAATATTTACTTACATTTATATTTCCATTTCTTCGCTCTGGTGTCGAGGCAAAGCGCGGCGTTGAGTTCTGCCACTCAACACGCAATGCCTCCACAGAATTCGGCAGAAAGTGGGGAACGGAGTGTCTTAACACTAGGTTCCCTCTACCTACCCTGCTGTGTGCGGGATACAGCGTGAAGCTTATTTTATTTTTTTTTTAAACATTTTATTTGTTCGCTCTGGCAACAAGACAAAATCTCGGCGTTGAGTTTCGGCACTCAACACGCAATGTGCCGAGAAGTTCGGCGGAAAGTGGGGAACGGAGTGTCTCAACACTGGGTTCCCTCTGCCTAACCTGCTATATGCGGGATACAGCGTGAAGCTAATATTTAGCTTACCAACATTAGCTTGTTAGCAAAATAAAATAACTATTTCATTATAAAATATATTAATTAAAGATGACAAGTACTTGTACAAGAGTACTTGAATAATTATTTTATTCGTATTTTGAATATTACAAATGTTATTATGAAATATGTTATATCGCAATAACATAATAATACTAGTTGTAGCCCACAATATCTTTTGAGTGGAGTGCAAAAGCAGTCTCTTTTTTCAAGTTCCGTTGGAAAAATCTTTTCTTTAGTGTTTCCCTGGACTTGAATCCTGTACCTACACCAAAAAACCTGTCTTACAGCGAGCGGGCTGTGTCACAAAATTCCTTCTAAGCGTCGTCTCTCTATCAATCATTAAGGAAAGACCTTTATAGATTATTAAATCATTTGTATAAGTCTTAGTAAAATTATCTGAAAAAAGGAAAAATCATAATACATAAATGTATTTACATCGAAAAAATCCCTTCTACCAATAACTTAAGTTAAGCAAAACATATTTATAATATTACAAAATCAATTTACCATATCTACGGAACTTACCTACAAAGAAGCCGAGAACAAGAAGAACGGTCATCTTGAATAACAAAATTTCACTATATAAAAAGAAAATACACTTCTTCTCACATTATAAATCCTTGAACCACTCACTTCACTTTATTTTTCTTTATATTTAATTTTAATTTCCTTTATCTTTTAATATTTAACTTTATTGTTCTAATATAAGAAAAGTTCGATGGAGCTGTTCTCGTTCTAGCCACACGTCCGTCTCTGATGGTAGCTGAAAACGGACTGGCACGATCGCCCCTTCCCCTTTTACACCCCTTATCGCGATCCCGTAATTAGATAAATGTCATTTTTTTATTTCTCTTTTTCTCTACGTATTTTTCTTAGTAATATGTTGGATTATTTGATGGTGATTGTTATGTTGTTATGTTATGTTGTATTTTTTAAGTACATTTATATAGTATTTATTGTTTTCATTATTAATTTCTTTTTACGAATATCTTTAGGCATATTTTACATTTTTGAAGCCAGTCGTGGCGCAGCGGCACGAAGTGTGACTGTAAAACCGACTGGTTGTGGGTTCGATTCCCACTCGGGGAGATGAAATATTTACTTAAATTTATATTTCCATTTCTTCGCTCTGGTGTCGAGGCCAAGCGCGGCGTTGAGTTCTGCCACTCAACACGCAATACCTTCAGAATTCGGCAGAAAGTGGGGAACGGAGTGTCTTAACAGTAGCTTTCCTCTACCTACCCTGCTGTGTGCGGGATACAGCGTGAAGCTGATTTATTTATTTATTTTATTTAAGTAATTATTTCGGTATTATTTCTGACGACTGGCCTCAATAAATAATTACTTTGTTGTCCTTTTACCCGTCAAGACTATTTTTCTCGAGATAGCCAAGTACTTCCTGACTCAAGCTGGAATTAATATCATATATTTAAATGTACAGTACCTTAAAGCACAAAATATATCAAGCTTCTTAAATCAAGGCCAGTCGTGGCGCAGCGGCACGAAGTGTGACTGTAATACCGATTGGTTGTGGGTTCGATCCCCACTCGATGAGATGAAATATTTACTTAAATTTATATTTCAATTTCCTTGCTCTGGTGTCGAGGCTAAGCGCGGCGTTGAGTTCTGCCACTCAACACGCAATGCCTCCAGAATCCGGCAGAAAGTGGGGAAGTATCTTAACACTGGGTTCCTTCTGCCTACCCTGATGTAGGATACAGCGTGAAGCTGATTTTTTTCTTAAATCAACTCAGACAAAAGATACGAGCAGTTATGCATCGTTTTTACTGCATGTTGTATAAAATTCGTTCGCCGCGTAATTAAAACGTATAGGGTATTGTGGACCAACATTTAAACTTATATTACAAATAGGGAAAAAAATCCGAAATATTTTATAGGTATTTTATTGAAAAAATCATAACAAACTAATATTTGCAGTTTACTTCATACAAAACTAGTGCATATACCTGCAAACTTAAATTTGTCTGCTTTTATAAGTCATATTCCCGTTGACCTACAATTACGTTAAATTGACACGAAAACCTCGGTGGGCGAGTCCGACTCGCACTTGACCGGTATTATATTTGTCTATTCATTACAATCATGTATTTTGTATATAAAAGGTGGCGTTAAGTTTCGCCACTCAACAAGCAATGCCTCAACTCGAAAACTGTATGAAAAGTAGAGAGCAGAGTGTCTAAATAATAGTTTGTCTTTCCCTACATTGCTATATACGAAACACAGCGTGAGGTCAAATAAAATTACTAGAGAAATAAGTTTTTTTCCACATTTGGTTTATACACACATTTACAGGCCAGTCGTGGCGCCGTGGCACAAAGTGTGACTGTAAAACTGACTGGTTGTGGGTTCGTTCCCCACCCGAGTAGATGAAATATTTACTTAAATTTATATTTTCATTTCTTCGCACTAGTCTCGAGGACAAGCGCGGCGATGAGTTCTGCCACACAACACGTAATACCTCCAGAGTTGGGCAGAAAGTGGGGAACGGAGTATCTTAACACTAGGTTCCCTCTGCCTACCCTGCAGTGTGCGTGATACAGCGTGAAGCTGATATTTTTAAAAAATGTATATTTAATATATATTTTTATATTGTATCCGATTTTATATTAAATTTCGCAGTATAAGGTAGCCCCGTACGCAAATATGACACGCTTATAGATTACAGCCTGTCATCTACACCGTTTGTCATTTTGATATGAAATATTGCGGATACTTTGACAGCGTACCTGTAAAATGAAGTAATGTAATTACCTTTTGTTATTTTAGCTAATGTTGAGAGAAGTTTTTTTTTTGTTATTAAACTACACCCTGCATAAAGCAGGGTAGGCAGAGGGAACCTAGTTAAGACTACTAATGCATATTGTGTTTCCAACGCATATATTGGGGACAATGATTTTTTTTCAGCTTGTATCCCGGATGTGCCCGGAGCCACAGTGAGCGTAGTGTTGAGACACTCCGCTTACCACTTTAAATGAGTACTGCCTTTCGAATCGCACTTAATCTTCTTATCAGAGTGAGAATAAAATAAACGATTTTTTTAGAGCAGTTATCGAACTTTCAACCTTCAGGGCTTACAGTCTGACCCTATGCCGCTGCGCCACGATGATATAATTAGGTTTTAAAAAACAGGCCAAATATGATGCCAAAAATTGATAATTGCGGTAACAATGTCACATTGTTGCGTGCATCTGAATGTGGTACTCGAAATAAAGAAAAATGGATGCGTTTTCAATACGAAACTCGTTATTTACGTTTACGTAATTATCAACATTAACAAATGGGTGTTGAAATAATTTTCATATTTTTCGTTGAACCAGAGGAAACGGTGTGTCTTTTTCACCACCAGGTGTTCTCTGCCTACTTTGCCATTTCAAGTATTATAAAAGCGTGAAGCTGCTTCTCTATTATTCTTAGTATGTGTGTTTTTAGGGTTCCATACCTTAACAAGACAAAAAATAACCCTCATAGGATCTTATTATGCAAATAAAGGAAAAACTCCGAAAAAATCAAATATTTATAGGTATTTCATTGAAAGAAAAGAAACATTACATAATTATCATTTAATCTAATATAATACGCCGAAGAGTTTGTTTGTTTAAACGCTAAGATCTCTGGATTTATTGGTCCGATTTACTTTTTCATTTTCTATGAAAGCTACATTCCTCAGGAGTGCTATATAACATAACGGTTTAATTCTTAGTAAGCCTGAAATAATAAAATAATAATAATAAGAAACGCCATCGCATTACTTTAAGCGCATGCGCTGCAGAAATAGCTAAATATATGTAAGTACAATGTACTACAAAAACATTCAGTTTCATTAGATACAAAACAAAGTCTGCGAGACTCTATATCTATCTCTTATAAATAAATTAGAATAAGGCATTTTGTGGCAAAAAATAATAGAAAATTGGAAAATGATATTTCAACGTTTTTTTTATTTGATAAAGATATCAAAATTTACGAGCTAAAATTATTCCATTATCAAGAAAATTATAGAGATAAGCTTTTAAGATAATTGGATTATTAACATAGGTCAATACTGGACCATAGGATTGTACTTAACCCTCGGGTGGCGAATCCGACTCGCACTTGAAAAGCACCTAGTGACACTCCGTACCCCATTTTCCAAATAAAATATTCAATAAATTACGCGTTAAGTGGTGGAACACAACGCCGGACTTTATCTTATTACCAGAATCAGGAAACAAACATTACTCATACTCCGAGTGAGAATCGAACTCATGACCGTAGCGCTTACAGTCACGATAGCCTATTAACTTTGTTTGTAGATTAAATATTTTAAAAAAACTAATCAAAACATTCGAACATTTATGTAAATAAGCCATATTTCAAATTTCACGCTTGCTCCTGCTATCTGCTACCATTAATTATAACATGGCGTTCGATGTGCAATTAAAATACACCAAATGCTGTACGTTACGTTACTTTGTCCTTTTGTTTAGTTTGTGTTGCCTGTGAATACAGTGTTAAACACTTTTTTATATGAATAAAAAATATATTTCATATATATAAATATATATATTTTTTTTCAGCTTCACGCTGTATCCCGCACACAGCAGGGTAGGCAGAGGGGACCTAGTGTTAATACACCCCGTTCCCCACTTTCTGCCGGATTCTGGAGGCATTGCGTGTTGAGTGGCAGAATTCAACGCCGCGTTTTGCCTCGACACCAGAGCGAAGAAATGGAATTATAAATTTAAGTAAATATTTCATCTCCTCGACTGGCGATCGAACCCACAACCAGTCGGTTTTACAGTCACACTTTGTGCCGCTGCGCCAGGACTGGCCTCATAAATTAATATAGATTGTATTATTAATCTAAATATATAAAACTCTTCCTGTACTGAGTGACTGACAGAAGATTTAAGATTTTACATAAATATATTTCTATATTAATAAATTTAAAGAAATATAATAGAAAATATGCAGATACATTTAAAAATATAAAAAATAACACTAAACGTACCTAAGAAACCAGGAAAATTACAAGATTTACTATTTTATGTTTTGAAACCAATTAAAATATTATATTCTTAAAATTAACTGTTATAAAATAAGAGAATTTCCATATTATTAATAAATATTAAACTAAAAATTAAATTAACAGTATAAAAAATTGTCCAAGAATAAAATAATATAATAAACTTCTTGCATATTCATTACCCTGGAGCATTTTAATTGGAGTACTTTAAAAGTTATGTTTCTGTCTTTTTAGTTTATGAACTCTTGCTTGACCTAGACTCAATTGTGCAGCACATTCATTTTAAGAGTTTCGTAACCAAAGAGGAAAAGGGGACCCTATTACTAAGATTCCGATGTCCGTCCGACCGTCTTTTCGTCCCTGTGATCCCGGTTGAAATTTTCATAGATAAGTTATTTTTGTTGTAGCAACAAATACTAAAAATCAAAATAAATTAAATATTTAAGGGGAGTGCCATTCAAGAAAGTTTTATAGATAATGGTATGGAACCCCTTCTTTCGTGATATTTACTGGCACTTTGCCGAATTTTAATTTTTATTTGTTACCTAATTCATTGAGTTTTGCTTGTAATAACTTTTTACTTAGCTTCATGCTTTATTAACCGAATTCCATTCCAGTTGTAAATAAATTACTAATATCACATCGTTACTTGAAAAAAAACTTTAAGTTAAGGAGTGCAAGCAAATGTAAATTTTTCGAAAAATGATTTAATTTTAAAACTCTGTTTTTTTACTCTTTTTTTGTATTTTACAAAAAAATATATAATTCAGTTATAAATTTAATTTAATTCAATTCAATTTACAAAAGTATGCTATTTTTCATCAATGTTTTCTTATGACGTTATCACGTAAAATTGTCGTCCATTAAGCAACTTTACAGACAACCAGTTTTATTTAAGACTTTAAATAAAAATATTTTTTACATATAAACAAATATAAAAAAATATAACAGAAAATATACAGTTCCATTTTCTTAGTCGATCTTCAACCAATCAGTTAAACCACCTCGTTGGAATTTAAAATTTCTGCGCACAGCCTGAAAACGTCGCAACGATTATTGGTTTGTTACCTAATAAATGCTAGATTTGGCCAAACTATCGTTTGTATTTCGAAGCTTGTGTCGCAGGGGCACAAAGTGTGACTGTAAAATCGACTGGTTGTGGGTTCGATGCCTACTCGAGGTAACAAAATATTTATTTACATTTATATTTTCATTTCTTTGCTCGGGAGTCGAGGTAAAGCGCGGCGTTGAGTTCCGCCACTCAACACGCAATGCCTACAGCGGCATACTTATAGCATAGCGGCATAGATTTAATCGTTTGTATTTAGAAGCGATATTCATCTACTATCGCTTTTTTGCATTTTTTTTATTTTAGCTTCAATATTTTTTTAGCTTATCACTTTATCCCGCACGGATTACTAATAGCTATAAAATATAAAAAGTTTCATTCAAATCCATCTAATAGTTAAAAATATATGTGTGTAAAAATAGACAAACATGTTTTTGTAAAAATATTTAGTGTTCGACTACTATTTTTTAACGTTTTATTATACTACTCTACGAAATATAATAAAACGTGGCGCAGAGTTCCATCACTCTACACAAAATTTCTCATTATTGGGCAACAAAGGCGTAACGGAGCGTCTTGACACACTAGATTCTCTGCCATGGGAGAAAAACGTGAAACAGACTTTTTTTTACCAAAAATTCTGTTTGTGTTCTACCTCAACGGGAAAATTTTGAAAATATTGAAATTTCATAAAACCCAGAAGTGAGTTCGATTCCCATCTAACAATATGACGTATTTAATATTTACATTTTCTCGCTCTAGTAACGAGGTAAAGCGCGGCGTTGAATTCCAGTACTCAACACGGAATATCCCGAGAATTCAGCGGAAAGTGGGGGACGGAAGTGTTTTAATGGGAACGGAGTGTATTAACATTAACTCTCACAGGTTCCCTCTGCCAATCCTGCTATTTCCGGAATACAGAGTGAAGATAAGAAAATAGATAACATATTTAAACACCTTCCCATTGTTTTTTCGAAAATCCCTATAGAAAGTGGAGGACAGAGTGTCTTAACACTAGACTCCCTCTGAATAGAAAATATATGTAACATATTAGTTTATTTAACTTACAGCCTTATTTATGAAACGAATTTAACATTAGCTGCATATTACACAGAGCGCCGTCAATTTCAATAAATATAAAAACCAATTTTCTTGCCTTTAAGTGGTTTTTTATGATAATTCCGTCTGGGATCATTTCTCATTCACGGACCAAATCGAGATTTAGCGTGAGATACTGATAAATCTTGACGTTGTCCTTTTTATTTTGCGATATTCTTATATTCTTATTAGTTTGACTGTTTTTCATTTCTATTTTCATAGATATTATTTTACAAAGCCAGTTAAAGGAGATCCTTATTAATACTCAGAGAATATATAATCAGGATCACGCTGTATTCCGCACATGGCAGGGTAGATAGAGGGAGACTAGAATTAAGACCCTCTGTTCCCTATTTTCCCCTGAATACTGGAGACATTGCATGTTGAGTGGCGAAACCCAACGCCGTGCTTTGCCTTGTCATTAGAGCGAAGAAATGAAAATATAAATTTAAACAAATATTTAATTTCCTCGCGTGGGAATCGGATTTTCCAACCAGTCGCGTGTACAGTCCACACTTTAGCCACTGCGCCACGACTAGCCTCACTAAGTCAAATGAGTAATCACTCTCTAAAAATACTAATAGGCATAGTACACAGAAGCAATAAGAAAAATAAATTTAGGTAAACTATTACTTCGAGTATGAATCGAACCCACTACCAAATTGCATATCCCCGTCACACTTCAAGTGACATCGCCTATAATAATTAATTTACAAAAAAAAACAAATATTCAATATGAAGCCATTAACGCAGTGGGACACCGTCTGATTAAATACGATAATTGTAGGTTCAATACCTCCTAGTCGAAATTATTTAAAACATATTAAATTAATTTCCATGATGTTCTAAAACAAATTGCGGCGTTAAGTTTCGCAATTTGAAATATTAGGACGAAAGTGAAGAGCGGATCTTAACACTAATTTTTACCTACTCTACTATATCTGATGGGCTCTCAACAATATTGAAACATATAATAAGCCACAACAATGCTTATTCTCTATCAGTTTGCGGAAATGAAGCTGGTCGAGCTACTGCCATGAGATAGTAAATAGACAGCGATATAAATCTCATTCTGTGTTGAAGAAACAGTATTTGTATTGAATATTTATTTTTCATTTTCTTATCGAGTTAAGATTTTGTTTAAAAAAATAATAAATTCTATGGAATATGGAAAATATTGAGGTCACCACGAATCCCAATTGACTTTCACAATAAATAGAAACTGTATGTGCCAAGTTAAAGAGGACAATTGACAGGTGATGGAGGAAGTCGTCTTCAACTATTGTTATCTTATAAAGTAAAATTCATTTTTTATATTTTTTTTAATATTGACCATTTAAAGATATTTTTAAAATTCTTCTATAGGAAATATTTCTATAGGTTTCCATAAATTTTAATTTTCAATAATTTTCGTTTATTTGATTTTAATTTTGTAGTATAATAATCATACTTATTTAGAAAACGTATAAAAATTTGAACGCAGCGGGACTCGAACCCGCGCCTCCTGGAAACCGACCAGGCGCTCTAACCACTAGGCCATACGTTCACGTTATTTGAACGTATGACTTAGTGGTCAGAGCGCCTGGTCGGTTTCCAGGAGGCGCGGGTTCGAGTCCCGCTGCGTTCAAATTTTTATACGTTTTCTAAATAAGTATTTTTCTTTCCTAAGTGTGGAATAACACTTTAAAAATGTTTAAAAATATAATAATCATGTCGTAGATTATGATTTTTAGGTCAAAAATTTTTTTTTCGAATAAATATTAACAAGAAAGATTCGAGCCCATAACCACTGCGTCACGGTGTCGCTGTACCACTGGACGATCGTGTTTTATAAATGTACAGCCATACATTAGGTACTATAAATGTACATTCGATCTACATCGTTTATTCGCTTGTCAGATGCATCTTTCTCATTTAGTGTCACTTCGAAAGAGAGGTTTGTTTTCCTTAAAGAAAGTTAAATATATCATTTGTATCATAAAATGTCTAGCAAAGATTATTTATTTAAATCAAATAAATCAGTTGAGGCTAGTCATAGCGCAGCGGCACGAAGTGTGACTGTAAAACTGACTGGTTGTGGGTTCGATCCCCACTCGAGGAGATGAAATATTTACTTAAATTTATATTTCCATTTCTTCGCTCTGGTGTCGAGGTTAAGCGCGGCGTTGAGTTCTGCCACTCAACACGCAATGCCTCCAGAATTCGGCAGAAAGTGGGGAACGGAGTGTCTTAACACTAGGTTCCCTCTGCCTACCCTGCTGTGTGCGGGATACAGCGTGAAGCTGATTCAATTTGACTTAATTTGATTTTTAAATAAATCAGCCTCACGCTGTATCCCGCACAGCAGGGTAGGCAGAGGGAACCTAGTGTAAAGACACTCTCTTTCTTGCTATAGTACTACAAATCGCGGCGTTGACTTCCGTTATTCAACACGCATTGCGTGTCCGAATTCGACTGAAAAACCCATTGTCTTTCCAATAGGTTTTCTTTGCCTACCCTGCTAAAATCTAAAAAATAATAATAAATATTTGCCTACATTTAGTTAGAACCACGGCGTTCAGTTCCGCCACTTAACACGTAATACTTCAAGTAATAAGCAAAAAGTGGCGAACGGAATTCTTATCATTAGATTCCCAGGTTCCCTCTGCCTTCCGCTGGTAAATATGGGATACAGCGTGATATTAAAAAAAATATTTTTACACTTTATTTTCCATGAAATCAGAAGATCTACATCAAAAGAATCACATACATTAAGATGGATGTTAGATATTACTATTCTACTAGAAGCCAATATAACACCTTTTAGAGGAAGCTAGTTTACCGCTAACCTTGCTCAGAGAGCATGGGTGGAATTTTAAGTACATCAAAATATAAAAGTCATATTTTACATAACCCAATTTGTACTAAGGAATATAGACAATGAAGATGTTGAAAGTTTTATGATCTTATAGTTTTGAATGTGGCTTTCTTTTTTTACTAAGTGAATTGGAAATTTGTGAAGGTTGTAGGTTCAAAGTCAATATAGGAAATATTATATTGTAAAAGAATAAGAGAATGGTTGTAGGTTCGATCGTCACTCGAGGAAAAAAGCTATGTTCATTTCCTTGGACAGGAGCCGTGTGCCGTATGATCCTAGAATAGGATCATCCTGGTACTGGTGGTGTCGTAAGATGCGACTAAAGTACGTATAGTAGAGTCACGTGCCACCAGCAATGGCAACACGCATGGGCAGACTCGACCGGATCATTATCACCCCCGGCAATTAAACCCGGTGTTTACGTTATTGGTATCTATGCGCAACTGCGTCACACAAAATACAGGTATGGATAAACATCGTAAAATGAAAAAAAAATCCTACGACTTAACTGTTGATAACTTTTTTTTAGGTATGGGTTTAAAATATTTCAACCTATATGCTGTTCCCGTAAAAGGAGCGCTGACACTTCCACCCTGTATATTTTGTTCTTGTTTTTTTATACAATGTATTGTATAATGACCAAAAAAAGTAGGATATTTTGTAATAGTGCGTGATAAATTTAAACATTAGCTATGCACAGTGTTAACGGGTTCAAATCTCCACTTATTCCAGGCGCCGCACTTGTCTCATGTTTTTTTTTATGGAAAAGAACAGGGCAAACGAGCGTTCGGATCACCTGATGGTAAGTGATCGCCGCCCACGACACCGTGCAAGACCAGAGGAGCTACAGATGCGTTGCCGGCCTTTAAGAAGGGTTGGGCGCCGGAGCCCGGCATTACCTGATGCGAAACGCAGTGGCATAAAGCCAGTACTCAACGCCGGTTTTAAATGCCGGGGGTGGTAATGATCCGGTCGAGTCTGCCCATGCGTGTTGCCATTGCTGGCGACGTGACTCTACCACACGTACTTTAGTCGCCTCT
>JAAIXJ010000648.1:49644-104249 GCA_013403705.1 Heliconius hermathena | reverse complement strand
AGCAAGGATTTTTTGATATTGTAACAACTTCTAAAGTACTTATTAAAATGAAAAACAGTAAAAGACAGTTTTGATCTCCATTAAATGGCCAACGTAACTAATATACTTATTTATATGCTGAGAGTAAGGTAATAAATGAAACTTGCGCCAAAACTGCGGTTTATAGCCGGCGTGATGTGTCAACAATTAAATGCGTTTTTCTCTAAAACTATTCGTAATTTCAAATTAGTGTAAAGAGCAAATTTTATCTTCGTTTAACGTAAAAAAATATTAAAGTATTTAAAAGGATAAGGATTGATACCATTATGGACAAACATCCCTCAAAATAAATAATATATTCAAATTACTATTTTTAGACAGAAATATGCTCACTGTATGTTATCCTTAGAAGATACGAATATGCTGTCGCTGACTTTTTTGTAGATCTTATTAAGAGGAATAATACTCTAGTACATTGTTTTCATAGGACTAACCATTAATGCAGCGCATGCGTGAAAGTGTCATTTATCATATTTGTCAAATTACAATAAAATATACATATAATAAACTATATATAAACCTTCCCTGAGAAATACTCTACATAATGGTGAAAACCGCATCAAAATCCGTTGGGTGGTTTCGAAGAAGAAGACTTAGAAAGGCCAGACAGAGACGAAATGCGTTCTTATTTTATAATATATAGAGATAGAGATAAACTCTAAACTACAAAAAGCTTTTTATGGTTTTATCTTTGATATACAAAAAAAAATTTTTAAAACTGACAGGAGGACTTATAAGTAATAAGTTCTTTGATTTTCACGATTATTACTCATTTTAAATGAAACTATTTTAACCGGATTACGTAGTAGTGACAGGTAGACTGTCTACCCGTGACCACGGACTACTGCAAAGTGTTCGAGACGTCGGGTTTCCAAAAAAGTATAAAATTACAAAATATACGCGATTAATCCGGTTAAAATAGGACTTATAAGTAATTCTTCAATCAATCTTTACCAGGAACCCCGCATAAATTAAAGAGGTCCCGACTGTTAATCGTAATAAACTATTGGGCTTGTTTATTTTCTTTTTAGTTTTATGCAGTTGGGATTTTTGTTTTTATAAATATTTTTTTATTATGATTATTGACAGTTGTTTAAGAAAAAATGAAAGAAGCTGTGAGTAGTATGCCATGATGGCCAAAGGAGACAGAATCGATTGCATACATGCTTGGGTTCAGAATGTAAAGAGATGAAAATGTATGATTTAATGGATATACCGGAAGGTATATTGTTCCTTCCCTGAAAATTATGTCAATTTTGGCAATCAGAGAGCTGAATCATTAGAGATTAAGTTAAAGTGAGCATAAATGCATATCGCACAATTAATACAGTGATTCATATCAATAACGTGGCGGTCGTTAGATTCAAAAGATTTCGATGTCCACTGGGGAAGCAAGGGACGTGCAAAGTAGGAAAGCACTGAAAATGCATCGAAACGAACAAAACGAGTGAAGCAAAGATGCAAAAGTTATTAGACAAGGTGTCAACATTAATCAGCTGTCACATCTGTCATTTAAAAGATGAAGATTTAAATTCTTTCTAAATGGATTTGTTTTTGTTTTTCAGTAATTATTTTGATATTTTCTTTATTCTAACAGTAATTATATGGACAAATAAGTGCGTTAAAATACTTAGACTTAATTAAAATAACCACACATTTTATTTTCGTAATACTGTAATGGATTATTTTAGGTGGATTAATGATCTTAAACTATTTTTCTTATTTTTCTCCGCTTCCAGATTGTCAATTGAGCTAATTATTGGTATCATAAAATTGAAAGAACATGACTATTTTTTTGAGCACTCTACTCTTTACATTTGGTGCCACGATTTTTCGTCTCCTTTCAGACGTTGGCACGGTTGATTTCAATGCCAAATAAGTTGCTTATTTATAGAATGATGACGCGATTATTTAACTATTTAAAATTTGCATTTTTTTGTTAACCTTTACCGATGTCACGTGGTTCGTTAAAATTGCATTCTTCCATTAAATATATTTTATTATATTAAACCCATATGTGTACATAATTTTCCTACTCTTTTAATATATTTTTAAATTTCCATGTCCTTTGATTAAGGTTTTTGAGCCCGTAAAAGTGACTAACGAATGCAATGTTTTTTTTTTTAATTTATCTCCATTTCCACGCTCTGGTAGACTAATCGTTGAGTTTTGCCACTCAATATGCAATGCCTTGAAAATTCTGCGGCAAGCAGAGGTTGGAGAGTCTTAACACTATTTAGCAGGGTTGCTATGCTGGAAGAAGCGTGAAGCTGGTATCCTATATATAATAATATAATTTAAATATAATATTGCCCCGAATACCACCTCGAGTACTCAACGCCGCGCTTAGTGTAGTTACCAAAGCGAAGAACATGAAAATAATTCATTTCCCCAAGTGGGAATTAAACCAACAACATATATTAATTACATTACGTATGTACATAATTAAGTAAAAATATATATTTGTTTTTACTTTTTTGCTCTAATTACTTTTATATATGTGTCAAAATTAAAGATGATGAGAGATATGAGGCTACCGCGTCGTTGTGTTTTTTCTTTTTTCTCCACTCCTGTAAGTTTAAGCGTAATATAGTCCTTAGCCTTCCTCGATATATTGACTATCCAATGCAAAAACTACTTTCCAAATCAAACCAGCAGTTACTGAGATTAGCGCATTCAACCAAACAAACTCATCCGCTCTATAAATTTTGTATAGATATATATATACATAATTCTATAGATTACAGAGACCGGTCGTGGCGCAAAGGCACAAGTGTGTGACTGTAAACGCAACTAGTTGTGCTTTACCTGCAATGTCTTCGGAATTTGGTGATAAGTGGGGAACGTAGTGTCTTAATATTAGGTTCCCTCAGCCTACCCTGCTGTGTGCGGGATACAGAGTGAAGCTGATTTAATTTATATAAATTACAATATTTATTATGGTCCATATAACTAACTAGTGATGACGTCTAACGTCGAATAGTAGCAATTGAGCTACGTAACTTCAATTGTCTATAGTTTTTTAAATATCTTGTACAATATAATTATTCTTATGCAATATTATTATTTTATTAAAATCAGGTTGTTTTTTTTTATTAAAATCAGGTTAAACTTAAAAATGTGGAAAGGCAATTAAAGTAACTTCATTTTTTAAATGAAACTTTTACCGAATTAATGGCGTGTCTGTGAACTTAGCAGAGCATTGCCCAGCAGATCAAAAATAAAATAGAGTTCTCTTCGCATGCAGCTGAGTTCTATAGTTCCTGATAGATTTTACAAATAGTTCTGGCGTTTTTATCCCGGAAAAAGTTACTTAAAAAAATGATCTGCTAACTTCCCGTAGCAGATCATTTTTTTGCAAATAAAAATCGGTGCGAGTTCTGCACACATAGGGATGAAAAAAATTGTTCCTGATCATTTTTAACAATAGTTCTGTTCATTTAACAAAGAAAAAAAATTTTAAACAAAAAAAATATATATATATGTTCGTTTCGTAAATAGTTCGAAAGGTAAAGTAATTTTAAAAATAAATAAAATTCAGACAGACGCGAGAACTCTTAATTTTATAATAGAATACAAGTCGTTCTATGATATTTATTTTGAAAAAAGACCAGAATTCTGGAAAAACCGCCAGCAGAGCATACTTGAATGTATGAAATAATGAAAAATGTCTATTTAAACGCTTCCTATGACTTAGTATTAGATATTTTTTTTCTGACAGTATTAGATACTTTTTTCTTAGTATTAGATACTTTGACTTAGTATTAGATACTTTTTTCTGAACAGAGCATCTGATGGCAGTTTTTCCAGAGTTCTGGTCTTTTTTCAAGATGAATATCATAGAACGACTTGTATTCTATTATAAAATTAAGAGTTCCCGCATCTGTCTTAATTTTATTTATTTTTTTTTAAATTACTTATTGAACTATTTCCGAAACGAACGTCCTTTTTTTTGTTTAAAATGTTTTTTCTTTGTGAAATGAACAGAACTATTGTTAAAAATGATTAGGAACTATTTTTTTCATCCCTATGTGTGCAGAACTCGCACCGATTTTTATTGGCAAAAAAATGATCTGCTACGGGAAGTTAGCAGATCATTTTTTTAAGTAACTTTTTCCGGGGTAAAAACGCCAGAACTATTTGTAAAATCTATCAGGAACTATAGAACTCAGCTGCATGCGAAGGTAACTCTATTTTATTTTTGATCTGGTGAACATTGCTTTGCTAAGTTCACAGACACATTAATGGCGTATATTTATTTATTTATTTTAAACTTACTTAGTATCGTAATTTATTGGAAACCTGACATTTCCAACACTGCAGTAGTCCGTGGTCATGGGTAGACTGAAGTGATATTCCGTTGTGAAGGAACAGACGAGAGAATCAGCTGTGTGTGAGCATACCGTGGATAAGCCCAGCCATCACATAAGGTTTGATAAACTCCAAATCCTCGCTAAGGAGAACAGGTATATTCCTAGAATGATCCACGAGGCTATTGAAATACCAAAAAAAATTCTAATTTCAATAGAGAGGACGTTTGGAAGCTTCCTTCCACTTGGGACCCACTTATAAAATCTTTAAAGTCTCAAACCCACCAAACCAGAGGGCAAGATACAGTCAGCTCATTCTGCAAGAATCCATGGCAATACGCGAGGCCTTTAAAAATCGTTGGCGGTAGTTTGACATAATAATTATGAATGCCACCTCAGTCTACCCGCGACCACGGACTACTGCAAAGTGTTCGAAAAGTCGTATAATAATAATGTACAATCTTTATATAATAAAAGACGAAGTTCCCATTGACTGTGGTATAGACACACGCACAGCTGTAGCCGCTGATGGTAGAAACGTGAAATTTTGATAAATGTTTATTTTCATAATGTGTACACCCACTAAGAAGGAATTTTGAAGAAATCGGCACCGATTTTTATAAAATTTTAAATTCAGACTCTTAAAAATATTTCATTGACCATGTGTTTCACTGTTTATTAGAATTCACCCCCTAAACTGAAAATATATATTTTTTTATTGAGGCCAGTTGTGGCACAGGGGCACAGAGTGACTATAAAACCGACTGGTTGTGGGTTCGATCCCCACTAGAGGAGATGAAATATTTATTTAAATTTATAATTCCATTTCTTCGCTCTGGTGTCGAGGCAAAGTGCGGCGTGAGTTCTACCGCGTATGAGAGGCATTTTTTACAATCAGCTGCTGTCCGACTGCGTCACGACGGCCTCGATAATAATTGTTCACAAAAAAACCATTTTTTTATTTATTTAGAAAAAAAATGTTTCAGACACAGAATATGCACGTATGCCACCAAAATACTCTCTCGATGATTACTATGATTGTGTACATCAGTCTGGTGGACGTTACTGCACTGTTGACTTTGAATTGATTTCAGACAAGCCAAGTGAACTCTTAAATATGATACAGGTATTGTAAATTGTTAAGATTTGTTATTTTTGTAAGTGCTGTTAGAATATTAAGGACAAGAAAAGGAAAATGGTGAAAGTTTACGACTTATAAAGCATTTTATGTGACTTGTTGTGAATGTCAGTTGTGAGTTCGATTCCACTCAAAAAAATTAATTGGTAACAAGACAAAGCGAGCCGTTGAGTTTTACCACTCAACATGCAATGTCTTGGAACGGAATGTTATAACTGTTTCCTTTGCCTACTTTACTATATGCAGGATACAATGTGAATCTAACAAAAACAGATCAAATTCGAGGCGAACTCGCCCATCGAGGGTTCCATATGAATTTCAGGATTGTAGGTCCACGGGAAGCACAACTTATAAAAGTTGACAACTTTAAGTTTTCGAGCGTATGCTCTCGTGTTGAAATGGCCTATAATAAAAAAATTGTAATAATTTTATCCGTAACAGATTTTTTCCTTTAAAGCGTATGCATGCATTCATTTTATATGATACTAGCGGCCCGCCCGCGGCTTCACCCGCGTAAGCTACATGATTATTGATCTAATAAACAGAAATGACTTCTTCTGAAAAAATCATATTGATTTTTTTACTATTATATATTATCGTAATTTCTATCAGGACTTTTCATTGTTTTAAATTAAAAAATACGACCAATGTTGATATTTGATATTTATAAAAATATACAGAAAGCTAATTATTTCTTATACGTAGTACGAATATTGAGTATTGAATGAAAAATGAATATTGAAGTACGGAACGTTAAAAAGACGCACATACGAATAATTTCCTCATTTTCGATATCCATCTTTACCTTGGTTCACGTTGGTGATTTACTCTTGTATCGACTTGTAACGACATTTTATTTACTCATTAGGTATTATAATTGTAAAGAATGAGTTAAATTACGCAGGCGGGAAAAAGGGTTTTTTGAAAATTTATTTATTTAATTTTACAAAGAACCTTTCTGTATCAGAGCAAGTTGAAGAGAAAGAATATTAATAAAAAAAATATGATGAAAATAGTTAGCTCAGCAAATTTATTGAACTCTATTGTTTGTTTCCACGAGCTGCAAGTGCGACGTCAGGGGAATGTATCTTTACACATTGTTAACTCCTCCCTCTTTAAGATGGAAGCTGGTCCTGCAAGTTCCTGAAGCGTCCACGCTGCTGATTTTCTCCAGGACTCTGCGTAAGAGTAGGAGTTGCTTGTAGATTTTCCACATAATAAAAACTATTATAAAAATGTATATAATGATCGTAAGCCAGCTGGGAACAGCCATTCAATCTATTTCTTCATCTTCTTCGAGAGTTTGAATACTATTTGCAAGTTGATGTATGGAATCGAGAGATATATCTTCTAGGGGTATCTCATAGCGAATTTCATTTATAAAAAGTGGCTTTTGGTAGTGGTATAACTTCATTGATAGAAATAGTTTTAATATGCGTTCTTAAAGTTGTATTCACGACTTGAACTATGCAATCGTCTGTTATGGTGATTAGAACTATTCCTGATATCCTTTGATATCCTGTTTTCAATCCACATTGAGTCCTTATTACTTCTGTGTCTTGCAAAACCGCTAGCCATGACATCTCTGAGACCTTTTGTAGTTTTTCTAGCTTGAAATGTATACGTGATTGCGTACAATTAGCCCTTTGATGTTTAATGAGAGCAATAATGCAGTCCTCGGAATTCTCTATGCTTTTAATTTCAAGTGATTTGCAGAGTTGAATCCCTTCTGATATTTTTCTATATCCTTCGTTTAGGTATATGTACCTTTCGTTTCCAAGTTCAAGGAACTTGGATTGAGGAATAATTGTTAGGTTATATTTATCAGGAATGGAATAAAGATGTACATAATCATATATCTCAGGAGCAATGGAAGGAATTTCTAGGATGAAAGTACACCGTAATAGACTGCTCTATTTTATTTATATCAATAATATTAATCTCTGTAATTGTTTTTAAAGAATATATATTTTTGCAAATTTAATAATTCTAAAATTAAATTTCTAGGTCTTAAAATACTAGGGTGCATTACACCTAACTTTGAAAATGTCATTAACTTCTGCATTTTTAGTACTCTACTCACATACAATGATATGAGTTCTTTAAAAGTGAACTGTAAATGAGTTAAATTATAGGTAAAAGCAAGGTTATGATACATTTGTATCATTCTGTTTAAGAATTTGACCTTCTTTAAATAATAAAATTCCATGTGTATTATCTATATATTGTCTATGTTGTATTATCTATGATGGCTCCAGTAATGAGGGACCTGAAATAAGTTGAGGCCTTCGTAGCAACTTATAACGAACTCTATTAGAATTAGAAATTGGATGATTATTTATAATCTCCGTTATATTATTAGAGTGCAAATTTATTATATTATACGAACCTTTGAAGTCTGGTATGGCTTTATTTCTGAGCGCCGTTTTAGCTACTTGCTCATAGACTGTTTCACCTACCTTATATATTTTTCTTATGTTCTTGTTGTTCTTTTTAAGATGTAACTATTTTCTTCATAGTATCATTTACTTTGGTAAATACGTTTTTAACTAATGTTCTAGAATTAGTTGATTTATTGTCTACTCTACATTTCGAACTGGGCGTTCTTTTAAGGTGAAATTGCTTATCTTGTCTGTCATTATCGTTATATTTAATTAGTAAACTTTTATTTTCGTTATCTGTTTGGGAATGGTTAGTGGATACTAAGTTATCGGGGTCAATTGTACTAATACCCATATTGTAAGTTTTTTCGTCAGTCTCTGTTGTGAGAATGTTGTCTGTCATTGTTGTCAGGCTTCATGTTATAATGATTATTATTACATGGTACAAGAAGAACCTGTGCTACGTTTTCATTACTTTGTGCACCTACGTCTTGGAATATTCGGTCAATTAAATTGTCATCTTTATTATCATTAAAATTTTGAAATAGTTTTGGTCTTAGAAGGGGCGTCGGCATTTGTATTTTGTTTGCCCTTTTTATATATAATGTTATAGGGTTTTAATTTAAATCTAGATATGATTCGTCCTTCTGAATTGGAATTGATGGCTGTGGTTAAAAATTTTCCGTTTATAACATTAATAATAGCAGCAGAGGATATTAATCTCTTAGACCAAACAAAGTCATCGTAAATATAAAATCTGTCAGTATAATTTGTTTTAATCGTGATAAGTTTTCCACGCTTTGGTTCTACTTTTATAAGTTTCTTAGGATAGTCGAAATAAATAGGTATATCGGCTGTCGCTGTATGTAGTATTTTATTTTTAAAATTAATATTACTATATAATCATTTTAATAAATCTAAACCTATCAGTCCTTTGTATTTAGGATCGAATTCAAAAATAAGGAATTTATGAACAATATCACTATTAAAGATTGGGGGTAAGGGTAAGTTAACTACATGGCTATGATGTGTTGTCGCATGAGCTGTTTTTATTTCAAATGGTTCATACTCTACACAATTTTGAAAAATAGAATTAAATATAACTTCTGGTGAAATAAGGGATCTAGAAGCGCCTGTGTCAATTAAAAACTTACCTTTAAATTCGGGTATTTCTATGTAGGGTAAATGATCTCTATCTTGATTATTTAATTTTATTACCTCTTTACGTCTGGATCTCTGCCTAACGTAAAATCCTGTTGGTTACTTATTTCCTCGTTGACTGGTTCATAAGTATTCTGCTCGTCTGGTATATTATCGTAATACTCACCTGGGGTGTAATATTGAGAGTAATCATTGAACTGCTGTTCCTGTGGCTCGTCAGTGTAGAAAAGCTCTTCCACTGCGAACTGTGGCTTCTCGGGCTTATTAGTTGACCTCATAGTCACATCCGATACCTTTTGGGGTGGATTTAATTGTTGTTGAGGAATGTTACCTCTATTATTCATAAACGGTCTATAATTACCTGAGGGTTGTCGATTTTTCCACGGTAGCATGGACTGAATCCACTGTTGACGTTGTTCTGGCGTCCAATTATTTTGCTTAGGGGTAAAGTTTGAATTTACTTGCATAGGGGGATTGTTAAACTTAAATTGCGAATTAGGAAATGGAATAAAATTTCTATGATTTTCTTTAACCTTACTTTGTGAGGTTGACATATTAAAATTATTATTAAATCTATTGTATGTGAGCCTAGCTTCCTCCTGCCTAGCGGCTACAATGGCTAGCTCTAACGTGGTAGGCCTAGCTAGACGTACACCTATAGAAATTTGGAAGTCTAGTTGGTTTGTATACTGTTCTATAACCATGTTTTCATAATAATCTTTATTACTATGATTTCCTACAGATAAAAGGGTACCGAGCATATCTCGAAGGCGTTTACCAAAAACTTCGGCGTCTTCATTTTTATTACGGCGCGTTCCAGTTAGCTCTTGCATAAGTTGAATTTTATTTCTATGTGCACCTAATCGTCTAATCAAAGCGCGTGTAATAACGTCCCATGAATCGTGAGACTCTTCGTATTCTATCGCATCTATTGTGGCTTCACTGAGTCTACTTTTGATTAAACAAACGATAGTGTGGTGGTGTTTCACTGTGCTCTCTATAAATCTTAATATACTACCTACCTACCTACTTCTTTAATATAAAAATTCAAAGTTTTTGAATTGCCCTCAAATAAAATCTGAAATTAGCTTAAAACTAGAATTGTCGCAATTTTCAAAAGACATTTTATCTTTTAATCACGAATAACTAATAAAACAATTCAAATAATTCAATTGAATATATTATTATTTATTAAAATTATTCGATTTCATTCAAAGTAATTATTTTTATTTAATTATTATTTTTTTATCAATTATTAATTCATAATAGTAAATGTCTACGCGATTCGAGCTATATAGACAGATACATTAAAATAGTACGGAAGGAAATATAGCAAAGGAACTTGGATAACAAGAGTACTTACCAAAGACGCATCTCCAACCAGGACTCAACTGCTTGGCAGAACCTCCGATGCTTAGGGTGCTCCGCTGGTCTCGCCTTCGTAGATTCTTTTTAATAGATCGCAGTAATAACGATTGAAACCGTTCGCTGGCTTTAAGAGTTATATCGTAGCCAAACGCCGCGATCCTACCGACTGCGCCAGTTAAATTACGCAGGCGAGAAAAAGGTTTTTTTAAAAAAAATATTTCTTTAATTTTACAAAGAACCTTTCTGTATCAGAGCAAGTTGAAGACAAAGAATAAGAATTAAAAAATTATATTATTAAAAATAGTTAACTTAGCAAATATATTGAACTCTATTGCTTGTTTCCACGAGCTGCAAGTGCGATGTCAGGGGAATGTATCTTTACACATTGCTAACTAATGCCTTGAATATTTAATATTTCACATAGGTTAAACAAAATAACTTAGGTTTGGGGGACGAAAGTTGCACTTTCATGTTTGGTGGAGAACTAATGGTGGATCAGTGGGTTATGAGATGTGTCCTATATAAAAGAACTAAAGATATGTTAACATAACTAAAGATATAGGTCACAGCGTAGGACGATCAAATCGTTTACGATGTCCGACTATACTATTGACTGAGAATAGCGAGGTAACGATATAGCAAATCCACAAATTATTTAATTGCAATGTCTCTGTTTATCTTTACTTCGTTTCGATTATTACGCACAATACGATGGGCGTTAGAAAACAAATATCTCAAGCTTTTAAATACATCCTCCTCCACTACAAACGGTGTACGCAAGCCGCGGTCCGAGTCTCAAAGGAGACGCCTTTGCTAACAGAACAGAACAGAATACAGTGTGTGTTCTCATTCAATTTCTAATATTTTTTTGTAAATTACTATAAAATTTACACTTACAATTTTTAATTCACATTTGTTCTGTTTTAGGAATACTCTAAAGTAAAAGCAACGCACTTCAACCACACTAAATTAAAATATGGACTATGCATAACGGGAAGGTGTCAAAACTATACACAAAATATATCGCTAGTCACAAAATACAGCTTTGAGGGATGCCTAAACGATTCTCTTTGGAAAAATTATGAATTAAAGGCTAGAGTGACGCATCACAGCTGTTTTAGCTTAGCTGACAAAACTAAAGTTATTGGTGCTGGTGATTGGATCGTGCTCTTTATTATAGGACTTATCATAATCCTTAATGTTATTGGAACTTTGTATGATCTGTATAAATCAGATAAATCAGAAGGTAATATTTGACGAAGTAAATAATAATAGAAATATTTTTAGACCAGTAGGCGGCGCAGGGACAAAGCGCGACTGGTTGTGGATTCGATTCCCGCTAGAGGAAACGGAATATTTAATATTTTCATTTCCTCGCTCTGGTAACGAGGCAAAGCGCGGCGTTGAGTTTCGTCACTCAACACTCAATGTATCCACAATTCGGCAGAAAGTTGGGAGCGAAAGTGTCTTTATGGGAAAGGAGTGTTTTAATACTGGGTTCCCAGGTTCCCTCTGTCTACCTTGGTATGTAGAAAAAATATAATAATGTTAATTTAAAAGTTTTTTTTTTAGATAATTCAATACTGTTGTGCTTCTCAATTATTCATAATTGGAAAAGGCTGACTTATCAAGAAAGATCTGATCCTCGATTGTGTCGTTTAAGGGGACTAAATGCTATAAAGTAAGTATAATTTTATAATTATACTAGCTAGCGTTACTAGCTCTAATAAGCGTTAATAGATCGGCCATCTCGCGGCTTCTCCTTTATTTTGCTGTATTTGCCAACAGATTAATTATATAATTTATAAATTCAATGGCTCCCTTTGCAATCTAAGCTTGCGGCCGTAAACAGGGCGTTAAATTATTTTAATTTTACATTTTCTCGAAAAGTATCTATATGTACGTCCATATTACATGCAATAAAACCAAATCTTATATTCATTAAATTTCCTTGATGATAGAATAAGTATCGCTCGTAAGTTTTAATATCTTTGTCAAATAATAAAATAGTGAAATATCATCTTGCAATTGTTAATTATTTTCAGATACAAAATGTCTAATGTGACCTATTTATAAAAGATCGATAAACAGTGTCGCGGACTTTATTTTAGAAATAATGAAATTGGATGTTTTTCTAGTACAATATACTTACATATATTTAATTATTTCTGCAGCGCACGCGGTTGAAATAATACGATTGCGTTCCTTACCTATTGTTATTTCGTTATTTAAAGCTAACTAAAAATTGAACTGTAATGTTATATACATAGCACTCCTGAGGAATGTAGCTCACAAAAAAAAACAAGACCGTTGAGATGATGATAGGAGACACAGAATTTCCTTTCATCATCACCAGTTTAGTAATATCGTCAAATGATGACTGCAATAGGAATTCTATTTTCCAAAAAAAAATATATGAACAAGCATACATGTGTGCTTGAAAGTTTTAATATATCATCTTATTCAAATGTTATCCAATTCCAGCAATATTATATTTAGTAAAAGTGATTATCTTGTTTTTTTAAATTGGTTAGAAATATTGTATATGTATGTATATTGTATATTTTTAAGGTTGCACCATTGCGTACTGGCACGGCCTCTGAATGTAGGCGCGATGATCGTGGGTTTGATTCTCATTCGGTGAAAGACATTATTTTAATTTCATCGCTCTGGCAACAGGGTAAAGCGCGGCGTCAAGTCTCTCCAGGTAACACGCAATGTCTCGAAAATTGAGCACAAAGGGAACGAAATGTCTTAGCACACGGTTCCATATGCCTACTCTGCTACATGCAGGATCTGGCAAGATATTTAATTTTTAATTTATTTTTGTATATATTTCAGATTTATAATACTCGTGGGCGTTGCAATGGCTCACAGTGTATATCCAATTTTGATTGCATCGGAAAATTTGCACGGTTTAGAATTGGTATAACTTTTAAAGTATTTATATTATTTATATTTGGTTTTTAATTTTAAATAAAACTAATTAACCGGATTAATCGCGTATATCTAGTATTATACATTTTTGGAAACCCGACTTTTCGAACGCTATGCAGTAGTCTGTGGTCACGGGTATGGTATGTTACGGTATGGTTCTTGTTGAGAAGACACAAAGAAGTACGGTAAAAAAGAGATTATATTACACAGTAGGAGAATGCATGTTAAAATAAGATCCAGTTAAAAATTGCCTTCACCTATAAAAAATATTGAAATCGATATATACATTATATACATAAAATACGGGTAGGCTGACGTGGCATTCGTTTGTCAGTTGACATAATTATTCATATATCAAAACTACCACCAAATAATTCTCTCTTCTTCTTTCTTTCTTTTTTCTTTATTCTCGCGCTTGTGCTGTCCGGCATTCTTGCAGAATGAGCTGACTGTATCTTGCCCTCTGGTATGGTGGGTTTGAGACTTCAAAAGTTTTATGAGTGGATCTCGGGTGGTAGAGAGTTAACATTAGGATATTTTTGAATTAACGGATCATTCTAGGAATATATCTGTTTTCCTTACCGAGAATTTGCGGTTTATCAATCCTAATGTAATGGCTGGGTTTATCCATAGTATGCTCACATACAGCTGACTTCGATACATGCCCATTCTTGATATCGGAGATGTGTTCTTTCACCCTAACACTGATGCTTCTATTTGTTTGATCGATGTATCATAAGCTACAGTCACAATCTAGCTTATATACGCCTGCAAACTATAAAGGAATATTATTTTTCACTGGTCTCAAGAACTGGCTCACATTTTTGTCTCGTTTGAATATAGTTTTTATGGAAGCTCTTCTTACATATGGTAGAAGTGTCGGTTGTCTCTCTACTGTAGGTGGCTTGTTGGTCTTCTGATAACGCTGGCGGGAAACTGACAGCTTGTTCTGATGAAGGGCATTATTTACCTGTCAAAGCTCGTCCTCTAGGTGTTTAGCGTCACAGAGATGGTGGGCTCTCTGAAACAAAGATAAAAAACCATAGTAAGATCTTTGATTTTCAGGATCGTTACACATTTTACATAAAACCATTTAACCGGGTATATTTAGTATTATAGATTTTTGGAAACCCGACATTTTGAACGCCACTGAACTCGGAATAGCATCCACAACCATCGCGTTTAATGTCACACGCTGTGCCGCTACCCCGCTACGGCCTCTAGGTGTACATCTATGTGTATTTTTTACATATTATATTTTTTTTTTATTTTCAGGCCTATTACAATTTGTCGCAGTATATTATACTCAATGGACCTTTAGCTATTCAAGTGTATCTAGTGATCGCAGGATTTCTGCTTGTCTACAAAGTTCAGATATATTCTGAAACCCACGATGTAAATTGGTCTGTGGTACCGAAAGGAATTTTGCTAAGATATTTACGGTACGTACGGGATATTTACGGTACGTATATCTTTTTAAATTTGGGTGTTTTTGGGTACACTTGAGTCGCAAGTACCAGGCACCACTCTGAGCTTCCCGCCCTGCAGCGCGACGTAAACCCGTCCATGTAATATTTAATCCATGGAATATTTAATAGAATCCTCTCAAAAAGTGAATTTAATAATTGCATGAAAGGGTCGTGGCTTCGAATCATATATAATTTTTATTCATCATTTGTTTTGGCTCCATGTGGTCCGATATTTTAAGAAATATTTATATTTTTATTTCTGCACCACACTGTATCCCGCATATAGCAGGGTAGGCAGAAGGATCCCAGTGTTAAGACGCTCTGTTGGCCATTTCACGTGGAATTCTCGAGAAAATTAAAATATTAATAAATTCATTCCCCCTAGTGGGAATCGAACACACCGTCGTATTTACAGTCACACGCTTATATCCCTGCGCCACAACGGCCTATATATTAAATATTAAAAAAAAAGATCTATTAGATTGAGATCCCAGGGCCCCTAGACTTTGCAAAGATGAGATTTTGACGATTATTACTGTAATAAGTAGTTAAGACGGTATCCTTACGCCTAATATTAATAACCTATCTCCAACGTCAGTCTTAGATTGTTTCATATATCTATCCAATCTAGAGATAAGATAGATATATGAAACAATCTAAGATTGACGTTGGAGATAGGTTATTAATATTGGGCGTTATTCACTAACTTGAAAATGGGGCACTTTCAGAGGTACAAACATCTACCTCTACTCTTTTGTAAATTAATTATACATATAATAATTATCAATGTGATATGATTGTTATGAAAGTAAATTTTCATTTCAGCTTAACCCCGTCATGGGCGGTTCTCATAGGGTTGTGGGCGACATGGTTGAGATTTATAGGACCCGGGCCGTTTTGGGAAGTAAGTACTTATTTTTTTAATTTCGATGCCGTTTTATATTTACTAATTTATGTTTTTGGGTGTTTGCCGAATAGCAGGTGCCAACCTACTACCCTAGTGTTAACTCAGTTTCCCACTTTTCGCCTAACTTTGGAGATATTACGCTGATTGTGTTCGAGACATTGCGTTGAATTTCGTTAAGCTCTTAGATTATAAATATAATATATTTCACGGCTCTTTTTTGGAGGCTCCGCTGGTGAGGCTTGTAGGGCTTTCTGTATACCCTTTTTGCCTTTGCCCTTCTTAGTGGCCTGCTTCTGTGTCGGGCCAGGGTTGGAAAGCGCTGCCAGGGTCGTCACGGGAGGCTTCTCTACCCTAGGGACGGCCGCGTGGCGCTTTTTGTCCGCCGCCAAAGGAGGACGAACTGGCTTTGCCGGAAGGAGCCTGTCCTCCAGCGCTGCCAGTCGCGTGTTCAGTAATGTGCCCACCTGTATCATTACTGACCGCGCCATTTCGTCCTCCATTCCTTTTTGCTCAGGAGTCTGTCGTACGGCCCGGGAACGCTCGAGTTCGGCCCTCAGCGACGACATCTCCTTGCGCAACTCCGACAGCTCCTGTGACAAACGACTATTCACCTCCCGCAACTGCGTAACCTCCTCGCTTTGTTCATCAAAATGGCTGCTGCTGCTGCGTTGATGGCGCCAGCGGCCTCCTTAAGGGCTTTTGTAAAAGTGCCCTTAAGGGGTCCGGATCTGCAGGCGACTTTATTGATAATGGCCAAGCTGTCTGCGACCTGGAGCTGCAATCTTGCGCCAGGGGGCCCTCCACCTTAGGTCCCTCCAAGTCTGAGAGCCTAGAATTTGCTCTCAGTTGGACCGTCTCAGCCAAACTTATCACCTCCTCCTCCGCTTGGAGCCGAAGTTCTCTTTTTTTCGCCGTGGTAAGCTTCTTTGGCTTCTCTTGCACTTCGTTATCGGAAGAGCCGGAGTTGTTGTTCTTACTCCTCGTTCTCTTCCGTTATTTGGACTTCTCTTGCATCGCTGCATTTTGAGACTCCATCGAGACACAGCTGTCCGTCTTGGATTCAGATGCCGCCCGGAGACGACTTCGTGAAGACGTAGAGCATGACCTGGGCCTCCCGCTGATGTCGGGAGCGATTTTCGCCAAGTCCAGCCGCTCTACAGCCACTCTCGCGTCCTTGACGCTCCCGCCCGCTACGAACACCACAAACCTCTCATCATCTTTTTTAAAATTTTTATTGTTCTCCATACTGTTCCCACGAGTAAGGGGGAAAAACGGTCCATCCAAGCAGTGCCCCCTGTACTTGGATAAGCCTAATACGCCACGGGTGTCGGCCGGTACCCTGGCGGGACCAGCAGTAGTGACTGATCATCCCATCAGCCACGCACCCCTCGTGCTGCTTCGCCGCTTGGGTTGGGGTAATTTTTTATAGAGGGTTTCTTCCTCGTAGCCCGGCCGGTAAAGGCAAGATCCTCGGTTCCACTCCTGATTACGAGACATGACCGCAACCACGAGTGGAGTTCCGATATGATCAGCGCTGGCACATATCACTGTGCCTGCGTGGCGGTAGTGTGAGTACACACCACGCGCGCCCTCCCAGTACCTCGCACTGTGTCCTCTGCTAGTCAGAGGAAAACGCGGAAGAACGCCGTCGCAATCATTACCCAAGGACTGGTCGTGTGGGTAATAATTACTCGTCACCCAGGGTGCACCGGTACGCTATACTGCTCGTCCCCCCCGAATGACAAATGCATTCGAAAAGGGCCAACAGTAAGTGCACACACGTGGAGGTTATCCGACTTCGCACCTCTGGAGAGACTCTAGCCCAGGTCTCGATAGAAGCGGCATATTACACTCCTCCTTCTGTATAACCTATCGCAGCGTATGTATGTGGTCCATGGCAATGTAGCCTTTTCGGAAATTGGCTTGTTCGGTAGGCTGGAAGTTCTTTAGCCTACGCGCAATACGATTAATAAGAACTCTTGAAAAACATTTCTATAAACGTGGCTTAGCTCTGTCGCCCTTTTTGAAGAACGACACTACCACGCTCTTGCTCCACGCTTCCGGAACAGTTCCGCTACTGATAACGATTCAAATATTTGTAGCACCACTGCGAGGGGTTTCCCTCCAACTTTTAGTAGCTCTGCTGTGATACCTTCATCTCACGGTGCTTTGTTGTTCTTAAGTTGATTAAAGGCCTCTCTAATTTCAAAATTATAAAATCGACTTCATAATTATAAACTCTTTCTATAATTATTTTTGTTTATCAAAATCACAGTACGTTTTACTTAATGTTGAATAAATTCATTTTTTATTTATAATATAATAGTTTATTGTTTAAAGTCGGTTTTTTTGTTAAAAATAATTTATTATTTCACTCAACTAGAGCTAACATATATAAATCCTTTGGCAATGAAGAGTCTTAATACTTCAAATAAAATATTTATAATTCAGGCTGTTGTGGCGCAACGTAATGGTGAAAGCCATTACGTTGCTTACGTGCCCACTTGAGGGAATTAGTTATTTCATTTCCTTGCTCTGGTAGTAAGAAAAAGTGCGGCGTTGAGTTTCGGGAACGGAGTGTCTTAATACTTGGTTGTATTAAAATATTCTGTTATGGGAGGAAGATACGTGATAATTAAACAAATGTTTTATTGTCTTTTATTGTCAATTTTTCAGTACACTGGAGCTCTCGATGCAGCAGACTGTCGTAATAGGTGGTGGGCAGGTTTTTTGTATATTAATAATTATGTACCTGAGTGGTCCTGCATGATGCATACATGGTGAGAACGGTTTTATTTTAATAATTAATAATAATAATAACTTCACACGGTATACCGCATTTGCAGAATAGTTAGACAGGACCATGTATAGTAAGGACACTCCGTTTCTTATACGCCAGTTCGCTTAATAGAGCGAAGAAATGAAAATAATTTATTCTATCGAGTGGGAATGAAACCCACAACGCTGTGCCGCTCTACCACAACGTAATGTATTTCAATTATTATTCTTATTCCAAGTTTTTGATAGATATTGAACCAAATGAAATTCAAAACTCTCTTGAACAACATGCGTAGGTTTTGGTACGTACTATTTGGTAGCGATACTTGGTAACTTAAAGGAATAAAACCGTAATAATAAGGTTAATATTGTGTTAAATTTTAACGTAAAATTAAGTGTTACTTCGAAAGTAGCGATAAAAGTAGCGGTAAAAATCATCATATTATTTAGTTATTTTATGCGACGTTGCCGTTTACTCCTTGTCGGTCGGCGGGTGGCGATTCTCTTCGCACTGTCGCGCGTTGTTGCCACGTCGTTTGTTGTGAAGCATTAGAATACGCTTGCATATTTATTTAAACTAGTCAACTATTTGACGTATACATAACATGACCATTTTTTGGTCGGCTCAAAACGGGACATTGGAGGGTTGCTTTCCGTTCTTTATACGTGTAGTTTTCTTAGAATGGCTTTCGTTTTTTATGAGCGACTTTCGTTTTTTTTTAATAATTTTATAGTGTTTTCGTTTTTTACGGTAGCTTTTGTTATTTTAGGATAGTTTTAATTGTTCTCGACATCTGAGACGTGCTTTCTTTATAATATAATTGACACTTTAATAATGCTATACTTCCGTTTTTTCAAAAAAAAAATAGTGTACTGCAATAATCGCGGAGGAACTTGTTTCGATCATCGAAATAAATTTAAATGCCATTCCGAAAAAACGGGAATTTTTTATTTTTATATTATATTACGATGTCCCGAAACATTGGCATATCTACCGAGACGCACAAGGGAAAAACGAGACAGTCTCATTCAAAACGGGACGTCTAGTCACGTTACGCATATAATACTTTGTGAATAGTGTATCTTGTCTAAACATGTTGTTTCTTTTATTAATTGACATTATTTTTATGCAACACTTTTAAAAAACTACTAGCAACCTTGCGGCTTCGCCTCCTTAAACTTTTGAATTATTTATTTAATACACTGAATTACGTAATTTCTTTATACGTATATAATGTATGTTTGCAACGCAATTAAGATTTCTAATATGAAAATTATTAAAGAGGCCAGTCGTGGCGCAGCGGCACGAGGTGTGACTGCAAAACCGACTGGTTGTGGGTTCGATCCCCACTCGAGGAGATGAAATATTTACTTAAATTTATATTTCCATTTCTTCGCTCTGGTGTCGAGGTTAAGCGCGGCGTTGAGTTCTGCCACTCAACACGCAATACCTCCAGGATTCGGCAGAAAGTGGGGAACGGAGTGTCTTAACACAAGGTTCCCTCTGCCTACTCTGCTGTGTGCGGGATACAGCGTGAAGCTGATTTTAAAATTATTAAAACCTTAGAGTTGCCTTCTTTTGTCTATTTGTCAGTTAAGGAGTTTCTGAAATTAGCGTGACTGACATATGCACTCACAAACAGACATTTGTCTGTTTAATATGTTGTTACGGGTTCTTAGGTAATAAAAGAATGTTATTTTGTTATATATGTTAGGCGAACCAACAAGTCAGACACAAAATCCAGCTTTTACAATAAATTTATTTACACTTGTTATATACACATATACTCTCGTAGTCACAATATTGAAATATGAATTGTAATGACAAGTTGTCTTGACAATATCTTAGAACGTAATGAACACGAGTGCCGTGTCGTTTGTTTGCTTATATTGGAAATCTACCGGAAAAGACGCAGCACACTACCGCCACTTAATACAATCGATAATGGAAACAATATCAAATGACGTACTCNAGAATAGTTGCTGTTCTGCGGAGGGAGATGTTACATAGTTATGAACGGTGTCACAGGCGGAACAATTATTTTACGTAAAAACGAGCGTCCGTCTGATAGGCGGCCGATCGCAACAAAATGATGAATAAGGAGGTCGGGTGGACAACGGTGGGAATGGAATTTTTCCCATTCGCGTTGTTTTCCTCTAACATTGAGGACAGTAATTATAAGTTAGAATTATTTTTTATGTAAAATTTAAACTAAATAAATTAAATATATATATAAAAATCGTATTTCGCTAAACTCCATCTGCAACCCTCGTAACTACTTCACTAATATTATTGTTATCACAAAAACAATTCTAATATCATTTATAGTTAACCAATATCTATTGGTAGCGAAATACAATATCCTCTATACGATGTAAAAGCTTTCCAAAGAATGACAAAAACAACGAAAGAAATATTCCAGATATGTAATAAATAAATTTGAATATACCCATTATAAATATTTCAAAATAAGTATTCCAGAAAGTCTTGATAACTGAAATTATTCATGACCAATGAATATCATATATCTTTAAACGTGTGAAATATCATGGTGTTAAATATCTTTAAATTATCACCCGTATAAGTAAATACTCTATTGGAAGAACTAATATCCTATCGATCACGTCTACCAACGTAGATGCTATAAGCAATTGTATACTTCTTTTAAAGTATATCTTAAACAATCTCAAATTCTAAATTTATCAACTACCCTCAAACTGAAACGTTACGTAAGTACTATAAAATGGAAAATGTTTAGGTATGCACATCATCCAGTGTATTCTCAAATTATCCAACCTTCCAAATTTATCCAATAATTCCCTTCATAAAAAAAACACTGGCTGTTATAAAGGTTATCAATCACCACAACGAAAAGTTCGAAGTACAAGATTTCTATGTATCGTCATCAGTAAACTTTAACTGTTAAAACTATTTATTTAATTTCCATTGAAGATCTTTCATTTATCCCTTTGTTGTTTGTTTGATGTAAAAGAAATAAGAGTAACTAAAAACTATAATTAGAATAGCAACACTCTGCTTATATTCAGAATAGAAAAATTAAAAATTATAGAGAACTCAATTTACATACAAATTATTCAGCTAATCTTTAAGGAGTAAGAAAAATGAGAGAAAAAAAAAAAAAAAGAATATATATATGGTCTACTTACACTTTATGAGCGTGGCAGGAAATTTTGTATATCCTTTCGTAATCCCGCTTCTGAACTGTTAGGCGAACCAACAAATCAGACACAAAATCCAGCTTTTACAATAAATTTATTTACACTTGTTATATACACATATACTCTCGTAGTCACAATATTGAAATATGAATTGTAATGACAAGTTGTCTTGACAATATCTTAGAACGTAATGCACATGAGTGCCTTTTTTTTGATAACCGTACCCCGCGCGCCCGCAACAGCGCGCGCGCCATACAAGCAGCGAGCACCCTTTTTACACACACGAGTGCCGTGTCGTTTGTGCTTATATTGGAAATCCACCGGAAAAGACGCAGCACACTACCGCCACTTAATACAATCGATAATGGAAACAATATCAAATGACGTACTCGTAATTACAGTGACACCTATTACTACATTATAAGTAACTTATGCTAACATATATAGATACGATGTAATAAAAAAAAACCAACAACCTTAAAAAAAATCCTCAAATTGATATAAAATATAACTAAGCCTAGGTACTACTTAACTAATATTAAATTACTACACTAGATCTTATGATATCTAATGGGGCGCCAGGAGAGTTTTTTTTATTCCATATTGACGGAACTCTGCCAAAACCAGCCTCGACTATTCCAGGGCTTTATATATTAACTGCTGGATTTTTAGTAATCCACTGAGCATAAAGGGCGTTTCGATAGGCTATGACAACACAAACATTAATTAATTAACATTAAAAATACTTATATAGTTACTAAAATTGCATTATAAGTAAGACTTACCCCTATCGCAGTGAGAAAAAAAACACAGTAACTTGAATGTCCACTCTAGCAAGTTCTAGGTATATTTCTTAAATTTCAAAAATTATAACAGTTACGAGCGGTCTATTTATATTCATTGCTACAAAACCGACACACGTCCATCTCCGTTGAACTCTGTTTAAGGGATCGTACTGACCACACGTTACACATATGATTGATATAAAATACTAATAACTGATGTCAAAATAAAATAAAAATCAATGTGCTTAAAGACAGATCGGGTCGCGCGACTACTAAATCCGCACCGATAGCCGCTGCGCTGTTAGACCTTATAAGCACCTGTTAAAATGTCCTATCTCATAATAATGTAGTTTGCAACACTATCTTTAACATTTATTTCGATGGATTCATAAATGATAAATGTATCCCGCACATAGCTGGGTAGGCAGAGGAAACCTAGTGTTAAGACACTCCGTTCCCCACTTAAAGAAGAATTTTCGAGGCATTACGTGTTGAGTGGCGGAACTCAAGGCTGCGATTTGCCTTGTTACCAGACCGAAGAAATAAAAAACAAAAAATAAATCAGCTTCACGCTGTATCCCGCACACAGCAGGATAGGCAGAGGGAACCTAGTGTTAAGACACTCCGTTCCCCACTTTCTGCCGAATTCTGGAGGCATTGCGTGTTGAGTGGCAGAACTCAACGCCGCGCTTAACCTCGACACCAGAGCGAAGAAATGGAAATATAAATTTAAGGAAATATTTCATCTCCTCGAGTGGGGATCGAACCCACAACCAGTCGGTTTTGCAGTCACACCTCGTGCCGCTGCGCCACGACTGGCCTCACCGAAGAAATGAAAATATAAATAAATAATAATTCATTCCCCCGCGTCCGTTTGATTTATTTAATTAATAAATTTACTACTACAAAATTTATTTATCATAAAATAATAATTACAATCACATATCATTAACTTTTATTTTTATGTAATAAAAAATATTAAATTTTTATAATATTTTTTTTTTGTTTAATAGATACCTACCAATAATCATTACAACGCATGCGAAGAAAGTATATTTTGAGCAGTTTATGGCTCTTAAGTTTAGAATATAAATAAGAATATCTTTTTAATAACAACGAACAATCTTAAGCCAATAAATTATTTTCTCAAATCAAAAAATATTATAAATTATAGTCATATCGACGAAAAAATATTAAAAATGTTAAAAAAAAAATTAAATATAAATAAATAAATCTGGAGGCATTGCGTGTTGAGTGGCAGAACTCAACGCCGCGCTTAACCTCGACACCAGAGCGAAGAAATGGAAATATAAATTTAAGTAAATATTTCATCTCCTCGAGTGGGGATCGAACCGACAACCAGTCGGTTTTACAGTCACACCTCGTGCCACTGCGCCACGACTGGCTATTTATATATTTTATAGTAAGTATTCGTATTTAGTATATTTATATGAAAGCGCTCGCTGCCGTCGACTGAACCGGTAAGAAGTTGTAATATTTACGCCTATAAAATATGCTGTCGCCACCTGTCGACGGCATATTTTATAACTAACAGTCGATGCTTGCCGCTCGATGCGCTTTCCATACGTTCCTTTGTTTTTTTTGGTATTTGATTCCAAATATCTTTCGTGTTCTGTTTGTGGTTATATTTTTACCATTTATGTTAACACTGTCTGTACATTTAAAGTGGTGTTGATTAAACTCAGTGCGACTCGTAAGTAGACATTTATTCATCTCCATCAACACTACAAGTTTATTATAGAGATTGGTTAAATTTTCAAGTGTTACTTCTGCCAATGTTACAGAATATATAAATAATATTTCTATATATTATTTTTAGGTATCTAGCGGTAGACATGCAGCTACATATATTTGGCTTAATACTTTGTGTTTTATTGAAAAATCGAGGTAAAAGGCGTATAGTACTCACTGCCATCTTTATAATCGGCCTGATTATACCAGCGTTACATATATACTTTCAAGATTTGGATGCCATTTTAATTATTAATTTAGAGTAAGTTGAAATTTATTTTTTTATTTATAAAATGCAGCGTTTACGGCCACTAATATACAAAATCTCGAAAATTCGATGAAAAGAGGAAAATGCGGTGATGTGCGATAAGATGGCAAAACTGGTCTTAGAGAACACATATCCATAGATGGTTACATAATAAGCAAAGAAAACCCTCATAGGGCGTGTATGAAGAGGTTGATGACAGTAGACGAGGCCAAAGAAGTATGCAAAGACCAAGTAAACGTGATGATTGTGGGTTCGTTACTCTTTCGGGAAAAATAATTATTTTTATTTCTCCGCCCTCATAGACAGTCAGGTTCAGCCTACTCTCGACAATTTACATAAACGGCACTCTGTTAACTTTTTCACCTCAGGTTTAAATAGTAAATTGGTACTTTTTTAAAAAATATTGGTATTGATTTACTTTTTACAGAGACGCAGCAAAACTATTTATTGATGAGCCAACTTTCAATGAAGTATACAGACGAGGTCATACGAACATAGCGAGCTATGTCATAGGATTAGCTTTAGGTTATTTGGTGTATGAGTGGCAGAATCAGAATATTGAAAAGTATAAAGTAAGTGAATATCTGTTAAATGGCGGATCTCAACGCCACGTTTTGTCGACCCCAGACCTATAATCGTCGCGTTTACAGTTAAATGCTGTCCCACTGCTCTATAATTATTTCTGATGTATTATTAATTTTCAATATAGTATCGTAGTTGCGTTTGTTACCAGAGCGACGAAAATTATGAATAATTAAAAATTCAAATAATTAATTTTCCCGAGTGGAAATCGAACGTAATTTTTCGTGCACTAAACAAAAGCTGTCCCACTGCACCAACAGGACCTCTATAATTATTTGATTTATATTACAGAAATACCGCATCCTTTACTGGTTAGCAGTGCCTATAGCTATCGGGATATTACTATCCGGTCGCATATTCTACAGAGACGCGCCAAGAGATTCAGTGTACATACGGATGCTTTATGGAGCATTAGCGAAACCAATGCTAGGATTTATTTTCGCTGTTCTAATATGTGGTTCGATTTTAAAGTACGAAGGTGAGTTGGTTGACGACTAAAGAATTATAGAAATAAATTCGACATATTGTACTAGTATTGGTAGACAGAGAGCGAACTCTAGGTTCTTTCAGCCTATTGTTGTACACGGGGTACAACGTGAAGCTGAAAAAAAATATTGGTATTGCTACACTAAGATGATAACATCAAAACCGTTTTATTTTAAAAAGAAGCTTAGATTCAGTGTTGTCACAATTTTTCTACCAGGAAAGTTAAAACATTTCTTTATTTATTTTTTTATTTCTTTGTTTGTTTCTTTATTCATTCATTCGTTCGTTCGTTCGTTAGTTCGTTAGTTCGTTAGTTCGTTCGTTCGTTCGTTCGTTCGTTCGTTCGTTAGTTCGTTCGTTCGTTTGTTCGTTCGTTCGTTCGTTCGTTCGTTCCTTTGTTCGTTCGTTCGTTCGTTCGTACGTTCATTTATTTATTTATTTATTGATTCACCGACGTCTTTACATTAGTACATACAAAAAGATACATAATATTATACATGGAACTAAAATTAAAAGTAACAAACACTTACAGCTTGCTTTCTTAGAGCAAAAAACAAACTCCTAAGCATAGGCACAAATAGTAGACAAAAATAAAAGATTAATACATTTTTTGGATGATTAGTTTTTGGTGTTCTATATTAAACAAATCTTGCTTGTATCTTCTTCTTAGTTCTATTAGTATAAGTTAACTCTCAAAGTGAGGTCTCCATACCATTGAACAATATTTTAAACAACATTTTAATTTTCTTAAAACAAATCCTAGTACTTTTGAGCTCCGCTTTTATGTTTGTTTAAGTGTTTGTACCTCACAAAATCATTTTTTTATCAAATAGTACACCCAGATCGCAGATTTGTTCTGGTTTCGTAATATTATTTTGTGCGATACTGTACTGAAGAGAGACGATATTTCTTTACTAAATGTGAAATAAAACTTTAAAAAATGTTAAAAAATATTTGAGAATAATTATTTATGTATATGGATGCAGAATATGACTGATCAGACATATAAAGTGGGTAAGAACCCGTGCCACTACGTTTAGATTTAACATAGGTCCAGAAATGTATAGTTTTTTATTTTTTTTTTCCGAATCACTAAAGTATTTATTATGGCAATCTATGGCAAAATGTACAACGCGAAACTAGTAACTGCAACTCTAGTTCGTCCATTGGGTTTTTATATTTTTGAAAACATCGTCTAAGGTTGTTTTTTTTTGTTGTTTTCTTTTAACTTGTGAGTTTAAGTTGTGTTGCATTATGTGTTTAAGTTATAATTAAACCAGGGTGCACCAATAGCACCAATGGTATTATAAAATTGAAAAAGAATAGCATTAACATCATCAAATATCTGCACTTATTCATATTTTTGAAGTTTTTTATAAATATTTATGGAATCGGCTTTATAAAAATTTAGCTTGAAAGATTTCTGATTAAAGGAAGTTTTGTTTCCCTTACAAATGTGATATCTTCATCCAGAGGACTATGTAACTAGTCAATGTTACTGAGACTTGGGTGACTCGGTTGGACTATGCAAGTTGGACAAAACCAGATCAATTGTTCTGTCATTTCTTGACGACACTGTTATGCTGTTAGAGATCAGATATGTTAATTAAATCTATTAAAAGTGCACATAAGCCTGGCGCCTTATATTCAAAAAAAGTATCATTCAATAAATTCCAATTATTACTGGATAAATTTAAGTCCTCTAAGATACAGTTGCAATCACAATCTTCGAGGACAAAACGACAATTATCTATAAAATAACTTAACATTGCACTATGCACCGGAGGAGGCAAATGTATTAAACAGAGAGCAACCCAACGCAAGGAATTTGATATCGGAATTTCAATAATGACCCAGAGATTTTCAACTTTTGATTCTCTGGAAATTGCTACAAGAACTCCACCAACATTTTGTGAATTAATTCGGCATCACGCCTGTCTCGTCTATAAACCACATTTCTCTCGTCGGAAGACACTGAGTCATTTAATCACGTTTTTGTAAGAACGATTATGTCGTAATTGTTACAAAGTACCGCTTGAAGAAAGCTGTTCGTTTTGATTTTCAATCCGCGTATATTTTCATAGTATAATTTTATAAATAGAATCGGATTTAAAAAAAGGAACTGTACAATAACATACCTGCACAGCTAAAAACTAGTTAAATAACGTTAAAAATAAACAAACTAAATGTTTTTTAACATATCCAAATTTTTCACTACGATGAATTTGATTTCATCACTTTTCCTCAAAAGGCTCTGCCAGACATGTTTATATCCAGCTTCTTTCGGGGTTAGAAAACACGCGATGAAATACTACAGGCAGGATTTACTAAAAAAATTAGGATATGCTGTTTCCGACATGGGGGAGGTGTCAGAATATAAATTTATACATAATAAACAGATTTTCTTTATCAATTTTTAGATTATTACCGCAGATTTTTGGAGTGGAAAGTGTGGACTATTCCTGGGCGTATTTCCTATTGCGCCTTTTTGATACACTGGTGTTTGATTTCCGTATATACATCACTACAGACTAAATTAAAAACTGTAGGTCCTTATGATGTGGTGAGTGAATTGGTATTATATATAGTAGGGGTATGCTTGAGTGTGGATTCAAAACCAACTTCAATTTTTTAGCTTTTTTTTAAACTACTACAATCAATAGGAGAATGTAAGCTGGCTTATGTAAAACTAGCGACCCGCTCGTGGCTTCGCCCGCTAGAACTACATGAGGCAATATCCGAACATAAAAATTATTTTGTCGACCCAAATGCGTTATTTATTAATATAATATTATATATAGGCGCAAACGCACAGACTTTGCGAGTTTTACATTTGTTAATTTTCCCTTAATAATTGATTTTCTAAAATATGTTCCATATACAGAAAGCAAAAAATCGGTCAAGCACGATAGTTCTGAGTTCCTGCTCCCCTACTTGAGAGAATTAATTATTGTTATTATATATCCCCTTTCTGGCAAGACAAGGCGCAGCGTTCTGCTACTCAATAAACTCACAATGACTCGAATTTGGGCGAAGTGAAAAAGGATGGTTGTTGTTTGTTGTTGTTTTTGTTTTTAGCTTGTACTTATGTTCGTTCCTTTGTTCCCTTGTAACTGTTAAACCAGTGAACTGATTTTGATAAATGATACGTCATTGGATTTGACTTGATGGCCCGAGTATTACTGGATCTAGTATATGCAATCGGGTTTGTTGTTTTGTTTTTATAATATACTTATTATATCATATTAAGAAAATAATTGTATAAATCAATTCTGCCCACATTATTCTTAAGGGAAAAACAAATTCTCATGCTTTTTACGTAGCCTTCCTTTAGTATCAACAATCTTGTGTTGTTGAAGGCCAACCGAGGTCTCCTTGAGATATTTTGCAACTAACTAAAATAATAATCTAATTATATATTTTTCAGTATCTTATCTCATTATGGGTAGTAATCGCTATGTATGCTCTTGCGGTACCGCTGTGGTTACTAGTCGAGAGTCCTTTCATTGAAATGACGAAAAGCAAATCGAAACCAAAGGAAAAGAAAAAAGTGGAAGAGAAGGTTAACGAGGCTTTTAGTATTAATTAACAGTATTGTAATAAAAAAATAAAATATTATTTGTTTTTTTTCTTGTTTTTCGGATTGAAAGAAAGGTTATTTGTTTTGGTTGATAGATTGACTTGGATTCATCATATACTGTTACAAATAACGTCTATGAGGATAGACGATAGTTCACCTATCCTCTTATTTATGTACCTACTTAAATATATTATCCACATACGCATATTCGTTTGTTGTTGTTCTTTTATGTGTCGATAGGGTCATCGAGGCGTATGTGGATTTGATTCCCACTTGTGAGATGAACTAATTTTATTTTCTCTCTCAGATAAAAAGTCTAGGTGCGGCTTTGAGTTCCGGAATTTCACATGTGTAAGGAACATACTGTTTTAACAATATGCTCTCTTTTTTTCCAACTTTGGTTAATGCTGTTAGCCCTACTGGCTTTTACAGCGATGCCGTGTAGATAGAGAAGAGGCTACTCTATCCCTGAAAAATTTGCAAGCACTATGTGACTGTTTGTGAGGATGCTGACGGTGTTAAAACCGTTCCCTGCGATACTCGAACCTCGGCTTGCGGCTTACACTGTTATATAAGGGAAACATGGTAAAGTTGCTGTATGTAAATTTTTAGTTGCGTTTAAATTTTGTAAGAATTTATCAGGATAGAATAGAACGGCTCTTGTATCCGATTTGTTTTCCTAATACGAGAGTTATATTATTTCAGAAACAGTAATAGTGCATTTTTCACTATAAAAAATCTTAAACAAAAAATTATGTCAACACTATTGTGAACAAATTTTGGTGAACCATTACGGCATAAGAAGAGGTATACTCAATCTTCTGACCTCTTATTTAACTAACAGGGTTCGGAGGGTTGATGTGAATTGCAAGAAATCTCCTAGACCATATGTCAGTATATGGGAAAGAACCATGATATAGTATTGTTTGCTAATGGTACTTCATTGATTTTTAAAATAAAACGACGACAAAACATATATGACGATGTCTGCAATGCTCTATCGAAAGTAGTACATTGGTTTAGTGTTAATAACTTACTATTGCATAGTAAAAACTAAATGTATAATCTTCAGAACACCTAACACAAAAAATACTCTTGACTGGTGAAGCCGTGGATCCTGTCGATTCTACGGTATTTCTCGGTATCGTCATTGACTGTAAATTATAGTGGGGGACCTCATATCGATGGATTGGCGAATAGACTTAGCTCAGTAGCTTTTGCGCTTAAAAAAATCAGACTATTAAATGACGTGGAAACGGCTCGCCTTGTTTACTTTAGCTACTTTCATAGTATTATATCCGACATCATTCTACTTTGGGGTAGTGCAGCCGGTATTAAATCAATTTTTGTCTTGCAGAAGCGAGCTATTCGCGCAATCTATAACCTAGGCCCTAAAGAATCGTTAAGGCAAAAATTTAAAGAAATTAATACATTGACAGTTGCATCTCAATATATTTTTGAAAATATATTGAGATGCAAGTGTTTTTAATTAAGAAGAATATTAAAGATTTCGCCAAAATTGGTGATGTATTATACATAATATCAATACTAGAAATAGGAGTAAATTTATTGCACCTGTAACTCGATTACATCGAGTCCGTTATTCTTTTATGGGACAATGTGTACGCTTTTACAACAGGATCCCAGAAAACCTCCGAGAATGTTCTATACCATAATTTAAAAGAAATATGAAAAGACGTTTGTGTGTTAAAGGTTATTATTACCAAATTAATGATTATATAAATGATAACACGCCTTGGGAATGAAATGCTCGCTCCAGTCTGTTTGAAAGTACTATTGTTAGAAATGTTAAAATTTGTTTTTGTATAATTGATTTAAAAAAAAGTCCCGCTGAGTTTCTTGCGCCGGTTCTTCTCAGGTCAGAGACATTAACTTTAGCAAACTGGTGGTAAATTATTTGATATTCAAAAAATGAAGAAAGTAACTTCTTATCTTTATATATAATAAGACAGTAAAAATATTTTGTCTGTACATTTGGTAATTTTTACTGAAATGGATAGAGGGACACTTGAATAATAGAAATCAATTTTTTTTTAAATTTCTTGTCTGTCTGTGTGTCTGTCTGTCTGTCGATATGTATGGTCACACTTTTCTGTGAAAGTACTGAACCGATTTACTTAAAAGTTTCATTAATTGCTTTGTTTTAAATTAACAATTAAAGTTTGTTTCATCAAAATCGGTTCATTAAAAAAAAGTTATCGTCATTTGAATGAACTCAAGGCATTGTTTGCCTGCGAATGTTATATAGCAGTCGCGCTGGTAAGATTCTTGGCCAAAGAATGACATACGCAACGTCTTGGTTATATGATTTTTGATAAAAATATATATTTTTGAAGCACTATTATGCAATATTTTATACAATAAAGTAAAAAAAAATGAATTGTTAATGTAGATTACCTTCATAAATCATAACAGTTAAGTTTAAGTCGTAATTAATTCAACACAAAGATAAAGAACAATTTGATCTTTAATGAAATATCAAGTAAATACATAGATTTTTTGGTTCGTTCGTCCGTTTGAAATAAATCTATATAAAAACATCCTATCTACGTGTACACTGTAATAATTACATATTTACCATTTGTACAGTTAGCTAATAATATATGTAACTAATTTAAAAACTGTACAGGAGTCAATATGCAATCATTACAGTTATTTTACAAATAATATTATGAGTACTTACTCAAATCAATAATTTAAAATTTAAGGCTGTTTGTTCTGAAGCAGTAAATTAAATTATTCACTGACATGAGCACATTTAACAGAGTTTTAAAATTATGATGAGACTTACATAACATAGGTAAAAAGAACGTAATGTTACAAAAAATATACGTATAATAAATAATTAGCTTTATGTATCTATACTTCTATACTAATATTATAAAGAGGAAAGATTTGTATTTTGTATGTATTGTTTTCACATAAAAACTGGCCAATATAGGCTATATTACATTTTCTAAAAAAATAGGGATCCCTAATAAAAATGCAATAATGTAACCCAACGTGCAATCTTGCCATCGCCTGGGAACTAAAGCTCCTAGCCGTAACCGGCCTATCTTAATTGCGCTTTAATGACTTCAAAGTGCGGAGTGATCTTTGGCGTAACAAGAAAACACTCAAATCTTCCCAAGTAATACTAAGTGAGTTTCTCACTAAAACTCGCCAAGCAATATTTATAAGAGCACGCAAATCCATTAGAATTAGAAACACCTGGACGCACTACGGCAATGTATATGTGAAGCTTCCAAATAATGAACGCAAGCAAATTTTAACAGCCACTGATTTGGAAGAGTGTTTAAAATTATTTCCAAATGTTGGTTCTTCTGTATCCCCAGTTGAAAGAGCGCCCAACTTAGAGCTATAGTTTTTATTTATGGTAGTCAAAGTTATTAGCTACTATATGAGATAAATAATAAGTCCACCATATATACTATTAAAGTTTATTACACGACACAGAACAAAGCACAATACAAAAAGCAACGAAAGAACAATTTTAAGAAAGAATTATAGCGAGTACAAGAGTTTATATATACAGTAAGGCGAAATAGAAAGGTTTATATAAGCAAACGAATAAAATAACTAGAAAAGCGTAATTAGCGAGAAGCGCAAAAGGAAGCGTGCATTCGCCGTCGCGGTATGAAATCGGACTGGTGCACCGGCGCGTACGCAGAGCTCACCGCGCGACCGTTGCAATAAAAAAAATAGGTCAAAAGGTCAAGCGCGCTCGGTTCTACTCATGCTATTATTTTTATATTAAATTATATAAAATAAAAAATAAATTTGCATAAAAATAAAATTACATAAATTAATAAAATTAATTATTGTTCTTGACCACTACAGAGCGTCCAAAAGTAAGTCCTGCAGCTAGTGGAGATCATAATAGCAAACCTCTTACTCGTCGTAATGTTATGAAGAAACCTTAATTTCTTTTGTTAATTTTTGTATTTCAACCATAGTGTGTTTTATTTTTATTTTTATGAACTTTCTATATCTATCTTACATCCCTCTTTGAATATTATTGTCACTTATTTTCAATCAGTTATTTGGATATTATTGTTACTTGTTTTCAATTACTTATTGCTATATACTTATGGTACAATTAACAAATTATATTTAGGGCTTGCTTCTGCTTTTATAATTTGTTTGTATTGTATTGGAGCTCATATATATCTTAATTTGTGAATAATATTATTATTATTATTGTTATTTTTTAATTATTTCTAACTTTAAAATTTACTTCTTTTTGCTAATTGAGATCAAATGTAATGTATTGTTATTTCTGTTCATTTGACTTTTACACAAATGATTTTACTTTTCACATTTCATAAACTATCTTTAATAAGTTATTACTAAAATGTAGTATATTTTAAATTGTACCTGTAAACTGTAATATTCACATTTTATATTGTTGTGCTCAAATTATTTTTAGTTTATTAATATATTTCACCTTTTTTTAATTTTGAAGTATTGTTTACAATTTGTCTTGTATAATGTTTCCTGTCAACTGTCACTTGAATACTTTTGATGTGTTCTCGTGACTCAGACAGCAGTTTACTGGTTATTATTTTTGTTTAGTTGCAAGTGGGATGTATATTAGCATTTTCTATATTATTATTTTTTTTTAATCTGATAATTTTATAATTGTGCTTTTAAAACATTTTTTTTGAGCCATCAGGTCATGTGTGATTTTTTTGAATCTTTTATTCGTTTTACATTTTTTTTTGTTTTCATTTAATTTACTTTTAATATTTAATAATCAGTGTATATTTAATTTTTATGTAATGATTATTTTTATTATTATTTTATATATAAAATATAGAGGTAGATATATTATTTATTATACTTTCTGAATATTTATTATGGATTCTAGCATTGATTCATTCCATTCCGCACTTAGTAGTAATGAGGATTCATCTATTTCTTTTTGCAGTTTAGATGAAGCGTTAAGCTTGATAAAATGTTATCTAAGGAATTTACATCCCTTCATAAGAATTTGAACATTTGCTGCATATTAATGCTCAAAGTATTCCTGGTCATTTTTCAGAGTTTTATAACACCTTTAACCAACCTAACATTCATGCTGTATTAATTTCTGAATCTTGGCTGAAGCCTTCATTACAATCCACTTTTTCCGTTCCGGGTTATGTACTAATAAGAAATGATCGCCTGGGAAGAGTTGGCGGCGGGGTTGCCTCTATATGATCTATCTTAAAAGCCACATTTCCTATAAAACAATTTGTCACTTCACATCCTCAAATGACTAGTCTTCTTCACCTGACTGTTTTGAATATCTTTTTATTGAAATAAATGTGGGAGTAAAGTTTGCCCTTGGGGTAGTTTATTGTCCATCCAATAAAAACTATTTTAATAACTTGGAAGTTGTACTCGAAGATCTCTTAGCCAACTATTCTCACGTAACGATAATGGGCGACTTAAACACGTGTCTACTACGAGATGATGTCCGAGCGAAAAAATTGAATTCGATATTAATGTCTCTTAATTTAAACATGTTACTCCTAAAACCTACTCGCCATACCAACTACGCCGATACACTATTAGACTTAATAATTACGTCGACCTCTGATCTCGTCTCTAAATATGGTCAGTTCCCCGCTTCAGGTTTTTCTTTGCATGATCTTATTTTTGTGTCTTTAAGATTAAAGCTATCCAAATTGAAGCCTTGACTGCCTGAACTTTATTACTTAGAAATTTTCAAAACTTGAATATTGAGAAGTTCAGGAGTGATGCTCTAAGTATTGACTGGTCGCAAGTTGAAGCGATACGATCTATTGATGAAAAGGTTGACTGGTTGAACTCCAATATTACTGCATTGTTTGACAAGCACGCACCTCGCCAACTAATCAAAATCAAAAACCAGTCTTCTTTGTGGTTCAACGACGACTTTTGTAAAGCCAGGGCTAAGACAGATAAGGCTTTCTCAAAATATAAAAAGGATCGAACTGATCTTAATTGGTCGATTTATAAGGATGCAAGAAATTAGTGTAATCAAATGTGTAGAAAATTAAAACGCCAATATATCTTTAATAAAATATGTGATTCTTCTCCCGAGGTGACTTTAAAATTCCTAAAGTCCCTCGGTATTGGCAAACTTTCAACCTCCCCAATCAATTCCGACTTTAATTTAAATACTCTAAATAAACATTTTACAACATTTCTAAAAAAACATTTTTCTACATCTTGACCCCTTGATCTTAGTATTAAAACGTGTACTCTTTCTGAAATTCATAGTTTGCCGAAACTTGATTGCCCAACTTTTACCTTTTCTTCTATCAGTAATAATGATACTAAGAAAACTATTCTAGCCCTCTCTACTAAAGCAGTTGGTTCGGATGATATCAGTCGCATTATGATTACTTCAATTGTTGAGATCCTTGTTCCTGTAATAACACATATTGTTAATTTTTCTTTATCCTCTAATCAGTTTCCCGACGTGTGGCGAAAGGCATTTATTCTCCCTCTTCCTAAAATATCAAATCCTACGCTACCATCTCATTTTCGTCCCATTTCAATTCTTCCTTTCCTCTCCAAAATTTTAGAATCTACTGTATTCCAACGGATTTCCACTTATTTCTCAAAATGCGACTTTTTAAATCCACTGCAGTCCGATTTTAGAACTGGACACAGCACTACCACTGCTTTGTTAAGAGTTACTGAAGACATTAGATCTGCAATGGAAAATAGGTATTTAACAGTGCTTATTTTAATTGATTTTAGTAATGCATTCAATGCAGTAGTTCATGAGCTTCTTATTACTCTGTTATGCAATGCTAATGTATCCAGTACAGCTTTAGAATGGTTTTCCTTATATCTTGGGGGACGCACTATGGGCAATTGAGATCTGTATCAGATCAAAAATCGATAACTTTTTTATTTGTTAAGATAAACAATTGAATTTTTGCACAAGTATAAAGTATAAAATAGCGCTTTAGGTAAAGTTCAGATATTATACTTTTATTGGAGTATATATATATTAAAAAAATAATGAAAAGAATAAAATATTAATTTCCTTAGTCTACACTACTTATAATAGTAATAAAAATGTATTATTGAATTAGATTTTTAAAAAACAATGTTTCTCAAGCTGTTATCTATTTGAGTAAGACATTACGCGTACACATATACTTGTTTAATAAAATATAAAATTTAAAAAACTGATTTACAAGTAGAATAATATTAGAAATGAATGTATATTATATGATGAGTATATTATATTTAATTATACTTGGTGAACTTCGGGATCCATAATAAGTTCATTCAATTTTAAAAGATCTAGGGTACCTTCATCAAGTGCCTTCACACTTTTTCTATACTGGTTTTTCTACGACTGGAAATGTACGGATCTGATGTATAGAGAAGAGTATGAAATACATCCTCATTTATAGTTGATCGAGAGCACTTTCTGGCATGATGTAGGCGAAATTTTTGATAATCCTTATTACGGGATTATTGTGCACCTTGTGCATTCTTGGGATCTCATTCGTTTGTTAAATTCCTTAATTACATGTATTGCGCTTTTGTTAAATCCAAATAAATAAAAACATTTAATGCCTCTTGATGCGATAATATTTTGCTCTGCCTTGCGTTTTCTGCGAGATTCAAATATAGAGACATTGTATCTCGATCAGCAAGCCTTAATTTTTCCACGAGTTTTGCTTCTATTTCTCCTCCTATGGAACGTAAGCCCTGGACGTAGGCATTGCAAATGAGTTCAAAGCCATATTCACTAAATTGCGTGGTATTTTTTCGCCTCTTCGTTGATTCTGATGGGTCCCCATAGGGACACAGGGTCTTCCGCATTTTCCAGAAGACGTCGATGGTGAGTTCTACTTCTGTGCTACTTGTTTAATGATTGGTAAGGTTAACAAATATTCCGAATCAAACCAATTTTCGTTGTTTTTTTAAAAAAACTAATCTTTTTACCGGGACGCTTCTGTCCATTGTTTATTAAAGGAACGAATAAGATTCCTTTGAATGTCGCTGATAATAAAACATATGTTGTCTACAGAAACATGATACTTTTCTTTAAGAAATATTAATAGCTAATATTGACTGCTTCAAGTTTTTTTCCTCCTTCAATGTATGGGAGTAATAATTCACGCTTGGAGCACTTGAAAGTATTAGCCACTTTGAAATTTAGTGAAGTTACTTAACAATCAAACGTCTGTTAGTAATTTTATTACTAATTTGTAAGAGCTTTATTAAATTAATTCACTCTATTTATATAATTTCATAAATGAGGGTATTGTGCATTTTATTAATTAGTTATACCGCAAAATGTGTGCAAAATGAAGATAAAACGTTCTTTTATTAATAAATAACAATAATTTCACTGAAATTTACCGCAATCTAATTAATTAAATAGTACAACATTAGAAATTTCAATAGATAGAGTTTTCTTGTTCCCTGACTTGTATCGTAGTTTTCGTGATAACTTCTAAAACCGCACGTTTCCGCAGCTGATTTTTATAAATGTTATTTATGAATATCTGGACTATAAAACAACATCAAATGTAACGCGTCGGTAGACGTCGGTAACTGTCAAAAGTCTCGATGAACTTTAAGTACGTACTTTTTTTCTCTTCACTCATTGTTAATATTTTTTATAGGAATATAGTCACAAAATCCACAATATAATAATTGTTTTAAAATCTACATACTATAGGCTTTTTAAAAATATATAACACTTTATACCTATTTGCACATTTTTTTAAGGAAATTAAGTTTAAAATATCGATGCGAACAACCTGAAATAGACATTCTTACGTATTACAATTTCTCACAATAAAAAAAAATATATTCCAAATGTAATTCACGAAAAAATAATTCATTACATTAAAGGTTCACTATTATACTATTAAAAAAAATAAAAAGTGGGTCAGGGACGACTTTAGAAAAAATGAATTTTTGAAAAACCTACGTCTACACTTTATTTTCATTTCGTTTCACACATTAGTCACACATTATACGCAATATCTTAACACCAAGTTACCCTGCTAATGGTGGGATAAAGCGTGGATCTGGTTTTAACTTTGTGTGAACCGATTAAAATAAAACTAATACTAAATATTTTTACGGAAGTTTGTCAGAATACAAACGAAAAAAAGCATTTAAATCGGTTAAGCCGTTTCTGATATTATCGTGAACAAACGCACAGACAAACAGACAAACTGACCAAGTTCTATTACATTGTTAAATATAATATCTTCCGTGTACAGACACCGATGGGTTAGGATTTTATTGTAAGTTGTGTTTTTATTTCAAACATTCAACTGAAGATTCTTATGGGAGGTACGAAAATGTGACCTAAAATTTTAATAACTTTTTCATTAAAAATCTTAATTGCGCTGCAAACATACATCTCGTCTCATTAACACCGATGCCATAATCCACATTGGTGACCCCGGCGTGATGTACCCCGACGGGGGTACCTTGCATAGCCCACAAGTATGTTATTCCTCTATAGATATACTGTTTTATATTCTGTCATAATGAACAACTTTAAATGTTGCATAGAAAGGTATCCCGTAGTATATCTATTTTTTTTCAATTATTACTGTCAGGCGAACCAACAAATCAGACACAAAATCCAGCTTTTACAATAAATTTATTTACACTTGTTATATACACATATACTCTCGTAGTCACAATATTTAAATATGAATTGTAATGACGAGTTGTCTTGACAATATCTTGGAACGTAATGAACACGAGTGCCGTGTCGTTTGTGCTTACATTGGAAATTTACCGGAAAAGACGCAGCACACTACCGCCACTTAATACAATCGATAATGGAAACAATATCAAATGACGTACTCTTAATTNACAATTCAATAATTCTCATTAACACACGAGCATCAGAGCTCATAAACATGAGCCATCAGTGTTCATATACATTCATGTTATAATTTAATTATTACATATTATTTTTATTATTTTTTTTTATTACAAGAATTTGGCTAAACAACACCAACAACGCTACATGGAATATTTCTATTTAATATTGAACACCCATTTTAGTACATTAAAAGAGCATGTATTAATGACATTTCAATTCGTAAACTGAGCAGATTGATTAACTTAAAATAAAATAAATCAGTTTCACGCTGTATCCCCGCACACTGCAGGGTAGGCAGAGGAAACCCAGTGATTAAGACACTCCGTTCCCCACTTTCTGCCGAATTCTGGAGGCATTGCGTGTTGAGTGGCAGAACTCAACGCCGCGCTTAGCTTTGACCGATACCAGAGCGAAGAAATGGAAATATAAATTTAAGTAAATATTTCATCTCCTCGAATGGGGATCGAACCCACAACCAGTCGGTTTTACAGTCACTTTGTGCCCCTGCGCCACGACTGGCCTCATTCATTAACTTTTATATACTTTATAAGCTTAACATATAAAAAACACTGCTAAATAGCACCAGCAAAACTGTATAGAATTATTCTATTTCCTATAAACGACCCATATATATTATCAAAGTTATTCTCAACTCAACCACAGCTAATCATGAATGACACGTTTACTTTATACATTGTACAAATCTTACTTATAAAAGCAGCTCATTTGAAAAAATATTCAACACACAATTTGTGTAGCCATCAGTCAAATACAATAAACAGAACGTGACACCGCTCGCCTCATTACTCCCATATTCAAACCACATTATCACAACCATAATGACTGCCATCTTCACCACCATAGTCTCCATTCTCATCATGATCCTCATCATCACAATGATCCTCATCATCACAATCGTCCTCATCATCACCATGATCCATATTATCACCATGGTCCTTATAACCATGATCCCGTACAGCCGTTGCCAGTCACGTAAAAAATAATAAGTGTTTAATACCTGCAAACGCTTATGCATTAAGTCCTTACGTACGTCTGTCTGTCTGTCTCTCAGGACTAATAATCTAAAGAAGACATGAAAATATCAAGCTAAAATTAATAAGAAACATCCCGATCAACAATACACTAAATCTGCGGAAAATTCGTCTTCTGAATCAACATAAGGAGGTTGGTGGGCAAAATCGTGTCGATTTAGATTGGTTTTTTTTTGGTTCAAATACTATTTTCTTGAGTATTTTCCGGTTCTTCTCAGCCAAAATAAATCTAAATATATTTCTGAGCCAATGGTACGACTTACACCATAGATTCACTAGAGTTTTTTTGTAATTTTGCTTCGTGTCTTATCGTAAACACATTTATACTAACATATTTGTTAAAATGAATATACTTAATTCTCGTGATTTGGGAACGACTCGCTATGAATTTATTCCATTCCGGTCAATTACAACAAGTTAAAAGAAATACTTTAATATCAATTCAAATTTCGAAAAATCAATCAATTCTTATTCATCACTGTGGTAAATACGTCGAGTTGATTAAATTAAACTACGACGCGATATTGCTTCTCACGAGGTCAAAATTTAACGAGACTGTCCATACTTTTATTATAGATAGAAATTTAAAACTAAAGTAAACCATTAATATCTTAAAATTGAGTACAGACAAGTTTACTTTTTTTTTTATGAGCTCAAAAATGACTTCACTAACCTGATTCTTAAGCTTCCTTTACCCTTAACCTCGAGTATTTTGCATCCATTACTCTTAACCTCTGGTATTATCCGTCCATTAACCACGGGTAACCATTAACCACGGGTAACATCCATCTATTATCCTTAACCTGAAATATCATCCATCCATTACCCTTAACCCCGGGTAAGATCCATCCATTATCCTTAACCTGAAATGTTATCCATCCATTACCCTTAACCTCGGGTATCATCCATCCATTATCCTTAACCTGAAATATAATCCATCCATAACCCTTAACCTCGGGTATAATCCATCCATCACCCTTAACCTCGGGTATAATCCATCCATTATGCTTAACCTGAAATATAATCCATCCATCACCCTTAACCTCGGGTATAATCCATCCATTACTCTTAACCTCGGGTATAATCTATCCATTACCCTTAACCTCGGGTATAATCCATCCATTATCCTTAACCTCGGGTACGATTAAAATGATTAAAGACGAATGATATGGGATGAATGATGAGGGACGAATGACGAGGGACGAATGATGAAGGATGAATGCTTAACTCCGTAACCTCGGGTGGCATCCATCCTCAAACCCTTTCCTCGGGCATCATCATCCCTTAACCCTATCCTCGGGCATCACTTACCCCCAAACCCTATCCTCGGCCATTATCATCCCAAACCCTATCCTCGGCCATTATCATCTCAAACCCTATCCTCGGGCATCATTCATTCTCAAGCCCTATCCTCGGGCATCATTCATTCTCAAGCCCTATCCTCGGGCATCATTGAATCTCAAGCCCTATCCTCGGGCAATATTATTTTCCATATTTTCTTGACTTGCACATATCATAATACATAAAATTCCTTCAAATTCATAACCTATCCAAATAACTTTGACATTCGAAATTCATAAAAATTCATAAGTTAACCGACACTGTATAATCTGGCCATAAATGCACATAAATTATATTTTATCTTTACAATTACACGACTTTTAATCGTTATAAAATAATAATAACCAAGAATATTAACTCTCCAGAGAAAATTACAAATCAAAACACTCAATCGACAATAATGGACCAATAAACAAATAAAATCTAGATTTGTCTACAATTACGTGAAACAGGACCAATACTTTGACATCATGTTAACAACAAACAAATAGCAAACGGAAAAGAAAGTTAATTGAACAAATAATGAATGCCACCAAAGTTCCCTAAGCTGGCTGGTCCTCACGGGATAAAGAGACAACTACACTGTAATATCTAAGCACAACAATTATCCAAAACCAGGAATAATTATCAAATCTCGGAATATATTTATCCCGTAAAAGAAAGGAATTTTTACCATATGTAATAACACAAATAAAATGAGATGTACTTTAATTTCATTGGAATATTAGATCCCATTGCTATTACGAATGTATTTTTACCATAATAAAACAAGCCTATGGTCTATTATACGTGTTAATAAATTCGTATACCATAGAACAATCTAATTCAAAAATATACATTCTTATCATAATCTAAACGAGGCATTACGAGAATAGTTGAGTTCAGTTCTCAATTTATGGCGCTTCGAACGTGCCAGTTGAGCACTAATCACTTCGCCAATGTCACGTTGTATGGAGAACATACGACGGAGATCGTACGATAAAAAAAAGACTATTACATTACGAGAATAGCTTTACAACTAAGAAATAGGAAACGACAAGACGACAGTTCTCAATAAAGTGACAGGGCCGGAAATAAAAACCAATGAGAATATTTACAAATTTCAATTCAGATAATTCATCAATTCTAAACATACTACACATAAAGAATATATGTAGAACAATTCCGCATGATGATAAAACAAAATCATATTGACGTTTTTAAGACAACAAAATAGTTACTTCACTAATATTATTGTCATCACAAAAACAATTCTAATATCATTTATAGTTAACCAATAGATAGCGAAATACAATATCCTCTATACGATGTAAAAGCTTTCCAAAGAATGACAAAAACAACGAAAGAAATATTCCAGATATGTAATAAATAAATTTGAATATACCCATTATAAATATTTCAAAATAAGTATTCCAGAAAGTCTTGATAACTGAAATTATTCATGACCAATGAATGTCATATATCTTTAAACGTGTGAAATATCATGGTGTCAAATATCTTTAAATTATCACCCGTATAAGTAAATACTCTATTGGAAGAACTAATATCCTATCGATCACGTCTACCAACGTAGATGCTATAAGCAATTGTATACTTCTTTTAAAGTATATCTTAAACAATCTCAAATTCTAAATTTATCAACTACCCTCAAAGCTGAAACGTTACGTAAGTACTATAAAACGGAAAATGTTTAGGTATGCACATCATCCAGTATATTCTCAAATTATCCAATCTTCCAAATTTATCCAATAATTCCCTTCATAAAAACTACTCTGGCTGTTATAAAAGTTATCAATCACTACAAAATAAAAAGTTCGAAGTACAAGATTTCTACGCATCGTTATCAGTAAACTTTAACTGTTAAAACTATTTATTAAAATTTCCATTGAAGATCTTTCATTTATCCGTTTGTTGTTTGTTTGATGTAAAAGAAATAAGAGTAAGCAAAAACCATAATTAGAATAGCAACACTCTGCTTATATTCAAAACAGAAAAATTAAAAATTATAGAAAACTCAATTTACATAATCTTTAAGGAGTAAGAAAAATGAGAGATAAAAGAAAAAAAAAGAATATATATAGGGTCTACTTACACTTTATGAGCGTGGCAGGAAATTTTGTATGTCCTTTCGTAATCCCGCTGCTCAACTGTTAGGCGAACCAACAAATCAGCCACAAAATCCAGCTTTTACAATAAATTTATTTACACTTGTTATATGCACATATACTCTCGTAGTCACAATATTTAAATATGAATTGTAATGACAAGTTGTCTTGACAATATCTTAGAACGTAATAAACACGAGTGCCGTGTCGTTTGTGCTTATATTGGAAATCTACCGGAAAAGACGCAGCGCACTACCGCCACTTAATACAATCGATAATGGAAACAATATCAAATGACGTACTCGTAATTACAGTGACACCTATTACTACACTATAAGTAACTTATGCTAACATTATTACCAGTACAGTATCGATACTAATGTGGTATCTACATATTTATTAGAGATGCGCCGAATATTCGTTTGGTATTCGGTATTCGGTGTATTCGGCAGCTTTTTCAATATTCGTATTCGGCCGAATTATTCGGTTATGGTGGCGAATACATTCGGTTCGATTATTTTTATAATATTTTATTGGCTGCACACATTGTAGAAATGAAAGATAATACGTCTTATGTAAGATTTAAATTATTATTATAAATTAAATCAGTAAAGTTAATAAAATATAGCAATTAAACTTCATATAAATATTTACTTTGAAACTTCAATTCAACATATTTATTCTTAACCTATAGTTAATACAATCAACAATATAATAATAATAAAATTGAATTTAAATTTATTTTTAAATTTAAATTTATAATGAATACACTTAAGTTGCAGATTGACAATAATAGACACTATAACATACATATAAAGAGATAGAGGTACACTGCAGAAATTTAATATACATTCAATGTTTCTCAGTATCGATATTATTTACTAAGTACATTCGTAATTAGACTAATTATTTAGTTAATAACACTATATGAGGGTATAAATAAAAAATACACATTTCTAATCATTACTTTGCTAGTTATCCTTCGTTAACTACAAGTGAAATGACTGACGTGACAATGTTGAAGAAAACTGACCACCACGCTGTGATTGAATTCCTTATTAAACAAGGAAAAAAAACCAAAAAACCATCCCTGAAGAGACGGTGGCTGTTTATCAAGAATCTGCACCTTCATTATCTACTGTTCAAATGTAGTCAAGTGAAATTAATAGAGGCAGAGAGACCATTGAAGACGACCCTCGTCCGTCCGGCCCAGCTACTGCCTCTACTTTACTTGTTGTACTTAAAAATGCCTAAATGATGGAGATGATTATCATTCCTATCGGTACTATACAAATTATTCTTCATGACTTTCAGAAGTTAGTGTGTAATAGGTCCCGGGCGAATGCTCACAGCGCCACAGGAATAAGTACGAGTCGAGTGATGTAGGGAGTTTTTGGAGCTCTGTGGCTTCGAGTATTTTCGAAAGAATTGTTACTGGATAAAATTGTCCAGGAGGGTGCTAGAAGCGTCAACGGAGTTTTGCGACTAAAATTGAATTTTGCTGATTGAATATAAAAATAAAAGTGAGTATATTAACGAAAATTCCTACGCTTCAACTTAAGGGAAGAATTCGAAGAAGAAGCGTAATTTAAGGGAAGAAATTAAATAAAGCAAATGACGGGGTAAATTGGCCGCCGGTGCGTTATTTCTCCGTGACAATGTTCCACATGACGCGTGTTTCGAAGACTAATGTTTGCAATTGTGGCTTAAAAGACATCAACCACCCACCCTATAATCCAGTGGCACCCTATAATGGCACCTAGTGATTATTATTTGTTCCGAAATTTGAAAATAATGTCCGTGGAAAACGATTTGATGATGAAGAGCTGAAGGCGGCTTTTATTAAATGTGCATTCAGGCAAGAAGAAAAGTTATTTTTTACAGGGAATTGATTAGTTAATATCAAGATATTACAAAGGAATTGAGGTTATGGGGTTAGTCTCCCATAAAGACCGACAAGAGAAACAAACGTACGGGTCACCTGATAGTGAGTGACCACCGCTACCCACAACCTCGTCCGCACCCATGACACCAGAGGGGCTATAGGTGCGTTGCCGACCTTTAAGGTGAAGATAAAGACGCTTTTTGAAGGTATCCAAGTTGTATTGACCTGGAAGCACTACCACAGTTGCGCGGCGTGGAAGGTAGTACCTACAAAACCGCACAGTAGTGGAGTGCCACGTATCTAGATAGAGTGGATGGTATTTAAGTTTATTACGTGTTGTACGGTTAGAAAATTCAGCGGCAGGTAACAGGTCAAGCAGTTCCCCAGAACACTCACCATGATAAATGCGCTAAAGAACGCACAGTGAGTCTCTACGCAGAGCCAAAGTGTCAATCCTTCGCAGATCATTGGGTCCCCAACGATTCACAATGGCTCTGCGTTGTATGCAATCAAATGAGTCGAGGTGACACTGAGGTGCACCAGCGCAGAGATGAGAACGGTCCTCCATATTTAAAAAAACACTGGCTAAATTTGACTTATGCTTTGCCCACCAATCAAAAGGACTCTGGGTTTTAGGTAGAAGACGTTCACCTGCATAACTATCAACATAATAATATGACGTAAATAAAATGACTTCTCTGTATAATTTTCTATTACCAACTGAATACAATTAATAATTGCTAGGTGTCAATTATACAGGATGGAAGTGTCAGCACCACTTTAAATGAAACCATAGTTTTAACTACTCCATAAAAGCCTAATACAATTTTTTTTTTGCCGAAAAATGAAAAAGTGATTTTTTCAAACAAAATAAATAATAAAATTTTTGTTTTAAAATAAAACGCCATTTGTCAAGAACGACGCACGTTTACATTAACCTATTAAAGGGAAACCACCGCATACGCCTCATTCCGAAATCGAGTCGTAGGTATTGGCGGCGAAGTTCAAAGTTGTTTAACTTTTAGTAGTATTTTTGTAGTAGTATATGTTTACATTATTGGTATCTATGCGTAACTGCGTCACATGAAATACAGGTATGGATAAACATCGTGAAATGAAAAAAAAAATCCTACCTCTAAACTGTTGAGTTATCTTGCTTAATTTCTTAGGTATGGGTTTGAAATTTTTTACTCCATATGCTGTTTCCGTAAAAGGAGCAGTTTTCCACTCTGTATATCGTTGACATCATAATACTGTAAGGTAAAACATTACCAAATATGAAAGTGTATGCGCACACGGCACAGATCTTTCCCTGTTTGTTATAGTTCCAGTTCGCAATTTTTAGGAGCAAAAAATCTCATTTTAAGTCGAGGGTCCAACAATTTTGATAGACAATTTCTGGTACATTTGGACAATTTTTGAAGTTTCGTGCTTTCGGGTGGCGGTGAAATAGGCCCCGCTCGTTGTCTAGCCAGCGAAGACAGGCACGTTAAAACCTGTTTACGCGGCAAAATAACGAAGAAATGGTAAGCCGAATAATTCGGTCGAATATCCGGTTCGGTAAAGTTTAAACCGAATAGTATTCAGTATTCGATTATTCGGTGTAAACACTATTCGGCGCATCACTAATATTTATATATATTTAATATTTTTTCAACCTTCAGTGTTTTTCAGGTAGAAAACATAGACAATTTTTTAATTTGAGTAAAAATTTTATAAAGTATAAAAATATATAAATAAATAAATAAATCAGCTTCACGCTGTATCCCACACACAGCAGGGTAGGCAGAGGGAACCTAGTGTTAAGACACTCCGTTCCCCACTTTCTGCCGAATTCTGGAGGCATTGCGTGTTGAGTGGCAGAACTCAACGCCGCGCTTAACCTCGACACCAGAGCGAAGAAATGGAAATATAAATTTAAGTAAATATTTCATCTCCTCGAGTGGGGATTGAACCCACAACCAGTCGGTTTTACAGTCACACCTCGTGCCGCACACTAGGTTCCATCTGCCTACCTTGCTGTGTGCGGGATACTGCGTGAAGCTGATTTTTGATTTGATTTAATATAAAGATTAAAATTTGTAATGGAATTTATAGTATTATAGATAAACTTAAAAACTACTGAACCGATTTTAAAAAATATTTCACCGGTAGAATGCTGCATTATCATTGATAACATAGGTTATATTTGCACATTGAAAAAATTAGGTATCCCTACTAAAATTTCTAGAATGTAATTTTTTTTGATTATAGGTGCAAACCTAGACGGAATTTTGAAATATAATAAGATTTTTTTCATAATTCGACCCCTTAGGGCGTGTTTTTGGGGTTACAAGTTATATATATTTAATATTCTACACATATAATAAAAGTCAATTCTGCACTTAAAAACTATAAAAAAAAACATGAATTAGGTCCGTTAATGTCAGACAGGCTAAAAACTTTCTGTCTAAAAAAAAGTCTGTCTGGGTGTCTATTCGTTTGTTCGCGAATACAGTAGGTAATGCATGTAATACAGTAGGTAATGCATCATTCTCGAACAAGGTCAGAAATAAATTAATTTTGGTATGGTGATGGAGGAGTTTAGACTTTCCTTGGAAACAGTCCAACCGCTCTGACCAATTAAGCCATATGCTTGTTACAATTTATTTATGTTGTTGTTCAAAGTATTTGCCGATGTATTTTGTTCTAATTAAATTTATCCGGAGATTGCGTGTTGGGTGGCGGTCCTCAACGCCGCATTCGTCGCCACTTGACACACCAGTGGGGACGCACTGTGCGCGTGGCTTGGAGGGACGCCCTATCAGTGCGCTCTCTCGAGATGCAAGTGGCGAATGAAACGTTGCAGCCCTCATGAGGGCTGGCAGGGGTCGATGTGAGCAAGTCTTCCATCTTGGAATTCGAAAAAGTTTGTAAATATATTTATAAAAAACTACTACCCGATTTAAGATCGGATAGTAGTTTTTTATAAATATAGCAGTGAAAGTTTAAGATTTTTACAAAATAGTAGTAAATCCTTATTTTTTTTTGTCAAATAACATTGCCCATCATATTGAACAACTTTTCAATATTTCTCATAATTTAGCTGGACTGTTATGATTACTGATCAGAAGTTGCAGATTGTCAATTTTCGTATGTCAATGGAAAATGGCTATTACGATAAACAATCTATACTAAGGTGGAATTTTATTATTTCTTTTAAAATCGCTGTACTGATGAACAACCAGTTCATCAGATCAAATTAAAATCTTCAATTTTTAGGATTCCGTACTTAAAAAGATACAATCAGAACCCTTATCTCAGGTACAATCAGGATCACTTTCTTGTTTGTCTGTCCGTCTGTTAAGACCATATATCTCGAGATCGCGTAGAGATATCAAATTGAAATTAATAAATTTAAGTTATCTATTTAAATAATTTATTTAAGTCTATATTCCCTTGAAGTATAGAAAAACATATACATAACATATATAGGGTACTTTTCATGGGCCTAAAGCTATGAGATCTGGCACGAAGTGAGAACTTACAATATAAATAAAAAAAAATCGAAACGAGAAAAGCGAGGCTGACAACGTGAAAAGAAAAATTATTTATGTTATGCAAATTACTTATAATATTATAATTCGTCCACAACTTTTGTTGAGGACGCATTTAATTATATCTTATAAGTAAAACTGGGCACTATGATTCTCCTGCTGCCCAGGCTGCTGCTTTCTGATGCTGCCCAGGCCTTATAGCTGGAGAAAAAAGTTTCAATTAAATCCATCCAGTTGTTCAGAAGATACAAACATACAAACAGACATACAAAATTTTTAAAAACATTACATACATTTATACTCTATTACTTTTCTTACATCGCCCTTAATATTTATGTACAACGACATTTTTTATTTTATTTATTATTGTATAGATAACGGTGAGTTGTTTTCTTAATTTGTTTTTTTTTCTTTAAAAAAAGTACCTTGTTTTTCACATTCTTCCGCATTAAGAGGAGGTAAGACGGCTTAAATAATGCAATTTAAAACAGTATTTTAATCCACGCCCCAGGCCTTATGCACTGGCTAATTAAGCTTTTTGATATACATTTTTTGTAACATGGCGTGATAGCACAAGGTTCCGTCTGTCAAATATACAATGTAATGCTAAATTATTTTTTTTACTCCAGCAGTCACTCAACTCAGTAACAGGAAAAAATTATATACATTATACACGTCTTTATTTTTATTATTTTTGCAAAATTTTATATATAGTCTTTTATTATTTTACAACTTATAAATGTGCATTAAATTAAGGCTGCTGTGGCGCAAGGGCACAGTCGTGCGATTGTAAACGCGACAGGTTGTGGTTCGATCCTTCTCGAGGAAATGAAATATTTAATATTTTCATTTCTTCTCTCTGGTCGTGCAACGTGTCTTAATGGGGACGAAGTGCTTTACCATTAGATTTCCAGGTTCGCCCTGATAACCTTGCTAGGTGCGGGACAGTGTGAAGCTAAAAAAAACCTATAGACTAAAAACCCGTTCCAATTGGGAAATAGACAGTTTCTTTATAGATTTCTTTATAGATTTGACCTATAATATATAAATAGAGGATATTAAATATAACTTTAACAATAAAAATGTCATAAAAGTTCAAATATTCCTGGGTGCAATAATTGTGAATCTATTTCGTACTTCCGAGAGTGTTAATATATAAAATATTTTGTTTCCGCAGCCTGAGTACATAAACTGAGCCAATGGTATTACAATATCATAAAACAGAATGATTTTAGAATAGGCGGTACGTGATATAGAACCTATGTAAGCAGAGGGTACCTTGTGTTATAAGACACTCCGTTATCCGCGCAACTCAACGCCGCACTTTGACTATTACTACTACTACTTATACTAGAGTGAGGAAATGAAAATAATTAATGCCTGTGAATAAAAATCGAACCTACAAACGTCACGTCGAAGACGAATCATGCGCCATTTTCGACATCCAATTTTATTTTTTTTTATTTTTCCATGATTTTTTGGGGGCGTGTCGTCTTGGAAATTGGAAATTACAGCTGGAAACAAGACACATCACACATCGCCGCGTGAAACTCAACGTCGCGCTTAGTCTTAATGGGAAGACACAAAAGGACAAAAAAATAAATTTCTGTAAGCGGAGTGCTAACATTTAGACCATTGCTAACATTTAGGCACAGACAGATACTAATACTTTGAATAAATACAGATTCAAGTAACAGTTTTAAATGAAGGGACTAACAAGAAAATTTTATGTTCATCCTTATACAAGGATTATTGTGATTTTATAATTTACATATTTACATAAAAGTACTTCCATGTTATTTTTTTAATTTAATAAAATGAAAACGCTGTCGAAATCAATGGATTCAGATTTTTTTATGTCATTACCTTAAAAACATACGAGTACATATTTGTATATTTATTAAAAATATAGTACTGTATAGACTTTTTTTTGCCTTCACGCTGGATCCCGCACATAGCAGGTTATCAGAGAGAACCTGGGAAAGTAATGTTAAGACACACTTAACATTTAGTTCGACAACTTTTATACAATATNGTGAAGATAACCTTAATAAATCATAACAGTTAAGTTTAAGTCGTAATTAACTTAACTGAAGACAGAAAAAGGAGACCAGTCGTGGCGCAGGGGCACAAAGTAAAACCTGTAAAACCGACTGGTTGTGGGTTCGATCCCCGCTCGTGGAGATGAAATATTTGTTTAAATTTATATTTCCATTTCTTCTCTCTGGTGTCGAAGCAAAACGCGGCGTTGAGTTCTGCTACTCAACACGTAATGCCTCCAGAATTCAGCAGAAAGTGGGGAACGGAATGACTTAACCTACCCTGCTGTATGCGGGATACAGCGTGAAGCTGTAACAAAAGCAGAGATAAAGAACGACATAATCTTCAAATCTATGTATTTACTTAATATGTAAATACATAGATTCTTCGGTTCGTACGTTCGTTTGAAATAAATCTATATAAACATATCTCAAAACATCCTTTCTACGTGTACTCTGTAAAAACTACATATTTACCAATTGTACATTCGGCTAGTAATATATGTAACTAATTTAAAAACTACAGCAATCATTTTATATAGAAAATTATTAATTCTTACCAAATCAATAATTTAACATTAAAGGCTGTTTCTGAAATTATTAAATTATTAACTGACATCAGAACATTTACAGAGTTTTATTATAAATTATGATAAGACGTACATAGCAAAGGTAAAAAGAATGTAATGTTACAAATATATATACANTATATATATATACGGAATCCTTTGTGCTACTGCAATCCGTATTAGGCTGATTTTATTTTACTCTTTTCCTCCTGTTTCTAATCAGCAAAAACCAATAAATTTTGATATTTTTATGTAAATTTATTATTAAATATTAACGGTCATTTATAAAAATGTACAAAAGTTGTCGAACAACATCCTTTGAAATGGTATATTTTTTTTCTTATATGCCAATTGAACTAAGTGTTAAAGGTGTCTGAACATTACTTTCTCAGGTTCTCTCTGATAACCTGCTATGTGACGGATCCAGCGTGAAGCCAAAAAAAGTCAAAACTATACTATATTTTTAATAAATACTTATACAAATATATACTCGTATATTTTAAAGTAATGACATAAAAAAATCCGAATCCATTGATAAATACTTGCTATAAATAGGCTTTCAAGGTCTCAAGCGTTTTCATTTTATTGAATTAAAAAAATAACATGGAAGTATTTTTATGTAAATATGTAAAATATAAAATCACAACAATCCTTGTATAAGGATGAACATAAAATTTTCTTATTAGTCTCTGCATTTAAAAATGTTATTATACTTGAATTTGTATTTATTCAAAGTATTCGTATCTGTCTATGCCTACATGTTAGCAAAGGTAACAAAGGCACTCCGCTCAAAGAAATTAATTATTTTCCTTTTGCGTCTTTCGATTAAAACTAAGCGCGACGTTGAGTTCCACGTCTCGAATTGGTACAGAAATTAGAACGGTGTTACTTGTTTCCAGCTGTAATTTCTAATTTCCAAGACGACACGGCCCCAAAACATCACAGAAAAATAAAAAAACATAAAATTGGATGTCGAAAATGGCGCAAGATTCGTTCCTCGACGTGTCGTTTGTGGGTTCGATTTTTATTCAGGGGCATTAATTATTTTTATTTAATCACTCTAGTAGAAGTAGCAGTAGTAGTCAAAAACACAAAAAACACTTCGCTCCCATTATGACACTTACGTTGCTCTCTTTCCAGCGTTGCATGTTAAGAGTGGCGGAACTCGACGCCGCGCTTTGCCTCGTTACCAGAGCGAAGAAATGAAAATATTAAATATTTCATTTGGCCTCAATTTATTGCACATTTATAAATTGTAAAATAATAAAAGACCATATATATACAATGTTGTAAAAATAATAAAAATAAACACATGTTTGTATTATACATAAAAGTTTTCAGTTGCTGAATTGAGTGAACTGTGATGCGGGAGTATAAAAAGATAATTTAGCATTACATTGTACATATTATATTTGACAGACGGAATCTTGTGCTGCCACGCCAAGTTACAAAAAAATGTATTTAAAAAATATTAATTAGCCAGTACCTAACGCCCACGCCTGGGGCGTGGATTAAAATCGTATTTTAAATTGTATTATTTAAGCCTCGTAACTCGTATTAATGCGGAAGAATGCGAAAAATAAGATACTTAAATTCTAAATAAGTATAAGGTACTTTTTTTTAAAGAAAAAAAACAAGAAAGCAACTTAGCATTATCTATACAATAATAAATAAAGTATATAAATAATGTTTTTAAAAAAAATTGTCTGTTTGTATGTTTGTACACTTACATCTTCTGAACAACTGGATGGATTTAATTGAACTTTTTTTCTACAGATACAAGGCCTGGGCAGCATCAGAAAGCAGCAAAATCATAGTGCCCAGCTCTACTATAAGAAATATAATAATTAAATGCGTCTTGAACAAAAATTGTGGAATGTTATAAATAATTTGCATAACATAATTTATTTTCTTTTCACGTTGTCGGCCTCGTTTACCGGATTTTTTCCTTTATTTATATTGTAAGTTCTCACTTCGTGCCAGATCTAATAACTTTAGCTCATAACTTGCATGTGTTTTTCTATACTTCATGGGAATATAGACTTAAATAAATGATTTAAATAGATAACTTAAATTTATTCATTTCAATTTGATACCTCTACGCGATCTCGAGATATACGGTCTTAACAGACGGACAGACAAACAAGAAAGTGATCCTATTAAGTAAGTATAAAGTAAGTAAGGGTTCTGATTGTACCTTTTTAAGTACGGAATCCTAAAAATTGAAGATTTGAATTTGATCTGATGAACAACCATAACAGTATAGCGAATTTAAAAAAAATAATAAAATTCCGCCTTAGTAGAGATAAATTGTTTATCGTAATAGCCATTTTCCATTGACATACAAAAATTGATAAACTGCAACTTCTAATCAGTAATCATAACAGTCCAGCTAAATCATAAGAAATATTGAAAAGTTGTTCAATATGATAAAAGTCATTAAGGATTTAGGCCATCGCGGCACGGTGAGGCAGTGTTTGGCTATACCTCTAATACCCACCTTACGATGGTTATGAATTTGGCAAAGGACCATAAAGTCCACACAAACGAAGTTGCGGGCCGCTGCAATACAGCATCAATAAAATTGGACCAAGAATAGATCTATGGGCTATAGTATCAGGAAGATGGTAGTGAGACGAGACCGAATATTCAACTCATTTATTATATAATATATTTTAATTGGATATTTATACGCTACAAAACAGTAGCGGAAAATAATTACACAATTACATTTGTAGTGAATAAATTTAGGACGCTGATTTAGTGTGTTTACAAATGTTATTTATAAACGATATTAATAAATGTGCAATACCCCTACAGATCCTTGTGAAACGCCCATTTGTACAAATCCAGACGACTTTAGATAATTTATATTAACCGTCTGAATTCTTCGATTTAACCCATTACCGCCCTCTGTACCTGCACAGGTACAACTACTTAATCGATAAATTATGTATTTTATCTGTGCTAAGTGTTGAAAGTAGTTAGAAATTACAAATCTAGATGACACTAGTTACCATATAATAAATAAAAATAGGCGGTGGCGCGAAAACAAATGTCACTTATTTTGTAATAAAATA
>JAAIXJ010000648.1:8926-48827 GCA_013403705.1 Heliconius hermathena | reverse complement strand
GAGCCGTCCGTCATCCTCAGCGGCACTAGGGGGTCGGAACAATAATGGTCATAATCCTGAACGGATGGAAAACCCATTGCGATGTGTTATCTGTCACCAAAGAATTCGCTGGCGTTGCGAAATATGTTTGAAAACGCTATGTGTTGAACGACCTTGTTTCAAACAATTTCACTCCTAAAGCGCCCATTGTACACGGCTGAGTACACCCCTAAAACTTGATATGTAAATATATTTTTTTCATTTTATCTTCTTATATAGCACATTTTATCCCTTATGGACTAATAAATAGAAAAACAATAGAAAAATATACTGCAGTTTCATTTTAGGCGTTAATGGGTTAAATACGATAAAAAATCATTTTAAAGATAATCATGTCATTCCACTTCCACAGAACAAATCAAAAATTCCACAACCTTGTTCAAGCAACATGTTTTTAGGGTTCTGTACCTCGAAAAGAAGCAACGGAACACTTATAGGATCACTTTATTGTCCGTGCATCCGTCTGTCTGTCAAGACTATTTTCTCTATATCGATTTCAAGCTGAAATTCATATCAAATATTTAGGTCTATGATTCTTTAAACCACAGAAAAAATCAAGCTTCTAATTCGACGCAATCAAAAAACTCGAGTATTTATGCACCGATTTTGTTGCATTTTGTAAGAAATTCGCTGCGGAATAAAAACCTTAAGTGGCTTCCCGTGGACCTACAGTTATGAAATTTGACACGAAGTGAGGTCTTAAAATTCAAATAAAGGAAAAAATCCGAAAAGATTACAATTATTTCATAGAAAATAATATTTAAAAAACTTATATTCATAGTTCATTTCATACAAAATAAACCAACTTAAGTTGGTAAATATTTATAAATTGTACTTCTCGTTGACCTACAACCGTGAAATAGGTACAAAAACTTCTTTGGGCGAGTTCGACTCGCACTTTGTAACAGTATGTACCTGGGGTATGAAATATTAAAAGTAAATAAATAAATAAAATAAAATATGCATGGCAATACACATAAATAGCATAGTTAATTATGAAAAGTACAATCGTTCGAGACACGACTGTGGGGTGTGTGCCGTGCGTTTATTTAACATATCGGTCTGTTTGCGGTAGTCCGTTCGTTCCGATGACTTATATTGATCTCACAAATCATTCAACATCACTAATCACCATTATAATACAATCTTAATATAAACAAGCCTAACAAGTACCTTCAGACTGATCACACACAAACGTCCCGGAGAGTTCAATCCTCCGCTCTTGGCTTTTCTTCGGAAGAGCTTCGAGTTATGATAAAGCAATATTGTCGAGTTTCAGTATATTTGAATAAACTTCTGATGGCAAATATATCCTTATTAGAACGATACCTTCTGATGGCATTATTTTAAACTTATTTGATGCAAATATAACTTTCTTAACCTCTGAATCTCTAAAAGATTTTGTGATATTCGCGATCATAACTATAAACGGTTCTAACCACTAGACACATCATGAGACAAGACATTATTTATAAAATAATATTTTTAAAAAGTGTTTGGGATATCAGTTACAACTTTACCGATTTTTTTAAGTTAGAATACGACTATAAAGATAAGATAATGTGTTTACGGCAATAATAGTATTATTTATAATATTAATTTAAATATAATATTTATTAGAAGAAACAATCATTTATAATTTCTCAGCTTGTCGTTATGTACAAAAAAATATAAACTTTCTGTGCCTCAAATTTATGCTAAGCTAATTTGCTGCATGCTTAACTCATGATTATCAGCAAGAAAAATAATTTTCTTATTTTAATGAGATTGATCTCTTATATTTTTACAATTTAACTAGCGCGTTGTCGGTCCGAGTAAAATACTGCAACTATAAAGTAGTGGTCACTACTATCAATCGAGTTAACTGAATATAAACGAGACGGTTGACGGTTCGAGTCCAATTCGAAGTAGTGGATTACTTTCCTTTCACTCTACCACATATGGTGTATTTCTATTGCCGCAAATACTAAAAAAACAGAATAAAATAAATATTACTACATACGGCATATATATACAGCAGGGTAGGTTAAGTCATTCCGTTCCCCACTTTCTGCTGAATTCTGGAGGCATTACGTGTTGAGTAGCAGAACNAGTTCTGCCACTCAACACGCAATGCCTCCAGAATTCGGCAGAAAGTGGGGAACGGAGTGTCTTAACACTAGGTTCCCTCTGCCTACCCTGCTGTGTGCGGTATACAGCGTGAAGCTGATTTTTTTTAAAAAATCCCGTTTTATGTTAAATTTCACTTAATGTATAATTATATTAATCGAAAACGACATTTTACTAAATACATACTATACAGTTGAAAATACAAATTTATTATAAACAATTATACATTTATTATAAGTATAGATGTAGATTGCAAATGACGATAACTTTTCTTTTAATTAACCGATTTTGATGAAACAAACTTTAAATGCTATTCTGAGTTAAATCAAAACAATTGGTAAAAGTTTTGAGTAAATCGGTTCAGTACTTTCGGCGATTTACGTGGTCATACGTACAGGCAGATAGGCAGACAGACCAGTAATTCAAAAAAAAAAGATTTTTGCTTTCTATTATTCTTTTTAAGTGTCCCTCTATCCATTTCAGTTAAAATTAGTAAATGTACAGACCGAATATTTTTACTGTTTTATTATATAATAGAGATTAGACGAAAGGAATACTGATAAGTAAATTTGATTGCAAAACACAAAATGCGTAATCCACCAAATGTGTAATTGTTGATTATAATAATCAAGTTCAATATAATAAATTAACATAAAAATATCAAAATTGATTGGTTTTTTAAATGATGTTGACTAGATACAGGAGGAAAAGAGTAAAATAAAACCAGCCTAGTACGGATTGCACTCGCGCACAAAGGATTCCGTACCATTTTCTATAAAAAGGGCAAGAAAATCTCGTTTGTGATAATATTTATTTTATTCTGTTTTTTTAGTATTTGCGCCAATAGAAATACACCATATGTGGTAGAGTGAAATGAAAATAGTCCACTACTTCGAATTGGACTCGAACCGTCAACCGTCTCGTTTATATTCAGTTAACTCGATTGATGGTCACTACTTTATAGTTGCAGTATTTTACTCGGACCGACAATGCGCTAGTTAAATTGTAAAAATATAAGTTAAGCATGCAGCAACTGAGCTTGGCATAAATTTGGGGCACAGAAAATTTATATTTTTTTGTACATAACGACAAGCTGAGAACTTCTAAATGATTGTTTTTTCTAATAAATATTTAAATTAATAAATAATTCTATTATTGCCGTAAACACTTTATCCTATATTTATAGTCGTATTTTAACTTAAAAATAATCGGTAAGGTTGTAACTGATATCCCAAACACCTTTTAAAAATATTATTTTATAAATAATGTCTTGGCTCATGATGTGTCTAGTGGTTAGAACCGTTTATAGTTATGATCGCGAATATCTCAAAATCTTTCAGAGATTCAGAGGTAACAGTGTTAAGAAAGTTATATTTGCAACAAATAAGTTTAAAATAACGCCATCAGAAGGTATCATTCTAATAAGGATATATTTGCCATCAGAAGTTTATTCAAATATACTGAAACTCGACTATATTGCTTTATCATAACCCGAAGCTCTTCCGAAGAAAAGCCAAGAGCGGAGGATTGAACTCTCCGGGACGTTTGTGTGTGATCAGTCTGAAGCTACTTGTTAGGCTTGTTTATATTAAGATTGTATTAGAATGGTGATTAGTGATGTTGAATGATTTGTGAGATCAATATAAGTCGTCGGAACGAACGCACTACCGCAAAGCGATCGATATGTTAAATAAACGCACGGCACACACCACACAGTCGTGTCTCGAACGATTGTATTATCGTAATTAACTATGTTATTTATGTGTATTGCCATGCATATTTTATTTTATTTATTTATTTGTTTATTTATCTATTTTTAATATTTCATACCCCAGGTACATACTGTTATAAAGTGCGAGTCGAACTCGCCCAAAGAAATTTCTGTACTTATTTCTCGGTTGTTACCAACGTAAGTTGGTTTATTTTGTATGAAATGAACTATAAATATAAGTTTTTTAAATATTATTTTCTATGAAATAATTGTAATCTTTTCGAATTTTTTCTTTTATTTGAGTTGTAAGTCCTCACTTCGTGTCAAATTTCAAAACTGTAGGTCCACGGGAAGCCACTTAGGGTTTTGATTCCGATTTTCATACAAAATTCAACAAAATCGGTGCATAAATACTCGAGTCTATTGATTGCGTCGACTTAGACGCTTGATTTTTTCCGTGGGGTAAGGAGCCATAGACCTAAATATTTGATATGAATATCAGCTTGAAATCTCCACGCGATATAGAGAAAATAGTCTTGACAGACAGACGGATGCACGGACAATAAAGTGATCCTATAAGGTTTCCATTTCTTCTTTTCGAGGTACAGAACCCTAAAAACATGTTTCTTGAACAAGGTTGTGGAGTTTTTGATTTATTTTGTAAGATGTCCAGTGGAATGACATAATAATCTTTAAAATGATTTTTATAGCGTTACGCATGCTACCTATAGCAGGGAATCCATAGAGAGTAGTGTCAATTACTCCGTTCTCCACTCTAAACCTGAATTCGGGACATTGAGTATTGAGTGGCAAGAAACAATGCCGTACTTCTTGAATCCAATATGAAAATTGGCTGAACTAATTTATACGTGTTTTTTTAACAAATTAAGGTTTTTTTTTAAATAAGATGATACATTTTTAAGAGATTCCAAGTAAAAATAAAAGTTAAAGCACATGTTAAATAATTATTAAAGACAGTATTTCCTATGATAGTTAGATTAGTATAGATTCTAGATAGTTTATAGTATAGATTCGTTATCCTCATCACCACTTTAAATGAAACCGCTTTCTTGTTCTGATATGTTTTTGAGAATGAAAAGCGGTAGGTCGGTAAAGCTTAGTAGTATTTTGTAGTAGTAGTATGTGTTCACGTTATTGGTATGTATTCGTAAATGTACTACGTAACTTGATTACGTCAGATTTTCATTTTTCCTACTAAAATTGCTTTACACTTCATGATAAAAACTATCGAGGTTAGTCGTGGCGCAGCGGCACGAGGTGTGATTGCAAAACCGACTGGTTGTGGGTTCGATCCCCACTCGAGGAGATGAAATATTTACTTAAATTTATATTTCCATTTCTTCGCTCTGGTGTCGAGGTTAAGCGCGGCGTTGAGTTCTGCCACTCAACACGCAATGCCTCCAGAATTCGGCGGAAAGTGGGGAACGGAGTGTCTTAACACTAGGTTCCCTCTGCCTACCCTGCTGTGTGCGGGATACAGCGTGAAGCTAATTTAATTTAATTTTTTTTTCACTATTTAAAAGAAGAAAGTACAATTAATAGTTTTTCGCCTACTATAAAAATTATTTTAAACGACAACATTGTTAAAAAAAACAATATACTCTGTTTATATTTGTCCAGGACTAGCTTAAATAGCGATGTATCCAATAAAAATTTAATGTATTTGGAAAATAAATTTTGATTGTGAGTTCACAGTTTATAAAAGTTGATGTTGTGTTTAGAAGACGTGTACCAACTAATATCAACAATAACTATCAACAGTACAATGTCGATACTAATCAGGTATTATAGAGTAATTTTAAACATTTTGAATATTTTTACCACCGATATGATAATTACCTGGTGAAAAACAATCAATTTTTTAATTAAAAGAAAATAATTTATTAAATATTATATAAAAATAAGAATAAATATGGTAGTTTTTCAAAAGGTATACGAATTAAAAAAAGTCTAAAATACTCTTTCTTCGCATGTGTTGTAGTGACTATTGGTATCTATTTAAAAAAATACTATAAATATTAAATATTCTCAATAATATTTTTTTGTGTTTCGATCCCCACCCTTAGGAATGAATTATTATTTATTAATATTTTCATTTCTTCGCTCTGGCACCAAGGCAATGGCGCGGCGTCGAGTTCCGCCACTCAACACGCCATGCATCGAAAAATTTGGCGAAAAGTGAAACCTGCTATACAGGAAAATGCTTGAACCTGCTTTTTTAATTAAGTAAGAAAATACTAGATTGTAGGTACGTCTTATTATAAAAATATAAATATTATGAACATCTATATCTGTATCATCTGAATACACGAAATAAAGTGGTTATTGCTTAATTATTTTTAATCATATATTGTTTTTATAATATTTATTTTATTTCCAAGGTTTTTTCCTGCTGAAAAATTTACATAAATTACAGTCTTTGTTGTAAACAAAGATTGTAATTTATGTAATTTTTTAAGATCAATTATGTAATATATCTTTTTTTGTACATCTGGCAAGAAGACCAATATCACCAGTATCGCCACTCACCACGCAATGTCTTGAAAATTGGGAAGAAAGTAGGGACTTTAACACAGTAGGGTTTCTTAACTCTAGGATCCTTCTGTCTACTTCTCTATACACGGATACACGATGATTCTAAAAAAAAATCGAAGCAGTTACTTAGAACTAAGACTAGTACATTTTATATTTTTACATTTTTAAAGTGTTATTCCACACCTAGGAAAAAAAAACTTTTTTTAAGAAAACAAAAATTTTGAACGTAGCGGGATTTGAACTTGGAAACCGTCCAAGCGCTCTGACCAACTAAGCCATACGTTTTCATCGGGTTGCGTCGATATTCTTATACGCTTGTTTCAACTTATTTTTGTTGCTAGCATCTCTTTGGGGAGATTTTTACAAATTTCTGATACCCAAAGATATATTAGTTAGTAAGTATTATAGTATTGGATTGGTGCTCACTAATTATTGTTTATTAAGCTCGATCACTACTTCTACTTCATCTTTGCCAGGAAACCGGTCTGCATCAGTCCACTCAGGAACCACAACTTGATTATAGTTTTATGTTTCTCGGTTACCCTCTTTTTCAGAGTAACTTAGTAAGATAAGGAGTCAATGTTGGGCCGTAAGGCTTTCATCAGGAATTGTAATTCGCTGCCAAGTGATCGGTGGAGGCCAGACTCCACCCGACAAAATATATCTGTACGCCCATTTTGTGGCTGGGAACCAACCTAGCGTTAAGATACTTCGTTCCTATTAAGACATTTTGGTTCCCCACTTTCCGCCAAATTCTAGAGGCATTGTGTGTTGAGCGGCGGAACTTAATGCCGCGCTTTGTCTAGTTACCAGAGCGAGAAAATGAAAATATTAACATTCTGTCTGGAGTCGAAACTGTTAGAAAAACTTATTGAATATATATTTTTCTGAATCATTAGCTTCTCATTAATTATGCTAATGACGTATAAAGGTTTTATTGCAAACATACGTTTTTGAGTTTTTACAAGTAATTAGTGAATCGGGTATTAAGTAAATCTCTTCCTTGGAATATTTTTAATTAAAAACACAAAATATTTTGATTTATGTCATCAAAAAAGTATAAATGGTAATTCAATGATATTTATCTAAGGTTAGTACATTTTGTTTAAAGGTTCACGCTGTATAACATGCGCATTACGCGGATGATAGCGTTATGATAGGACCTTGTGTTACGATAGCTTTTGGCTAGAACTAAAAACGTCATACAGAGAGTACAAAACGCTTGTGCTCGTTATTGTTTTAATATACAACAACCGTATCTCAACAAGGCCATTATGCTAAAACTGTATTTTCGCAGACAGCTAGCGTACTCCTAAATAACTATACAATAAACTTGGCTGGTCAAATGAATGTAGCAGTTATGATACTAGAGCTTCATCACACTTGATGCTCGTACCACAGTGTACGACTCAGCAGCTTTCCTGGGAAGTTAAAAATATACGTACGTATATGGCTTCTAAATGTTGGAATGATCTTCCTCCGTCGTTGCGCGGGTTAAAGTCCATTACCAAATTTTAAATTAAAATTAAAAATTAATCTTTAAAATATGCAAATAATCACGTAGGGCAAATATTTATTAATTTTTTTTGTGTTTACTTTTATTGATTTATGATGAAAGCCTAATACTGTATTATAAAAAGTATATATGTATTTATATGTTGAGAATGAAGAAGAACGTGCTCAGCTGGTTTGGGCATGTCGAACGAATGAGTGATGAAAGAATGGCAAAAAAGATTTATGATGGAAAAGTGAGCGGTAAGAGAGGTAGGGGGAGACCTCGGTTGACCTTCGAAAACACAGTATCAAAGATACTGGAGGAAGGTCACGTAAAAAGCATGAGGACCCCCCGAAGGGCATGTATGAAGAGGTTGATGACAGTGGACGAGGCGAAAGAGGTATGTAGAGACCGTAGCGTTTGGCGCTCCGTTCTCTCTGACTACCCCGCAAGGGATAAAGCGTGAAGCTAAGTTAAGTTNTGGGTACCCCATATATCTGAGGTAAGTAAAAAATTCGTCGCTGTGATCTGTCGTCTGAGACGTTGGAAAAATCTCCTTCCCACTAAAACTAAAATATCCCTTGCCCAAACTCTTCTTCTCCCGCTGCTTGATTACGCCGACGCATGCTACTGTGACCTACCACAAACTCTCCTCAACAAGTTGGATCGCCTGCAAAATATGGCCATTCGGTTCATATTTGGGTTAAAAAAATACGACCATATTACCGAGTATAGGCTCCAACTTAAATGGCTTACTATCAGGCAGCGACGTAATCTGCACATCCTCACGCTCCTTTACACTATCCTCTTCCATCCTTACACTCCAAATTATCTTAAAACTAAGTTCACTTTCCTTGGATCCAACCACTCTCTTAACCTCAGATCACAGGACGACAATAAATTAGAATTGCCACTCAGCCGCACACAAGCCTATGGTGATTCCTTTTCTGTTAAAGCTGCGGTCCTTTGGAATACACTCCCACGCGAGCTGCGCCAATCCAAATCAGTCCACATTTTTAAGCGTCAAGTTAAAAGCTATTTCTTATCGCTATAAATTATGTATGTATGTAATTGTATATTTATCTATGTAAGTTTATTGAATTATATATTTATTTATCAATAGATGTATGTATTTTATATTATTTTATTTTATATAATTTACTAAACTACAATTTACTAACTATGTAATTTAGTTTGTAATATACAGAATGTATTTTTTTATGTAGGTATATCATATTAGAATAACATATTTTATCAATTGTACGCCAGCCAATATCCACACATTCTCTGATCTTTTTAATGGTAAGGGTTGTCTGGAAGAGATCACCTGTGGTGATAAGGCCGCCTTTACACCATACTTTTCCATTGTTTTCTTTGTATATTTTTATTTTTATGTTGGTGTAATAAAGTATTAAATAAATAAATAAATAAATCTCATTAAAAAAAGTGAAAAGTATATAGCACGGATAATTTCTTTTCGGCCACTAAAATACTACCATAGTATTATTGAGTATTGTTGCTCATATACCAACATCTATATGCTGAGTGGTCTATTTTTTTCAAAATCACGCTGCTATACACTTTGTTTTAATTTATTCTTAATTAATATACTTATAGTATAAAGCATAATAGTAAGATCGTTTACATGCTTGCTCTTGTTGTTTTATTATATTTTTCTTGTTTGTATGGCAGTTGTTGTTGTTAGAATAAAGCTTTAAATAAATAAATAAAAATAAATGTATGTAGTAGAGGGAACTTAGTACATACTCACACACTCCGTTCTCCACACGCAGCCTCTCTCGGTTACACTTTATATTACAGTGACGAAATGAAAATAATGCCAAAGATATGGCTATCGTGGGTTCGATTTCAATTAGAAATCGAACCCACGACAGCTATATTTTTGGTCACACGATGTACCGCTATAGATAATTTTATAACTATAAGTCCACGGGAATGCAATAAAAACGATGCAATGCTTATGCTCATATCTTATGACCGCGTTAGTTTAGAAGTTTGATTTCTTCTGAGTACCAAATGACCGTAGACTATTATAGTAGAATTTTAGGTTTAGTGCCTCCACGGGATCTCGAGATAAATGGTCTTGACAGACGGACTGACGGACAACAAAGTGATCTTATATGAGTTGCGGTTTTTTCTTTTGAAGTACGGAATCATAACAAACAATAATAATATTTAAAAATAGATAAATGAATATTAAGTATTTGTACTTGGAAACAAGATGAAAAATGAAGAGGCTTCTCTTCCGCTACATGAAATGAACGATGTATATGTACATATTTAATATGTGTTATAAAATATTTCTGACAATTAATTAGGGTTCCGTACGTAAGATCATTTCTTGTTCGTCTGTCCGTCCGTTACATTATGTTTTTTTTGTATTTGATATAAATACGTCGGCACATACGATTACATAATATATGTGTGTTACAAAATTTTTTTGAAAATTATGACGAAAAATGGTTTTCAATGGAATGGAATAACAATAGATTTCCCTATATATTCCATTCATTTTTAGGTATTTTTTTATTCCGTAAAAATCTTATTTCCACATTTAATCAAAAAAAGATATGGCCGTATATATCGTAAAAAACGCGTATTTCGGCACTATTAAGGAAATCAAAATTAGTAGGGTACTTCCGGTTGACCTAGATTTATGAAAGTTAACATCTATACGCAGTACTATGTATATTTATTAGAATAATATAACATTATTCTAAAATCATAACTTTATCTTAATTCTATTATTTCACTTTTAAAACTAAATTACGGAGTAGTTCAAATAACACTATTTTATCCTTAATCATTTTAGTTATTTTTCTATTATTTTATATTTTATACTTTATAGTGAGCCAACGATTCCCACCTTTTGCGAATAGGTCAGTCCTCGCTGAAGGCATTGGATTCCAGCGGTTAATCTTAGCTCTAATGCAATTCTTGCAAGTAGGGGTACAGAATAAATTTCGCCCCCATAGTGACTGCAGACATCTGTCTCCTCTGTGTATAGCTTCCTCGTGTGGCCATTCGCCAGACATCGAGAGTACTACACCAGGGGAGATTGGTCCAGAACCCTGACTTGCTGCAAGTCTACTCGGAGTGCACCCAGTTCCGTCGCTCTTCTCTATATTACATCTGAAGATAATTTACTGTACTTCCCCTTCCGGACCTTCTCCATTTTATCCACCCTTCCTTTGCGTCAACCGTTTTGCACACGCGCTCCAGTACTTCCTCTCTTGTTTCCAAATCATCCTCCGAGGAGATAATGATGGAATGCTAGGTCAGGTTGTACCGGTTTCGGCACGTGCGCCTTTGCGAACGTACAGTTGCTCTTTAGCTTTGGTAACGCCAGCTTTTATGTCTGCTTTTAAGTTGTGGGTTTTTCAACTAGATTTTAGCGCTTGTCAGACATGCCTTCGCCTCTGGGGATCTGCTGATGTAGGTCATCCTCTCTTCTTGAGGGCTAAACTCCCGCCTGGTCATGATGGGGTTTGGTTCGATCCGCCTTGATCCCGACATGAACCGGAGGTTTCGACGGCGTGTTATTCGGTCGGTAAATTATGTTTTGTATTTATGTTTAGGTCAATTAGGTCAATTTATATATGAAGTATATGAAGTGTAAATCTTAATTTCAAGTATCTTATCCGATATTGCCAGTCTTATTGGTGGAACTCAACGCCGCGCTAACGGAGAAACGAAAATAATTCATTTCTCGAGTAGGAATCACACTCACCACTATCGCGTTTATAGTCAGAAGTTGTGCCGCTGCGCCACGATGGGCATTTACCTTATAAATGGTTATGAATAGTAATTTACAATGGATCTATGGAATGCTAACTAGAGAGAAGAGCTCTGATGCTGCGTTCAGACGTTCGCATTCGAAGCGACATTCATCGAGTACAAGCTTGGGCATAAGCTTGTAAACAGGCTGGTTCTGCATGCGCCCGTTTTTGTTTGTCTGTTTTTTGACAAAAACCAAAGAATGAATGTGCTTGACCTTTGTGTCTATTTACACGCGCTCCGTTCATCAGTATCAGAGAATATAGGACACCCAAATTACGAAACAAAGTAAAAAATTAACACTACTTCCTGCCTTACCATGGTCACCCTCAAGGTGAATTTCATGTAACTGACATTCTTAGTTCCCCCACTTTTCTATGTGAGATAGCTAAGTGATTATTACTAGACTATTGACTACGTCCCCTGTTAATATAAATTCTGCATATAGCATTCGAGACATTGATGTCTTTAATTTCGAGACATAAATGTCTTTGTCTTGTTACCAGACCTGGGAAATGAATTAAATGGAATAAATCATTTCGCCGAAAAGGAATTGAAACTACAACCGTCGCGCTTACAATCAAATGCTGTGCCGCTGTGCCACGAAGTCGTCTCGCTTCCTATTTACTGGCTATTTTAGAGGAAATGTGTGTTGATTGGCGGAACTCAACGCCGTGTTTTATCTTACCGGAGTCGAAATACAAATAATTTCAATATATAATCACATATACTTACCGCTCTACGCTGGGTTTGTGTTATAGTTCGAAGGAGGAAAGATATAAATGTATAAATGTGCATGGTAGTGATTTAGAAAAAATTAAAGGTCTTTTGAAAAACAATACTCGAAATAATTATCTTGTAATTAACAACATTTATCTTTTAGATTATGTTTTTGCAACTATAAGTATATTAATTTTACTTGTAAATTTCTTGCATCAGAAGGAAATAATAGTTGAAAGATATATATCTACATGAACAAGCTTTAACTTGTGGCTTTTCCTGTCTGTCTCTAGAATATTGGAAATATCTAAAATTATTACAATTATTACTAACAATTGTAAATGATATATGACAAATTCACAAATTAAAATTATTACAATTGTTACTAACAATTGTAAATTATATATGGCTTCACAGGGTAGGCAGAGGGTGGTGACTCTGACGCGTATATATATTGATATATATATAGCCTTCCTCGATAAATGGACTATGTAACACAAAAGTACTTATTATACTGAGACCCTACCCCGGCCTTGGTCCTGAGATTAGGGCTTTCATTTGGACAAATACTTTAGTAAAAATTAAATTAAATTAAATTAGGTTCACGCTGTATCCCGCACACAGCAGGGTAGGCAGAGGGAACCTAGTGTTAAGACACTCCGTTCCCCATTTTCTGCCGAATTCTGGAGGCATTGCGTGTTGAGTGGCAGAACTCAACGCCGCGCTTAACCTCGACACCAGAGCGAAGAAATGGAAATATAAATTTAAGTAAATATTTCATCTCTTCGAGTGGGGATCGAACCCACAACCAGTCGGTTTTGCAGTCACACCTCGTGCCGCTGCGCAACGACCGGCCTCAAGTAGGCCTAGTAGTCGAGGTAAAATATCTCAAATATTATTTATGAATATTTTCATTTATCTGTTATATGCGGGATACACCGTGAAGCTGAAAAAAAAACTGTTTGAATTATTAAAATACAAATACATCCTAATTTCAACAAAGAGGTTGGACGTTAGGATGTATTTAAATAAATATACAGCACCAGCAACCAACAAGCACTAATAACGATACTTTTTTCTTAACTTCAGAAATTAATAATTTAAATATAAATTTAATTATGAACACGAAAGTAACTGCATATATGTACATACTTCCTGCTGATATTTAGCATAATATAATTTTTTCATGCTATTTTGTTTAATAATAGCTAATTTATACGTAGAGCGAGTGTTTCAATGAAAATATCTGTATTTCTAAAGCTAATTATTTTTTATTTTATTGAATAAGAAGTCAACATAGTTATGTCGCGCAGTGCTCGCTTATATATAGATTTAGCTTCGATTCTATTTCGATTTTGGAGGGCAAGAGCACAAGAATTCTTAGAATATTGACAAAGCATGTAAAATTAAAAATGTAAAACATTTTTAAACTTTATTTCTCATTACTTGTTCGGCATTCAATTCTGTCACTTGTAATCAATTAATTATACATAATTATTTTAATTAAATTATAAAGTTAATTAATTAAAATCTTTTTATAATCACCATTTAATTCCAGTCGAGGCCAGTCGTGGCGCAGGGGCACAGAGTGTGACTGTAAAATCGACTGGTTGTGGGTTCGATCCCCACTCGAGGAGATGAAATATTTACTTATATTTATATTTTCATTTCTTCGCTCTGATGTTGAGTCAAAGTGCGGCGTTCAGTTCCGCCACTCAACACGCAATGCCTCCAGAACTCGGCGGAAAGTGGGGAACGGTGTCTCTTAACACTATATTTCCTTGGGGGATACAGCGTGAAGCTGATTTGATTTGATTTTTTTTTTCATTTAATTCTCTATCGATTTTTCTCTAACATCTATTGAATTCAATTCAATCTCTTCTATTGAATTCTCTATGATTGTACAGAATAATATTTCTTATTCTAAAACGAAAAAAAAAAATATTAAAACGATTACACAAATTGGTTACCGAACTTAACATGCTTAATAAAATTAATCAAAAAACTGATTACTAAATCTGTTATATTTAACAAACTTGGACTATCAATCCTCTTCTTAGCCTTACGCTTTATCCCGCTCATAGGAGGGTAGATAGAGGGAACCTGGGACCTAGTGTTAAGACACTAAATTTCCATTAAGACACTTCTTCTTTTTGATACGTTTTCTTCTTAAGTATTTTTTTCCTAAATGTGGAATAACAATAAATGGTATGTTTTTAATGTACTAGCATTCTTTTTTGCTAAATGATGATTTTATGCAATTATATTTGGATAGGGAAAATCTGTCACAATCTCCCTATGTTTGTGAAGATTTGCTAATAACAAATAAATTGTTACAAGCGTATAAGAATATCGACGTAGCTTGACGAGAACGTATGGGTTAGGGGTCAAAGTGCTTGGATGGTTAAAGAGAAAGGTCAAATCTCGCTACGTTCAATTGTTTAAACATTTTCTAAAAAAAATAAGAATTTATATTCTGTCACATCCGATAATTACATGTGGCTTTCGAACACTGATATTTGTTGACACAAAAAACTATATTTTGTAACTTATTTATAACTTATTTTATACTTCTTTCTTGTAATTATTATTTCAAAATTATATATTTTTTAAACCTGTAATTAAATTATGCTATTCCATAAAGTGTCTTTTAATGGTTCCATTATCTTGTATATTGACATCGGTTTAACCGAATTTACCAAATCCCAAATGCCGTGTCAGCCGGTCAACAGTCTCATCTATACTAAGCTATCGACACAAAATCAAATATTTTTTATCTATCTTAATTATTCAACAGCGTCATGTAAGCCTTTTATTAAAAGGTTGTTATTATTGCGAAAGCTCGCTAACACTTAGTTCACTTAAGCGTTACTCTCTTCCTTAGTAGCTCGTGTACAGTCGTCGTTAGTGACATGATGTGGCGGTGTAGTGTCGTATTTCTCCTCTTTATGTTAACAGAGTGTTTTTGTGTGATTTATTATTTAAATGGTGAGTGTTAATCTTTTCAATGTGTAAGTTGAAAATTAATTAAGGAAAACATGTGGGCGGTAAAAAAAATAAATTATTTTTTTTAAATAAAAATATTATATATGTTACAGATTTAAAAAAAATATTATAAGTAATTTGACTTATTAGGAGTTACTTTTTTGAAGATTGTGTAGATCACAATGTATCTGTGTGTATTACAATTATAAATATTTTTATTTATAAAAAACATGTAATAAAAATAGCCATCGTGATGCAGGGGCATAAAGGTGCGACTGTAAACGCGACGGTTGTGGGTTCGATTCACAACTCGAAGGAATGAAATTTTTAATATTAACGACGACGAGGCATAGTGTGGCGTCTGTTCCGCCACTAAACACGTAATGCCTCCAGAAGTCGGCGGAAAGTGAGGAACGGAAGTGTCTTAATACTTCGTTCCCAGCTTCCCTCTGTCTATTCAGCTATGTGCGGGGAACAGCGTAAAGCTAAAAAAGGTACAATTTATTGCAATACATGAAATTGTTATTAAAGCTATTGCAATGAAGATGACACTGTTAAAAAGTATTTGTTTAAAGCTTCACACCTTATCCCGCTTAGTAGGGTATATAAGGCTATGATTCAGACACTCCGTTTACCACGTACCATCCAATATTAATGGGAACAGAGTTTTAAAACTAGGTTCCCTCTGCCTAAATTGTTATGTGCGAAACTTGAAACTAAGGAAAAAAAATCTATGAAATTTCTTTTTATACACACACCTATAGATTACGTATTTCCGCGTTCTGTGGAGTACGTAGAACATTGAACTACATTGGAGAATCATTTTATTGTCCGTTTGCTACTTATTGTACACAAATTAAATTATTTATTAGGTCCTTGAATAAGTTATCGCTGTTTTTTTTTTGTTTAAAAAGAATTAATTTAAAATATAATGCTTACAATGACATTACTCAAAGTATTGTCCATCATTAGAGACCACTTTCTCCCATCTCTCTGGTAGCAATTGAATCCCCCGTCGGAAAAACGACTCATCTTTCGAGGCAATCCAGGAATCAAGCCATTTTTCGGCTTCTTCAAAAGAATGGAAGCGCTGCTCGCTTAAACCGTGCGCCATCGACCGAAACAAGTGGTAATCGGAGGGGGCTATGTCCGGTGAATACGGCGGGTGGGGTAGAACTTCCCATTGAAGTGTTTCCAGGTAAGTTTTGACTGGTTTTGCCACATGTGGCCGAGCATTATCATGTAATAAAATCACTTCGTCGTGTCTCTGCTCGTGCGTTCGTATAGTGGCCGCTTTTCTTTCAGAGCGCGACTCAAACGCATCAACTGAAGTCGATAGCGAGCTCCCGTGACAGTTTCATTAGGTTTAAGCAGGTCATAATAAATTACGCCCTGCTGCCCACCAAATGCAGAGAAGAAGCTTAGAACCATGGATATTTGGTTTTGGCGACGATGTTGATGCGTGACCCGGCATGCCCCACGATTTTTTTCGCTTTGGATTGTCGTAGTGAATCCACTTTTTATCCCCAGTGACGATACGGTGCAGAAAACCTTTTCTCTTTTGCCGTTGATGCAACAATTCACACATGAGAAAACGGCGGCAACTTATTCAAAGTCCTAATACAATTCTGCGTAATATTGTATTACGTGTAACAGAAAAATAATTTCACCCTGTATTAATAACAAAATAGAGTCCATAAAGTGTGGACGAATTTCGAAGTCCTATAGAATTTCCAAATTTATTTATATTTTTAATTTACAAACAAATTAAGTTGGTAACATTTTTCTTTTATGTATAATATATATGAAAAATTATATTCTCATATGGCCGTCCAAGGTCGAGTGGCAATGGGCAGTGCATTCATTGATGATTTCGATGACGCGTCTACAAATAAAAATAAAAATCAGCTTCACGCTGTATTCCGTACACAGTAGAGTAGGCATAGTGTTAAGACACTCCGTTCCCCATTTTCCGCCGAATTCTGGAGACATTGCGTGATTGGCTGAACTCAGCGGCACCAGAGCATAGAAACGAAATTATACATTTAAATAAATAGTTCATTTCCTCTAGTGGGAAACGAACTCACAACCAGTCACGATTATAGTCACACACTTGTACCACTGCGTCACGACTGGCCTTAAATCTCAAGCATCATTCATCAAGCGAATTTTCCACTTGGGGAAATTAATTATTATTACAATAAAAAGCGCGTCGTTGAGTTTCACCCTTAAAAATGCTCCCTGCTCGCCTATAATCCCTAACCTCCAGGTAGGTTAGGATAATAGAGAACTAGGTATCTTAAGTGTTTTAACACTATAAACGATTACTAAGTGAAAGTGTTACATTGGATCCCGCCACCCTATACGCAGGGTCTACAATGTTCTGAAAGAGAACTGAGTGTCCTTATACTAGTTTCTATCCGTCTACCTTTTTATATGCGAGTGATGCCAAAAAATAATGCTTGTAGTAAGAATGGATTATTTAGGTGGATCAATGATCTAAAACTATTTTTCTTATTTTTCTCCGCTTCCAGATTGTCAATTGAGCTAATAATTGGTATTATAAAATTGAAAGAAAATGACAATTTTTTTTGACCAGTCTACTCTTTACATTTGGTGCCACGATTTTTCGTCTCCTTTCAGACGTTGGCACGGTTGATGTCAATGCCAAACAAGTTGTTTATTTATAGAATGATGATGTCAATATTTAACTAAAACTTGCATTTTTTTGTTAATCTTTACGATTTATCGATGTCACGTGGTTCGTTAAAATTGCATTCATCTTTTATTAAACCCATGTGTGTACATAATTTTCCTACTCTTTTAATATATTTTTAAATTTGCACGTTGATTTAGGTTTTTGAGCCTGTAAAAGCGACTAACGAATGCAATGATTTTATTTAATTTATCTCCATTTCCACGTTCTGGTAGACTAAGCGTTGAGTTCCGCCACTCAATATGCAATGCCTCGAAAACTTTGCGGCAAGCAGAGGTTGGAGAGTCCTAATATTATTTAGCAGGGTTCCTGTGCTGGAAGAAGCGTGAAACCGGTATCCTATATAGTATAATTTAAATATAATATTGGCTCGAGTACGTAACGCCGCACTTAGTCTTGTTACCAAAGCGAAGAACATGAAAATAATTCATTTCCCCAAGTGGGAATTAAATAACAACATATATTAATTATATTACGTATATACATAATTAAGTAAAAAAATATTTGTTTTTAGAAATTATTATACTTTTATATATGTAAGTGTCAAAATTAAAGATGATGAAAGATATGAGGCCACCGCGTCGTTGTGTTTTTCTTTTTTCTCTACTCCTATAAGTTTAACCGTAATGTAATATAGCCCTTACCCTTCCTCGATATATTGACTATCCAACACAAAAACTATTTTCCAAATCAAACCAGCAGTTCCTGAGATTAGCGCATTCAACCAAACAAACTCATCCGCTTTATAAATTTCATATAGATATATATACATATATAATTATATAGATCATAGAGACTAGTTGTGGCGCAGAGGCACAAGTTTGTGACTGTAAACGCAACTAGTTGTGGTTTACTTGCAATGTCTCCGGAATTTGGCGAAAAGTGGGAAACGGAGTGTCTTAATACTAGGTTCCCTCAGCCCACCCTGGTGTATGCGGGATACAGCGTAAAACTGATTTAATTTATATAAATTACAATATTTATTATGGTCCATATAACTAGTGATGACGTCGAACGTCGAATAGTAGCAATTGAGCTACGTAACTCCAATTATCTACAGTTTATAAAATATCTTGTGTAATATAATTATTCTTATGTAACATTATTAACTGAATGTCACTTGTTTTCTTTATTAAAGTCAGGTTAAACTTAGAAATGTAGAAAGACAATTAAAGTAACTTCATTTTTTAAATGAAACTATTTAATCGGATTAATCGCGTATATTTAGTATTATTTTACAATATTGAAAACCCGACCGAGTAGTCGATGGTTACGGGTAGACTGAGGTGATATTCCGTTGTGAAGGAACAGACGAATGCCAAATATTTGTGAAGGAACACATCTCCGATATCAAGAATGGGCATGTTTCGAAGTCAGCTGCATGTGACCATACTGTGGATAAGCCCAGCCATCACATGAGGTTTGATAAACCCCAAATTCTCGCTAAGGAGAACAGATATATTCCTAGAATGATCCACGAGGCTATTGAAATACAAAAACATTCTAATTTCAATAGAGAGGACGTCCGGAAGCTTCCTACCACTTGGGACCCACTCATAAAATCTTTAAAGTCTCAAATCCACCAAATCAGAGGGCAAGATACAGTCAGCTCATTCTGCAAGAATACAGGGTAATACGCGGGGCCATTAAAAAATCGTTGTAGTTTGATATAATAATTATATCAACTGACAGACATTGATTTTTAAAAATTTGAAATTCAGGTTCTTAAAAATATTACCTTTAACATGTGTCATGGTTTATTAGAATTCACCCCCTAAACTAAAAAAATATTTTTTTATCTTTTTTATTAAGGGCTGTCGTAGCGCAGGGGCACAAAATGTGACTGTAAAACCGACTGGTTGTGGGTTCGATCCCCACTAGAGGGGATGAAATATTTATTTAAATTTATAATTCCATTTCTTCGCTCTGGTGTCGAGGCAAAGCGCGGCGTTGAGTTCTGCCGCTCAACACGTAATGCCTCCGGAATTCGGGAGAAAGTGGGAACAGAGTGTCTTAACACTAGTTTCCCTCTGCCTACCCTGCTGTGTGCGGGATGCAGCGTGAAGCGGATAAATAATTTTATAAATATATTTAATAAATATTCGTATAGTGTAAGCTAGCAAATTCGCCCGAGTCTTTTAGTATTAAATATACGCGATTAATTCGGTTAAATAGTCTCAACAAGTCAATCAAGTGTAATAATCGTGAAATTAAGATCTTTGAGATTTTAATTTCATTTTTTTAGCTTCACACATTGTATCCCGTATATAGGTTAGGCACAGGAAAGCTAGGTTCTCTGTTCCCCAATTAATTTGTCGAGGCATTGCGTTTGAGTGACGGAACTCAAGGCCGTAAGTCGGTTGCCAACATGAGTATAGAGGGAGGGGCATTTTTTACAGTCAGATGTTGTCCGACTGCGCCACGACGGCCTCGATAATAATTGTTCACAAAAAGCCATTTTTTGATTTATTTACAAAAAAAAATTGTTTCAGACACAGAATATGCACGTATGCCACCAAAATACTCTCTCGATGATTACGATGATTGTATACAACAGTCTGGTGGAAGTTACTGCACTGTTGACTTCGAATTGATCTCAGACAAGCCAAGTGAACTCTTAAATATGATACAGGTATTATAAATTGTTAAGTTATATTTGTAAGTGCTGTTAGGATATTAAGGACTTTTGCCGTGTGATCCCGGCCTAGAATAGGGTCATTCTGGTACTGGTGGTGTTGTAAGAGGCGACTAAAGTACGTGTGGTAGAGTCACGTCGCCAGCAATGGCAATACGCATAGGCAGACTCGATCGGATTATTACCACCCCCGGCATTTGAAACTGGCGTTAAGTAGTGGCTTTATGCCATTGCGTTTCGCATCAGGTAGGTGCGGCGCCCAACCCACCTTAGCGGCTGGCGATAAAGATATAGGTCACAGAGTAGGACGATCAAATCGTTTACGATGTCCGACTAAACTATTGACTGAGAATAGCGAGGTAACGATATAGCAAATCCACAAATTATGTTATTGCAGTCTCTGTTTATCTTTACTTCGCTTCGATTATCACGCATAATACGATGGGCGTTAGAATATAAATATCTCAAGCTTTTAAATACATCTTCCTCCACTACACACACTGTACGCAAAACGCGGTCCGAGTCTCAAAGGAGACGCCATGGCGACACTGTGTTCTCATTTGTTGGTACCTTCCACGGTAACCAAGCCAAGGTCAGAGCTCTTCTAGCTCGGTCTCCCAAAACCCGGTGACGCTGTAGAGGCCAGTAGGGCTAACAGCATACCGCTCATTCGAAAAAGGTAAAGGTAAATACATCTGCATATATATTTAAAAAATTCTACTGGAGATTTAAATAATTATTTATTTGTTTAGTTTCACGCTGTATCCTACACATAGCAGGATAGGCAGAGAGAATATAAATACCTAGAGATAATCCATTTCCCACTTTCCGCCTTGAGGCATTGCGCGTTGAGTTAGTGAACTCAACGCCGCGCTTTGCCTACTTACCAAAGCAACGAAAATGAAAATTTTTAATATTTCATTACCTTGAGCCCACAACCTGTCGTGTTTACAGTCGCACCTGTGGCCCTGTCCCCCTGACTCATTTCTAATATTTTTTTGTAAATTACTATAAAATTTACACTTACAATATTTAATTTACATATGTTCTGTTTTAGGAATACTCTAAAGTAAGAGCAACGCACTTCAACCACACTAAATTAAAATATGGACTATGCATAACGGGAAGGTGTCGAAACTATACAAAAAATATATCGCCAGTCACAAAATACACCTTTGAGGGATGCCTCAACGATTCTCTTTGGAAAAATTATGAATTAAAGGCTAGAGTGACGCATCACAGCTGTTTTAGCTTAGCTGACAAAACTAAAGTTATTGATGCTGGTGATTGGATCGTGGTCTTTATTATAGGGCTTATCATAATGCTTAATGTTATTGGAACTTTGTATGATCTGTATAAATCAGATAAATCACAAGGTAATAGTTGACGAATTAAATAATAATAGAAATATTTTTAGACCAGTAGACGGCGCAGGGGCACAAACGAATGAAAGCGCGACTGGTTGTGGATTCGATACTCGCTAGAGGAAACAAAATATTTAATATTTTCATTTCCTCGCTCTGGTAACGAGGCAAAGAGAGGCGTTGAGTTCCGTCACTCTACACCCAATGCCTCCAGAATTCGGCTGAAAGTTGGGAACGAAAGTGTCTTTATGGGCAAGGAGTGTTTTAATATTAGGTTCCCGAGTTCCCTCTATCTACTTTGGTATGCAGAAAAATATAATAATGTTAATTTAAATGTTAATAACAAATTAAATGTTAATTTTCAGATAATTCAATACTGTTGTGTTTCTCAATTATTCAAAATTGGAAAAGGCTGACTTATCAAGAAAGATCTGATCCTCGAATAAGTCGTCTTAGGGGACTAAATGCTATAAAGTAAGTATAATTTTAAAATTATAATAGCTAGCTTTACTAGCTTATAATAGACTATCGGCCCACTCGCGGTTTCGCTCTTATACCATCTATAATTAGTTTATTTTGCTGCGTTTGCCAACAGATTATATAATTTATAAATTGTATAATTTATAAATTCAATGGCGCTTCCTGCGGAACCTAAGCTTACGCCCGTAAACAGGGCATTGAATTATTTTAATTTAACATTTTCTCGAAAAGTATATGTACGCTCATATTACATGCAATAAAACCAAATCTTATATTCATTAAATTTCCTTAATGATAGATTAACTTTCGCTCGTAAGTTTTAATATCTTTGTCAAATAATAAAATAGTGAAATATCACCGTGCAATTGTTAATTATTTTTAGATACAAAATGCCTAATTATGACCTATTTATAAAAGATCGATAAACGGTGTCGCGGACTTTATTTTAGAGCTAATGAAATTAAATGTTTTTATAGTACAATGTACTTAAACATATTTAATTATTTCTGCAGCGCACAAGTTTGAAGTAATACGATTGCGTTCCTTACTATTGTTATTTCGTTACTTAAAGCTAACTAAGAATTGAACCGTAATGTTATATACATAGCACTCCTGAGGAATGTAGCTCACAAAAAAAAAACAAAAAAAGGAAATCTGACCAGTAGTTCCAGAAATCTTAACATTTCAAAAACAAACTCTTCCGCTTTAATATATAATATTAGTATAGATATTACTCTGTCCAAAAGTATTCTCCGTATCGTTGATGATGATAGGAGACACACAATCTCCTATCATCATCACCAGTATCAAATCAAATGCTGACTACAAAAAACAAATACATTATTATTATTTAGAATTTATATGAAACAAGTGCCAATAATATTCAAGAGTTTCCGTCGATTTCCATGAGATTCCACAACCGGAACTTGGCTTGGTGGTAATGATATCAATGGGAAACACGTCCTTTCAAATAAAGATAAAAACCAAAAAAGATAATTGCGACATGACTTTTATTTTAAGTGTGCTTGAAAGTTTTAGTATATCATCATATTCAAATGTTATCCAATTCCAGCAATATTATATATAGTAAAAGTGATTATCTTCTTTTTTGACATTGGTTAAAGCGCGGCGTCGAGTCTCTCCACCCAACACGCAATGTCTCGAAAATTGAGCACAAAGGAACGAAATGTCTTAGCACACGGTTCCATATGCCTACCCTGCTAAATGCAGGATCTGGCAAGCTATTTCATTTTTAATTTATTTTTGTATATATTTCAGATGTATAATACTCGTGGGCGTTGCAATGGCTCACAGTATATATCCAATTTTGAATGCATCGGAAAATTTGCACGGCTTAGAATTGGTATAACTTTTAAAGTATTTATATTATTTATATTTGGTTTTTAATTTTAAATAAAACTAATTAACCAGATTAATCGCGTATATTTAGTATTATACATTTTTGGAAACCCGACGTTTCGAATACTATGCAGTAGACTGTGGTCACGGGTATGGTATGTTATGGTATGGTTCTTATTGAGAAGATACAAAGGAGGTTGTACGGTAAAAAAGAGATTATGTTACACCAAAAATTTCTTAATTCTCTCTTTTTCTTTCTTTCTCGTTTCTTTATTCTCGCGCTTGTACTGCGTCCTTGCAGAATGAGCTGACTGTATCTTGCGCTCTGATATGGTGGGTTTGGGACTTCAAAAGTTTTATGAGTGGGTCTCAGGTGGTAGAGAGTTAAAATTAGGATGTTTTTGAATTATCGGATCATTCTAGGTATATGTCTGTTTTCCTTAGCGAGAATTTGCGGTTTATCAATCCGAATGTAATGGCTGAGTTTATCCATAGTATGCTCACACACAGCTGACTTCAATACAAAAGAATGGGCATCTTGATATCGGAGATGTGTTCTTTCACCCTAACTGACTGACTTTTACTGATGCTTCTCTTTGTTTTATCGATGTATGATAAGCATCAGTCACAATCTAGCTTGTATTCGCCTGCACATAAAGGAATATTACTTGTCACTGGTTTCAAGAACTGGCTCACTTTTTTGTCAGGTTTGACTATAGTTTTTATGGAAGCTCTTCTGGAATCTGGAAGATGCCAATCCTGTCTGTAACCCCCTTTGCATATGGTAGTAGTGTTGGTTGTCTCTCTACTGTGGGTAGCTTGTTGGTATTCTGATAACGCTGGCGGAAACTGGCAGCTAGGTGTTTAGCGTCACAGAGGTGGTGGGCTCTCTAAAACAAAGATAAAAAACCGTAGTAAGATTTCTCGATTGTTACACATTTTTCATAAAACTATTTAACCGGATTAATCGGGTATATTTAGTATTATAGATTTTTGGAAACCCGACATTTTGAACGCCACTGAACTCGGAATAGAACCCACAACCGTCGCGTTTAATGTCACACGCTGTGCCGCTGTCCGGGTATGGCCTCTAGGTGTACATCTATGTGTATTTTTTACATATTATATTGTTTTTTATTTTCAGGCTTATTACAATTTGTCGCAGTATATTATACTCAATGGACCTTTAGCTATTCAAGTATATCTAGTGATCGCAGGATTTCTGCTTGTCTACAAAGTTCAGATATATTCTGAAAACCACGATGTAAATTGGTCTATGGTACCGAAAGGAATTTTGTTAAGATATTTACGGTACGTATATCTTTTTAAATTTTGGTGTTTTTGGGTACACTTGAGTCGCAAATACCAGGCACTACTCTGAGCTTCCCGCCCTGCAGCGCGATGTAAGCCCGCATGGTGAATCCATGGAATATTTAATAGTATCCTCTTAAAAATGAATTTAATAATTACATGAAATGGTCGTGGCTTCGAATCATATATATTTTTTATTCATTTTTTGTTTTGGCTTCATGTGATCCTACATTTTAAGAGACAGCATAAACAGTTTAAATGGGAGAAATGTTTAATTTTTTTATTTTTGCACCATGCTGTATCCTGCATATAGCAGGGTAGGCAGAAGGATTTCAATGTTAAGACGCTCCGTTCCCCAATTAAAGTGGAATTCTCGAGAAAATTAAAATATTAATAAATTCATTTCCCCTAGTGGGAATCGAACACACAACCCTCGCTTTTACAGTTACACGCTTATACCCCTACGCCACGACGGCCTATATATTAAATATTTAAAAAAAAATCTATTAGACTGAGATCCCAGGACCCCTAGACTTTAGCAAAGATGAAATTTTGAGAATTATTACTGTAATAAGTAGTTAAAACAGTGTCCGTATTCACTAACTTGAAAATGGGCCCTTTCAGAGGTAAATACAATTTTAGGCTTGTATTTAAATATGTTTTTACGAATAATGTAAAAAATGTATATTTCTTTTTACCAGCCCCTTTACGTGGGTCTTTTCTCCTGCCAGACGTCCTAAAAGTTACTTAAAATTGAGGCAAGTTACGATACGTTACTTACGTAGCGTTTACTGGCAAGCCTAAATTTTACATATTACTTTTATACTTCTAGATGCGATAAAGTTTCCATAATTTTAGTGTCTGGAACCACGCTCATGTGAAGCACCCTAGCACTTTGTTCAGAATAATAAAATGGATACTAAAAGAAATAGTTCAGTAAAAATGAGAACATACAATACAAAATTACAAATAAAGGAATGACGTCTGAAAATCCGAAAAGTGAAAATTTATAGATATTTCATAGAAAGAACGCTTTACAAGCTTATACGAGTATTTGTCGGTTCTTTCATAAGAAATGAGTGCATACTGAAGTTTGTCAACTTTAATAAGTTGCAATTCTTTAAGTGTGGAATAACACTTAAAAATATTTAAAAAATAGTATTCTCTCTTGTCATACAATAATTCTAAGTAATTATCTTTCGGTAAGGGAAATTTGTGAAAATTTTCCTCCAGAGATGCTAACAATATAAATAAATTGTAACAAGCGTATAAAAATTTCGATGTAGCTCGATTAGAACGTATCGCTTAGTTGGTCAGAGTCGAGTATAGTAGTATAGTAGAGTCAGAGGTTCAAATCCCGCTACTATCAATTTTTTATACGTTTTCTTAATAAGTATTTTTCTTTCCTAAGTTTGGAATAACACTTTAAAAATGTTTAAAAATATTTAAAAAAATAGTATCCTCTCTTGCCAAAAAATAATTCTATGTAATTATCTTTGGATAGCGAAAATTTGTAAAAATCTACCTCTACTCTTGTAGTGGTTAAGAACAATAATTATTTTATTAATTTATGTAATTTTATTTTTATGCAAATTTATTTTTTATTTTATATAATTTAATATACAAATAATAGCATGAGTAGAACCGAGCGCGCTTGACCTTTTGACCTATTTTTTTTATTGCAACGGTCGCGCGGCGAGCTCTGCGTACGCGCCGGTGCACCAGTCCGAGTTCATACCGCGACGGCGAATGCACGCTTCCTTTTGCGCTTCTCGCTAATTACGCTTTTCTAGTTATTTTATTCGTTTGCTTATATAAACCTTTCTATTTCGCCTTACTGTATATATAAACTCTTGTGCTCGCTATAATTCTTTCTTAAAACTATTCTTTCGTTGTTTATTGTATTGTGCTTTGTTCTGTGTCGTGTAATAAACTTTAATAGTATATATGGTGGACTTATTATTTATCTCATCTAGTAGCTAATAACTTTGACTACCATAAAAACCATACTCTTTTGTAAATTAACTATACATATAATTAATAAGCAATGTGATATGATTGTTACTGAAAGTTAATTTTCATTTCAGCTTAACCCCATCATGGGCGGTTCTCATAGGGTTGTGGGCGACATGGTTGAGATTTATAGGACCCGGGCCGTTTTGGGAAGTAAGTACTTATTTTTTTTATTTCGATGCCATTTTAAATTTACTAAATTATGTTTTTGTGTCTTTGCCGAATAGCAGGTTGCAACCTACTACCCTAGTGTTAACTCCGTTCCCCACTTTTCGTCCAATTTTGGAGACATTACGCTGAGTGCGTTTGAGACATTGCGTTGAACTTAACGGTGCGTTTTGGCTACGAAATGAGAATAATATAAAATATAATGTCCGAATGGAAATCAAACCTATAACCATAGCGTTAACAGTCCTTATCGTGTTTTATTACAAAAGTCACTTGTACCGTCCGAAGAGGTAGACGTATTTTTTCCGTTTGTTACATTTAACTTACAAAGTGATATTCATAGTTAAAATTATTATAAAATTATTCTGTTGCGTGGTACTGTTAATTTTATGATAAATACACCATCGAAAGTGCCTAATAGTAATTAAACTTCTATTCTCATAGTAAACCGTAACCGGAAAAAATATTTCAAATGATGGCAACCTCTACTCGTCGCAGTTATTTTACAGGCAACCGTGTGTTATATTGTTGAGAAAAGAATAAGCCTTAATTTGATATATAATTCACGTAAAAACACATGAGAGCAAATTATCAACATTAAGTGACCTCTTTAAACCAGGCAACCCTGAGGTTGCGGCAGGCTGAGAGGTGGTAACCATTTTTTTGGAATTCCTTATGCGATTTTCTTTCAAATGATTTACATAAAAAACATATGACTGCAATTTTTCAAGAAAAACGAATTACCATAAATTTAATTGAAGATTCTTCTAGGCAACTCTTGCGTAATCTATTCTACTATTATGTATCATTCTTAAAATAAGTTAAGTATTAAGTTAAATAATAAGTTTATTAAAAAAAACAGATACCTACAGATTTGTGCACTGGAATCTCTCTCTTTCACCTATAATAAAACAATAACCAATTCTATTAATACCAACTTTAAAAAACTTGAAAACAAAATTGAAGAATTACAAACGTCAGATACCTTTATAAGTAATCAATACGCAGATCCATCTATTCATCTATCCATTAGCCTTTCAAAGTCTACTGCTGGACATATTCCTCCCTTAATGTTCACCATTCCGTCCGGTCCGACTTAAGGAAGACAGCGGATTTCCGTTGTCTCTCGGTTTGTACTCCTTTTGCCAAGACGTGGTCTCCATTCGAGGGTTTTTTCCCCAGGGGTTATCGGTGTGTATCGATGTGTCCTGACCATATGGCCTGCCTATTGTCACTTCAGCTTGCTCCGCCAAGATTACTATGTCATCGGTAAATCGAAGGTGTGAGTGAGGTGTTCGTCATTAATATTAATACGATGACGGTTCCACTCTATCAGCTTAAACACGTCGTCCAGTGCTGCCTTAAACAGTTTCGGGAATATTACATTCCCTTATCACACTCCCTGCTGCAGTGGAATAGGTGCTGTTCTTCCGCCGTGGACACGGACTGTCATGGTAGCGGCTTTGTATACACACTTCAATATCTCGATGTATCGATAGTAAATCTGGCATCGCTGGAGAAACTCTAGCACTGCCCAGGTCTCGATAGAATCGAAGTCTTTCTCATAGTCTACATACGCAACACATAGCGGCATATTATACTCCTCCTTCTGTAAAGTCGTCGGAAATTGATTTGTTCGGGAGGCTGGAAGTCCTTTAGCCTACGCGCATTACGATTAATAAGAACTCTTGAAAAACATTTTTATACACGTGGCTTAGCTCTGTCGCTCTTTTTGAAGAGCAACACTACCACGCTCTTGCTCCATGCTTCCGGAACAGTTCCGCTACTGATGATCCAAATATTTGTAGCACCACTAGGAGGGGTTTCCCTCCAACTATTAGCAGCTCTGTTGTGACACCTTCATCTCACGGTGCTTTGTTGTTCTTAAGCTGATTAAAGGCCTCTTTAATTCCAAAATTATAAAATCAACTTCAAAATCATAAAATCTTTCTTTAATTATTTTTGTTTATCAAAATCGCAGTATGTTTTACTTTATATCTAGTAAATTATTTTTTTTGCTTTTTAGTTTATTTTTTAAAGTCGGTTATTTTTGTTAAAAAATTATTTATTATTTCACTCAACAAGTGCTAATAGTTGAGAATATATAAATCTTTTCGCAACGTAGTCTTAATACTTGAAATAAAATATTTCTAGTTCAGGGTAATGGATACGATTTTCAGTGCTCCGGAACGGAGAACGGAGTGTAATAATACTTGGCTGTTTTTAACTATTCTGCTATGTGTCGCCGTGGACACGGACTGTCATGGTAGCGGCTTTATATACACACTTCAATATCTCGATGTATCGATAGTAAATCTGGCATCGCTAGAGAAACTCTAGCACTGCCCAGGTCTCGATAGAATCGAAGTCTTTCTCATAGTCTACATACGCAACACATAGCGGCATATTATACTCCTCCTTCTGTAAAGTCGTCGGAAATTGACTTGTTCGGGAGGCTGGAAGTCCTTTAGCCTACGCGCAATACGATTAATAAGAACTCTTGAAAAACATTTTTATACACGTGGCTTAGCTCTGTCGCTCTTTTTGAAGAGCAACACTACCACGCTCTTGCTCCATGCTTCCGGAACAGTTCCGCTACTGATAACGATTCAAATATTTGTAGCACCACTAGGAGGGGTTTCCCTCCAACTTTTAGCAGCTCTGCTGTGACATCTTCATCTCACGGTGCTTTGTTGTTCTTAAGCTGATTAAGGGCCTCTTTAATTCCAAAATTATAAAATCGACTTCAAAATCATAAAATCTTTCTTTAATTATTTTTGTTTATCAAAATCGCAGTACGTTTTACTTTATATCTAGTAAATTAATTTTTTACTTTTCAGTTTATTTTTTAAAGTCGGTTTTTTTTGTTAAAAAATTATTTATTATTTCACTCAACAAGTGCTAATAGTTGAGAATATATAGATCTTTTCGCAACGTAGAGTCTTAATACTTGAAATAAAATATTTCTAGTTCAGGGTAATGGATACGATTTTCAGTGCTCCGGAACGGAGAACGGAGTGTAATAATACTTGGCTGTTTTTAACNTATATATATATATATATATATATATATATATATATATATATATATGTTTGTGGTTGACTTTCCTGCATATACTGTGTTTAATTGTGATTTTACCATTTGTGTTAATACTGTCTGTACATTTAAAGTGGTATTGATTAAACTCAGTGCTATTCATAAGTAGACTTTTATTCATCTCCATCAACTCTACAAGTTTATTATAGAGATTGGTTAAATTATCAAGTATATATTCTGTAACATTAGCAGAAGTACTGCCAATGTTACAGAATATATAAATAATATTTCGATACATTATTACAGGTATCTAGCGGTAGACATGCAGCTATATATATTTGGCTTAATACTTTTTGTTTTATTGAAAAATCGAGGTAAAAGGCGTATAGTTCTTACTGTCCTCTTTATAATCGGCCTGATTATACCAGCGTTACATATATACTTTCAAGATTTGGATGCCGTTTTAGTTATTAATTTGGAGTAAGTTGAAATTTATTTCTTTGTTTATAAAATGCAGCGTTTACGGCCACTAATACACAAAATCTCGTAAATTCGATGAAAAGTGGGAAACGCGGTGATATGCGATAAGAAGACGCTTTTTTGCGGCAGTGAAACGTGGATATTAAAAAGAAGAATGAAAGAGAAATTATTACATTTTTTACACCATTCTTTGGTTGAAAAGGATAATAAAAAAGATTTATAAAGCAAGCGTGAGTGGTAAGAAAGGCGGAGGGTGAGCTCGGTTGGGCTTAGAGAACACATATCTATAGATGGTCACATAATAAGCAAAGAAATCCCCTCATAGGGCGTGTAGGGTGTGTTGATGACAGTAGACGAGGCAAAAGAAGTATGCAAAGGCCGTGGCGTTTGGCGCTCTGTTCTCCCTGGCTACTCCACATCGCTAGTAAACGTGATGATTGTAGGTTCGTTACTCTTTCGGGAAAATTAATTATTTTTATTTCTCCGCCCTCACAGACAGTCAAGTTCAGCCTACTCTCAACAACTTACATGAACAGCACTCTGTTAACTTTTTCATATCAGGTTTAAATGGTAAATTGGTAGTTTTTTATCCAAAGAAAATTATTGTCGTTAGTTATATATTATATGTATATGTTATCGACTGGTATAAAAAAATATTGGTATTGATTTCCTTTTTTCAGAGACACAGCAAAACTATTTATTGATGAGCCAACTTTTAATGAAGTATACAGACGAGGTCATACGAACATAGCGAGCTATGTCATAGGATTAGCTTTAGGCTATTTGGTGTATGAGTGGCAGAATCAGAATATTGAAAAGTATAAAGTAAGTGAATATCTGTAAAATGGCGGATCTCAACGCCACGTTTTGTCGACCCCAGACCTATAATCGTCGCGTTTACAGTTAAATGGTGTACCACTGCCCTATAATTATTTCTTATGCATTATTAATTTTCGATATAGTATCGTAGTTGCATTTTATACCAGGGCGACGATTTTGAATAATTAAAAATTCAAATAATTAATTTTCCCGAATGGAAATCGAACGTACTTTTTCGTTCACTCATCAAAAACTGTGCCACTGCACCAACAGGATCTCTATAATTATTTGATTTATATTACAGAAATACCGCATCCTTTACTGGTTAACAGTGCCTATAGTTATCGCGATATTACTATCCGGTCGCATATTCTACAGAGACGCGCCAAGAGATTCAGTGTACATACGGATGCTTTATGGAGCATTAGCGAAACCAATGCTAGGATTTATTTTCGCTGTTCTAATGTGTGGTTCGATTTTAAAGTACGAAGGTGAGTTGATTGACGATTAAAGGATTATAAAAATAAATTCGACATATTGTATTAGTATTAGTAGACAGAGAGCTGACTCTTTCAGCCCAAGATGGACTGAAAGAACCTACTAAGAACCTAAGCTGTACACGGGGTACAACGTGAAGCTGAAAAAAATATTGGTATTGCTACACTAAAATGATAACATCAAAATCGTTTTATTTTAAAAAGAAGCTTAGATTCAGTGTTGTTACAATTTTTCTACCAGGAAAGTAAAAAAATCTCTATATTTATTTTTTTATTTCTTTGTTTGTTTCTTTATTCATTCATTCGTTTGTTTGTTTATTTATGTATTTATTTATTGATTAACCGACGTCTTTACATTAGTACATACAAAAAGATACATAGTACGTGGAACTAAAATTAAAAGTAACAAACACTTACATCTTGCTTTCTTAGAGCAAAAATAAACTCCTAAGCATAAGCACAAATAATAGGCAAAAATAAAAGATTAATTTACTTTTAGGATGATTAGATTTTGGTGTTCAATATTAATAAAATTTTGCTTGTATCTTCTTCTTTATATTAGTTCTATTAGTATAGAATGATTCGCAAAGTGTGGTCTCTATACCATTGAACAATACTTTAAGATGCTGCGAACAAGAGATGTGTACAGCCTTTAATGTTTCTTAAAACAAATCCTAGTACTAGATAAATTTAAGTCCCCTAAGATATAGTTGCAATTACAATCTTCGAGGACAAGACGACAATTATCAATAAAATAACTTAACATTGAACTATGCACCGGAGGAGGCAAATATACTACACAGAGAGCAACCCGACGCAAGGAATTTGATATCGGAATTTCATTAATGACCCAGAGATCTTCAATTTTTGATTCTCTGGAAATTGCTATAAGAACTCCGCCACCTTCGTTTTGTGAAGTAATTCGGCTTTACTCCTATCTTGTCTATAAACCACATTTCTCTCGTCGGAAAGTTCACTGCAAGACACAGAGCCATTTAATCACGTTTCTGTAAGAACGATTATGTCGTAATTATTACAAACTACCGCTTGAAGAAAGCTGTTCGTTTTGATTTTGAATCCGCGTATATTTTCATAGTATAATTTTATAGAATCGAATTAAAAAAGGAACTGTACAATAATATACCTGCACCGCTAAAAACCAGTTAAATAAAGTTAAAAATAAATAAACTAAATGTTTTTAACATATCCAAATTTTTCACTACGATGAATTTGGTTTCAACACTTTTCCTTAAAAAGACTCTGGCAGACATGCTTATATCCAGCTTCTTTCCAGGTTAGAAAACACGGGATGAAATACTACAGGCATTGGATTTCCTAAAAAAATGTAGATATGCTGTCTCCGAGATGGGGGAGGTGTCAAAAAATAAATTTATATATAATAACCAGATTTTCTTTATCGATTTTTAGATTATTACCGCAGATTTTTGGAGTGGAAAGTGTGGACTATTCCTGGGCGTCTTTCCTATTGCGCTTTTTTGATACATTTTTGTTTGCTTTCCTTATATATATCGCTACAAACTAAATTAAAAACTATAGGTCCTTATGATTTGGTGAGTGGATTCAAACCCTACTTGATGTTTTTTTAGCTTCGTACACTTCGTTCCACTTCAATGACTACTACAGTCAATAGGAGTACGTAAGCTGGCTTATACAAAGCGTTAATTATTGTTATTTTCCCTTTCTGGCAAGACAAGGCGCAGCATTCTAGCGGAATGCTCAATAAACTCACAATGACACGAATTTGGGCGAATCGAAAAAGAATGTTTATGTTTTTAGCTTGTATGTATGTCTGTTCCTTTGTTTCCTTGTAACTGTTAAACCAGTAAACTGATTTTGATAAGTTATACGTCATTGGATTTGACTTGATGGCCCGAGTGTTACTGGATCTAGTTTATGCAATCAGGTTTTTGTTTTGTTTTTACAATATACTTATTAAATTAGTTAAGAAAATAATTGTATAAGTCAATTCTGGGCACATTATTCTTAAGGAAAAAAAAATCTCATGCTTTTTACGTAACCTTCCTTTAGCATCAACAATATTGTATTGTTGAAGACCAACCGAGGTCTCCTTGGGGTATTTTGCAACTAACTAAAATAATAATCTAATTATATATTTTTCAGTATATCATATCATTATGGGTAGTAATCGCTATGTATGCTCTTGCGGTACCGCTGTGGTTACTAGTCGAGTGTCCTTTCATTGTAATGACGAAAAGCAGATCGAAACCAAAGGAAAAGAAAGAAGTGGAAGAGAAGGTTAACAAGGCTTTTAATATTCATTAACAGTATTGTAATAAAAAAATAAAATATTATTTGTTTTCTTTTTATTTATGGGATTCAAAGAAAGGTTATTTGTTTTGATTGATAGATTGACTTGGATTCATTATATACTATTACAAATAACGTCTATGCGGATAGACGATAGTTCACCTATCCTCTTATTTATGTACCTACTTAAATATATTATCCACATATGCATATTCGTTTGTTGTTCTTCTTTTGTGTGTCGATGAGGTCACCGAGGTATGTGAATTCGATTCCCACTTGTAAGATAAATTAATTTTATTTTCTCTCTCAGATAAAAAGTCTAGGGCGATGGGCGATGTGTAAGGAACGGACTATCTTAACAATATGCTCTCTTTTTTTTCCAACTTTGGTTAATGCTGCTAGCCCTACTGGTTTTTACAGCGACATATAAGGGATACAGAGTAAAGTTGCTGTATGTAATTTTTTTGTTGTGTTTAAATTTTGTAATAATTTATCAGGATAGAATAGAACGGCTCTTGTATCCGATTTGTTTTCCTAATACAAAAATTATAATATTTCAGAAACACTGATAGTGCATTTTTCACCATAAAAAATCTTAAATAAAAAATTATATCAACACTATTGTTCACCATTACGGCATAAGAGGACGTGCACTCAATCTTCTGACCTCTTATTTAGCTAACAGGGTTCAGAGGGTTGATGTGAATTGCAAGAAATCTCCTGGATCAAATGTCAGTATAAGGAGCCCACAAGGGTCTATTCTTGGTCCTTTTCTGTTTGTAATATCTATATATAAATGATTTGACATTTTTAGTGGGAAAGAACCATAATATAGTATTGTTTGCTAATGGTACTTCATTGATTTTTCAAATAAAACGACGACAAAACAAATATGACGATGTAAACAATGCTCTATCGAAAGTAGTACATTGGTTTAGTGTTAATAACTTACTATTGCATAGTAAAAAACTAAATATATAATCTTCAGAAACACAAAAAATACTCTTGAATGGTGAAGCCGTGGATCTCTCGATTCTCGGTATCACCATTGACTGTAAATTACAGTGGGGGACCTCATATCGATGCATCGGCGAATAGACTTAGCTCAGCAGCTTTTGCGGTTAAAAAAATCAGACTATTAACTGACGTGGAAACGGCTCGCCTTGTTTACTTTATCTACTTTCATAGTATTATGTCCGACATCATTCTACTTTGGGGTAGTGCAGCCGGTATTAAATCAATTTTTGTCTTGCAGAAGCGAGCTATTCGCGCAATCTCTAACGTAGGCCCTAAAGAATCGTTAAGGCAAAAATTTTAAGAAATTAATATAATGACATTGTTGCATGTCAATACATTTTTGAAAATTTTATTTACGTTAAGAAGAATATCAAAGACTAGCGGCCCGCCCACGGCTTCGCCCGCTTAAAATACAGGATTATTGATTTAATAAGCACAATTGATTGACAACTATAATGACTTCTAATATGATTTTTTTACGACATTATCGTCAAATATTTGATATTTATAAAATATACATAAAGCTAATTATTTATTACACGTATATATTTTTGTAACTTTATGTTCTTTTTACCTATATAATATACGTCATCATAATTCTAAAACTCTGTTAAATGTGCTGATGTCAGTGAATAATTTAATTAACTCATTCAGAAACAGCCTTAAATGTTAAATTATTGATTTGAAGGAAATATTCTTTGTAAAATAACTGTAATAATTGCATATTAACTCCTGTACAGGTTTTAAATTAGTTTCATATATTATATGAACGAACCAACCAAAAAATCTTTGTATTATATTTACTTGATATTTCTTTCAAGATCGTTCTTTATCTCTGTGTTGAATTAATTACGACTTAAACTTAACTGTTATCATTTATGAAGGTAATCTCCACTAACAATTCAATTTTGTTTACTTTATTGTATAAAATATTATATAATAGTGCTTCAAAAATATATATTTTTATCAACAATCATATAACCCAGACGTTTCGAATGTCATTCTTTAGCCAAGAATCTTACCAGCGCGATTGCNTATATATATATATATATTTTATATATATATATATTCGTACCGTTTTGTTTTTTTATTTTTTATTTATATTTTGTTACTACGTTACTACAAGTGTTAGAAGTCTAAAATTTTGCATGGACGTTGGTCATAGTGCTATGTAAGATGAGATTTTGCTAAATTCTATCCCTAATGAATGTAGTTTTGGTGTTGACAGTGAGTATGAAACTTCGTTGCTGGGAATTTTAGCATACGGATTTTTTTACATTATAGGTGCTAACCTAGACGGAATTTTCAAATTAATTTTGTTTTTTTTTCATAATTCGACCCCTAAGGGTGTTTGGGATTACAAGTTATATCTATTTAATATTCTACACATATAATAAAAGTCAATTCTGCACTTAAAAATTAAAAAAAATAACATGAATTAGGTCCGTTAATGTCAGACAGGCTTTCTATCTAAAAAAATTCTGTCTGGGTGTCTATTCGTTTCGTGAATCATGTAATACAGTAGATATTGCATTATTCCCGAACATGGTCAGAAATAAATTAATTTTGGTACGGTGATAGCTTAGACTTTTTTAAAGCCAAAGTGTCAAGCCTTTTACAGATCTGGGCCCAATACAGCGTCTCTCACTCTGCCGATGACCCCTAGTTTCTTTGATGCCAACTTAAGCTTGCTTTTTATATAATAAAAATGTTAATTGTTGGCCAATATGCTAATAATTGGCATGACTTAAAGAGGAGTGTGTTCAAAAACTAGTCAACGATAAATAAGGTTTTGTTAGTGATTAACGAGCAAATAAATCGAACCAGATTCCTTTCACCAGTTTCCTTTCAGGGGTGATTCTACAGAAGATACAAGTTTACTTTGGCAATTAAAACTTCACACTAAAGCGACTTTTGATACTAAAGCGTTTCGGGTATGTATTCAGAGTGGAAATCTTCGAACTGATCTTAATGCTGCATCCAGTTAGAAAGCTGACGATTCACTTGCATAAATTCTCGGAAAGTCCGTATGCTTGAAGTTTTGCAATAAGCTACTACCAGTGCCACACTCGATTAAAAGCCTTTTACATATTTAAACTAGCTGTCAGGCCATCTTCTTTGCTTTTAATATTTATCGTATCGAGGCAAAGTGTGGTGTTGAGTTCCGATACTCAACACGCCATTTTACTAGAATTCGGCGAAAAGTGGGTAACGAAGAAAGAAGTATCTTAGCACTAGGTTTCCAGATTCCCTGTGTCTACTCTGCTGTATCAGGAATACAGCTTGAAGCTTAAAAAATAAAAACTATACATAATAAACATTTTCACTAATATAAATAAGATATTATATGATAATAACAGTTATGTTATTATTATATAATATCTTCTAATATAATAATATTAGTATGGCCAGTCGTGGCGCAGCGGCACGAAGTGTGACTGTAAAACTGACTGGTTTTGGGTTCGATCCCTACTCGAGGAGATGAAATATTTACTTAAATATATATTTCCATTTTCTTCGCTCTGATGTCGAGTTCTGCCACTCAACACACAATGCCTCCAGAATTCGGCAGAAAGTGCGGAACGGAGTGTCTTAACACTAGTTTCCCTCTGCCTATCCTGCTGTGTGCGGGATACAGCGTGAAGCTGATTTATGATTTATTTATTAACAGTTATGTTAAGACCAATGTATTTTGCTTATTAAGAAAACGTATAAAAAATTATTTAAGATTTAAGATCGGATAGTAGTTTTTTATAAATATAGCAGTGAAACTTTAAGATTTTTACTTTTTTAAAATAGTAGTAAGTGAGTGCACTGGAAACATAACATATTATGTAGTAAAGTGTTGTTACATATACTTCATATCAAATTACTAAGTCTGTTTGTTTTACTTGGCACCGACTTCAAAATTATAAAATCTTTCTTTCAATTTCAAAATCATAAAATCTTTCTTTTAATTGTTTTTGTTTAACAAAATAAAAGTACGTTTTACTATATGGTAAGTAAATTTAATTTTTACGTTTTAGTTTATTGTTGGAAGTCGGTTTTTTTTGTTAAAAATGAATTTATTTTACGATTTTAAGTGATGGACAAACCTTGAAAGGATACTTTTCAAACGAGGAGATAATTCTTGTCCTATGTAAAACTTCAATCTTAATTAGGTATTACTTTTGTTCAAACTAACATTTTGGCATATTGACAAGACCATATACAAATATTCTGGCGAATTGAGAACCTCTCTCTTTTTAGAAGTCAGTTGAAAAGGAGAACATCATTCTTTGAAGTTGGTTGAAAAGAAATGCAACGATGAGGAATCTCACTTCTGACGAAAAGTAAACCGTGTTTCTGTTCGGTTCAATTATAATAATACTTTTCCTTGTAAACATTACGGTATAATAAATCAATCAATTCAAGATTCAAAAGTCAATTTCAACCGGATCTCATAATCAGAACCTAACCACCAAACTCTTTTCCAATAAAAAAAGAATCATCGGAATCAGTTGGCGTGATATTGAGTTATTCGTCCATTTGTTGCGCACATACTTAATGCAAATTCAGATATGGACCAAATTAAAATAGGACCATACGGAACTAGCACTAGCTTTCAAATAAAAAAAATAATCATTAAAATCGGTTCACCCAGTCAAAAATTTTGAGGTAAAATAAGGATTCGAATTGATACCCTCCTTTTCTTACAGAAGTCCGTTAAAAATCGTAACGGATCGGCGTCTGTACATGGAAGATATATAAAAAAAAAATCTTATTGGGGACCTTTATTAATGTAGTAGAACCCAAAACAATGATTTTTTAAATTTTTGACTTTTTTGTCTTTCTGTTTTGCTTAATAATATTAGGACCTTTAATAAGTTCTCGCTGTTTTTTGAAAGATGGCGTTGCGGCACTCTCTGCATGGAATTTCGTACGGTAACGAATCACCAAAGTAGTACTATATGTAATCTCAAATTATAGTAGAACTAGCGGACCCGGACGCGGCTTCGGCCGCTTGAACTATACGAATGCTTATTAAATATATTTACGAAATTGTTTTCAGTTTTTAATAGGATCGGTAAGAAAATATAAGCCTAAATGTTGATAATAATCCGAAAAAGAATAATAAGTAGAGAAAATTCTTATTATTAGAAAAAATATCTAACTAATTTAAATGAACAAAAATAATAAGTAAACGTAACCAAAGTAAAATATTAATAAAAAAAACTAAACAAAACCAGCTACATTATTAATATTATCAAAGTAAAATAAATATTTAAAAGAATTAAAATTAAATGTGTTCTGCTATGTTTTTG
>JAAIXJ010001008.1:82746-108305 GCA_013403705.1 Heliconius hermathena | reverse complement strand
TTTTTGCTTTCTATTATTCTTTTTAAGTGTCCCTCTATCCATTTCAGTCAAAATTACTAAATGTACAGACAAAATATTTTTACTGTCTTATTATATATAGAGATTCCTATTTTTTTGATAATGGAATATAGCCTATGTTGGTCAGTGAAGATGCAGATTTCTAATAGTGATAAAACTTTTGAAATCGGTCCGGTAGCGTTTATATGAAAACAATACAAATATACATACAAAAATATAAATCTTTCCTCTTTTCTATTAGTATAGAAGTATAGATAGAGATACTTTGAGCAATGATACATAAAGTTAATTATTTATTATATGTATATAATTTAGTAACTTTACATTCTTTTTACCTATGTTACATTTGAATTATTATAATTTTTAAAGTATGTTAAATCTGTTGATGCCAGTGAATAATTGAATTTACTCCTTCAAAAACAGCCTTAAATATTAGCTCTATAATAGAGCTGCAACACACACACACTGATACAGACAGACAGAGTTACATTTGAATTTATAATAATAGTATTGATGGGTGAGTACACTAGAATTAATGAAAGGTTTGTTTTTATTAATATATTTATTTTATTATAAATACAAAAAAAAATATTAAAAGAGTATTGAGATTACACACTTATTTATACAACGCATTGCGTTGGCGGTTACTTTCCTGTTAAGCAATAGAAGTTACAGTAGCAGTATTTCTTCATTTAATAACTCTTTCTAACATTTATTATCAGCATTTAACACAATGTAAACATTAATGAAAAAACAAAGGCCAGTCGTGGCACAAAGTGTGACTGTAAAATCGACTGGTTGTGAGTTCGATCCCCACTCGAGGAATTGAAATATTTATTAAAATTTATATTTTGCAATGCCCCCAGGGAACGGAGTGACTTAACTTGCTGCGTGCGGGATACAGTGTGAAGCTGATTTAATTTGATTTTTTTTATAAATAAACAAAGAAAATTTCTGATTATTATAAAATATGATACATCTGTACATAAGATTCTATATTTCAAACAAAATGCGGTGTTATTTCTCTCTAACACTATTTTAAGCCTGGTTATTAAGCAGGGGTAAATAAAAAAATTATAAAGACTATTAATTAGATAAAGTACAAATTAAAAGTTAAAAACCAATTTTATTTAATAGACGTATCTACATCTAAAATATTTTATAACTTTTACGTTAGGAAAGTAACACTTAAATATTTTATTTACAAAAATTTAAGACCATAATTATATAAAACGTGTAAAAAATATTGCACTAAAGTGTCGTATCACTATTATTACCAGATTGTGTAGGGATTGTTATTTCTGAAACAATAAAATTCAAATGAGTACGTTTTACAAAACATATTAACTTAAATGTACAAAAATATATAAACAAATCAGCTTCACGCTGTATCCCGCACACAGTAGGGTAAGCTGAGGGAAGCTCGTGTTAAGACACTCCGTTCCCCGCTTTACGCCGAATTTTTCGAGGCATTGCGTGTTGGGTGGCAGAACTCAACGCCAATGTTTTTTAAAATGTATATTTCCATTTTTTTGCTCTGGAGTCGAGGCAAAGCGCGGTGAGTCAGGCTCGCCCACAGAGGGCTTTGTATAAAAATTGAAGGTTTCTGAAATTCAAGCTTAGCTTAGCCAGAGTCCTCCGCCGTTCATCTGATACCTCACTTGAACTACCAAATTTTGCCTCCGTTAGGCTATAATTTTTAGGATTTAACTACAAATGTATGCTTTATAGTGTCGAAATACGCATTTTTGCGATATAAATGGCCATATTTTTTAGGCCAGTCATATAACCAAGTCGTTTCGAATGTCATTCTTTAGTCAATAATCTTACCAGCGCGATTCAGACAATGATGTTTTATGAATTGATTGCTATATAATATTCACAGGCAAACTCATGCCTTGAGTTCATTTAAATGACGATAAATTTTTTTTAATGAACCGATTTTGATGAAACATTCTAATTTCAATAGAGAGGATGGCTGGAAACTTTCTATCATTTGGGACCCACTCATAAAATCATTGAAGTCTTATACCAGAGGGCAATATACTATCAGCTCATTATGCAGGAATCCAGGGCAGTATGCGAGGCAATTAAGAAATCGTTGGCGGTAGTTTGATATAATAAATATGTCAACTGACAGACGAATGCCACCTCAGTCTACCCGTGACCACGGACTACTGCAAAGTGTTCGAAACGTCATGTTTCCAAAATGTAAAACATTAAATATACTATAATTTTCATTTAAAATGTGTAATAATCGTGAAAATCAAAGAACTTATTATTTTAACGTTATTGAAATAATTTGTAGTAAAATATCATTTAATAGAATAAGGATTAATGCAAAGGTATGAATAATATTATTTGATTATGCTGGCACTTTTATCAATTTTTCAAGATAATGCTACAACAACTTTACTACAATATCGAATTACTAAGCCTGTTTGTTTTACTTGGCACCGACTTACACACTAGTACCTAAATCTACTATTCTATTATTACACAAATTTACTGTTAATTTAAAATTACGCAAAATGTCTGCCACTATTATCTGTTGTTCTACTTCGCATACTATAAAAGCCCATTTGAAAGCCCTCCTTAGGCTAAAAGTATCTTTAAATTGCATATAACGTAAGTTTTAATTAAATGCCTTAAAATAAAGTTTTTAATTTTTCTTTGAAATTACAGAAATAATTCAAAACAATCTATAATTATAACGACTAAAGTATAAAATGATATGGGGACTTACCTAATAATAAAGTTCTCAGGTTACTACTATCACAATATACGGGCTCTTGTAGAATGCTATTCAATTGTTCTTTAATTGTACCATTCACATCGCACCACACAACTCGGCCATTACTTGACCATTCGTGAACTAGCATCTTTAAGCTCTGAAATAAAAAGTATTATTAGAATAAAAAAAAGACAAGCGCGAGTCGGAATCGCCCACCTCGAGCTTTTTCTGAAAATTTCGCTTAGCTTATCCAGAGCCCTTTCATCTGATACCTTACTTAAAAACTAGCGGCTTTATTACCAAATTTTGCCCCTCTTTTAAGGCTATTAATTATCTTTTATGAAATAACTCTAAATGTGTAGTTTTTATTTTGATTCCCTTTATAGTGTCGAAATATGCGTTTATTTATTTCGTAAAATCATTTAAGTAAATGTAGAAATGAGGTTTTTTCTCAAAATTAAGGGATATTTGATCTGAGTATACTCGTGTTGTTTGAATTTCAACTTGATATCTGCAAGTGTTCCTGAGATAAAGGCTCCTGACAGACAGACAGACAGACAGACAGACAGACAGACAGACAGACGGACGGTCAATAAAGTGATCTCATATGGGTTCCTTTTATCCTTAAAAAGAGATCGTTTCAAACAAAATAAAATAATTTAATTTTTAACAAAAAGAAAAACCGACTACAAACAACGAACTAAAAAGTAAAAGATAATTTTACATAATGTTAAACGTACTTTGATTTTGTTAAACAAAAATAATTAAAAAAATATTTTATAATTTTGAAGTCGGTGTTTCCAGTAGATAACCACAATTCCTCCTTTTGAACCTTCTGTTCACTTCATATTATAAATTTGTAAATAGATTCTCCAGATAAACCAAGAACTGGCTATGTAATATTATAAATATTATATTATAAATAGAAAACACTTTTTTTATCTGGAGAATCACTGATTGATCAATGACCGCCAATTAACATCAGATGATTTTCGGGTTTACCTAACTCACGGCTGGTCTGCGGTTATCGAAAACAAGGAAGAGGGCGTAGCAGTTAGTTTGGATATGGCCAAGGCTTTTGATCGAGTGTGACATAAGGCGCTCCTGCAAAACTTCCATCCCACGGGCTTCCTAAGAATTTATGTAAGTGGATCGCTATATTTCTCACTGGCCGCAGCATCAAGGGTACCGCTGTTGACAGTTTTTTTATTAAGAACTAGCGACCAGCTCGCGGCTTCGCCCGCTTTGTGAATTGTTTGTTTCGGTACAGAGTACTACGTTCCTGTTTTAATAAATATTGTATGCTTGCAACGCACTTAAGATTTTTAAAGTGAAAATTATTAAAACCATCGGGTGTCATTTTCGATTTTCAATATAAAAATTATAATTGGGGGCATTTAACAATGTAATAGAACCAGAAACAATGATATTTAAAAAAATTGTCTGTTTGTTGGTTTTCTGTTAGTCGACCTTTAATCTCAGAAACGGTTTAAGCGATTTAAGGAGCGAAGACGCGAGCGCGGTGCGAGCGCGGGGGGGGGGGGGCACTGATAATTTTTTAAGAAAATAAATTTGATTAAAATACATTTATTTATTTTAAGATAAACATTAAAATAACATATAATCCATTCAAATGTAACTCTGTCTGTCTGTCTTTGTAGCAGTCAGGGCTAAACCGCTGATCCGATTGTGATAAAATTTCATATAGAGATACTTGAGGGTCTTGGGATGGTCATAGGTTACTTATTATTTCTCATATTTGATATATACTAATATATTAAAATATCTTTAAATTTTTCGCAATTTATTTTGGCATTCGTCGCTAAGCAACCGTTAATAATTAAGGCTGTTTGTAATATTTATATTTCTTAAATAAGTTAATCATGTAATTCAAGCGGGCAAAGCCGCGAGCAGGCCGCTAGTCTTTAATAAAATATCATTTAATGGGATAAGAATTAATACAGAGGTATGAATAATAATGTTTGATTATTGTCGGCGCTTTTGTCAACTTATAAAATAAAAAAGTAGTTATATTGGCATAACTACAGTAGTTGGACATATGGTATCGCGGACTTATTTTTTTTCCCTATTTTTTTGAAAATGTTATATAGACTATGTTGGTCAGTGAAGATGCAGCTTTCTAATAGTGAAAGAATTTTTTAAATCTGTCGGGTTGTTTTTGTGTGAAAACAATAAAAACATACATACAAAAATAAAAAATGTTTCCTCTCTCTAATCTCTATCCCTATCTCTATATTCTGTACATGAAAGATATAAAAAAAATAAAAGTCAGGTCGGTTTATATGTCGATTATAGAACCTAAAAAACCACTCAGCAGAATTCTTGTCTGTCTGTCTGTCTGTCTGTCTGTCTGTCTGTCTGTCTGTCTGTCTGTCTATTTGTTCGTCAATCACGCAAAAACTACCGGACAGAAATTGATGAATTTTCGCATGGTATTAGCCTAGGGTCTCAAGGTACATTTTTTTTAGGTTTCATTCCGAATTTCGTATTAGTTTTTGTTTTTTTAAATAAAAACTGAAAAATATAAATTACTTAAAATACCGATAACTACTGTATGAAATTAAATGAATTTTGGCATGGTAATAGTTCAAAGCCTAATGCAACTTATAGGATAGTTTTTATCATGGAGTATAAATAAATTTTACCAGAAAAAAAAACGTAATTATATTTTTTTAATAAAAGAAAATTACTTTTTCAATTTCAACCGGATATTCTGAACTTAACCAAACTTTCTCCAAACTACCCTTTATATGTACCCTTTCTAATAAAAAAATTACTATAATTATATGTACCCTTTCTAATAAAAAAAGAATCATTAAAATCGGTTGAGTTGATATTGTTATGTTATTCGTCCATTTATCGCGCACATACTTAATGCAAATTTGAGATTTATATGATTTGCTCCTAGATATCATTGTCGGACATGAATTAAATTAAAATAGGACTACACGGGACGCACTAGCTTCCAAATAAAAAAAGAATCATCGAAATCGGTTTACACAGTCAAAAGTTCTGAGGTAACAAGAATAAAAAATACAGTCGAATTGATGACCTCCTCTTTTAAGAAGTCGGTTAATAGAAATTAGACATAATTAAATTACGATTATTGTATTTAACCACACTTTAAAAGAAGAAAGTAAATTGAGGCCGTTCGTGGCACAGGGGCACAAAGTGTAAACTAGTTGTGGGTTTCTATTCCCATTTGAGGACATTAAATATTTATTTAAATTTATATTTCCATTTCATCGCTCTGGTGTCGAGGTTTGTCTAGTGCGGCGTTGAGTTTCACTACTCAGCACGCAATGCTTACAGAATTCCGCGGAAAGTAGGGAACAGAGCGTTTTAACACTAGGTTCCCTCTGCCTACCGTGCTGCGTGTGGGATACAACGTGAAGCTGGAAAAAGAAGTACAATTAATAGTTGTTTAATCTACCATAATTATTATTTTAAACGTTAACGTTGGTGACATTAACAAAAATAATAAAGTAGGTATATTTTTCGGGACTAGCTCAAATGGCGATATCTGCAATAAAAAGTACAGTAATACCCCGACTTACGCTACCCCGTTTTACGCGAATTCGGAGATACGCGGTTTTTCATTTTGATTGCCGCNAAATTACCGTCATAGAAACCTATTATCTATTATAGATGAATCGAAGAGATGAAAGAATTTTGGCGTGGTTGAGTGAGGAAGAAGATTCGGCGGAAGACATTGAGGAGCCGTCTTTTAGGGCCGATGATATTGAAAGCGATCGAAGCAGTAAATACAGTCATCATTTCACTGATACCGAACAATCTTCATCAGAAGAAGAAGGTGAGGTTTCTTCAATTTCATTGGGGAATCAGCTGTGTTACATAGGCAAAAATGGAAGTACAAAGTGGAACTATAATCCGATTCGTTCTAATGTACAGACAAGAGCTCACAATATTGTATCCAAAGTAGAAGCACCTTGAAAAACATTACATATCTTCTACAGCAGGGGTTCCCAAACTTTTCTTGATCGCGGACCACTTTTATATCATTCTTGATAGAAGGGACCACTATGCATGTATATATAATAAAAAGTAACTGTGATAATCAAACAAAAACTTCGCCTCACCGTCCTTCGTCATAAAATTAAAATCGTTCGCGGACCAGTTCGTTTCTGCGGACCACTGATTGGGAACCAGTGCTAGTTGCCAGTTTTGTACCAGATTCTAAGATATCAGGACAAGAAAAACGAAATGGGGTCTGCGCGGTTTGTCCAAGGCGCAAAACCAAAAAGTGCTGCATTTACTGCCAAAATTTTTNAAGACATTATTTATTAAATAATATTTTCAAAGGTGTTTGGGATATCAGTTACAACCGTCCTTCGTCATAAAATTAAAATCGTTCGCGGACCAGTTCGTTTCTGCGGACCACTGATTGGGAACCAGTGCCAGTTGCCAGTTTTGTACCAGATTCTAAGATATCAGGACAAGAAAAACGAAATGGGGACTGCGCGGTTTGTCCAAGGCGCAAAACCAAAAAGTGCTGCATTTACTGCCAAAATTTTTTATGTAACGAGTATAGTCATACATTATGTGATATGTGTAAAGCTTGTATATATGATGAGGATTAATTATTCCTACACATTTAAGTTTTTGTTTGAGAAGATTTTAATTTGTTTATTTTTTCCGCAAGACTGCCTTAGAAGACTGGCAAATTAGTTAGTATGATTGTTAATTAAAATAAAAAATATTACTATTGAAAAAGTTTGACGTATATGTTTTTCACATTAAATAAAGTGTATTGTATTTAATAAAATAAAAAACTAAAAATATTACCTGGTAAAACCTGCATTTAATAACATTTATATACGTGAGCAAAATGCTCTACGCGCGAGTGCTCGTGTAATTTCTAAGGGCGCGGGTGCTGGCGGGTTAAGGAAGTATCAAATATATTTAATGAATTAAATTTAATGTCATCTGTTAAAATAGCGTGAAGCTGATTAAACTTAATGTTATATTCAAAACAAATGAATTGTATGTAAATTTATTAATACGTTTCAAGTATGAAAAAAAGATGCAAAATGCGTTTCTCCTTTTCTTTCCAATATTTTATATGTTTATTATTTACTAGCGGCCTGCTCGCGGCTTTTCACTTTCTGCCGAATTCTGGAGGCATTGCGTGTTGAGGGGCAGAACTCAACGCTGCGCTTAACCTCGACACCAGAGCGAAGAAATGGAAATATAAATTTAAGTAAATATTTCATCTCCTCGAGTGGGGATCGAACCCACAACCAATCGATTTTGCAGTCACACCTCGTGCCGCTGCGCCACGACTGCCCTCGATCTTAATTTAAAATTAAAATATTAAATATTTCATTCCCTTGAGTGGGAATCACTGCGCCACGGCCGCCTCAAGTTTTATATTTATTAACGACTTAAGTTGCTATCGTCGTGAGCAACATTTTAAAATAATATATATTATTTATTTATTTCAAAGAGGTTAGTTAATTTTAGCATACCTGTAAAAACGTAAAGTCGATCCTGCAAAGCGCATCGCAGTGCACCACTAGCACGTTTGCTCGCCTCGCTTCGATAATAGAGTCACTGGATATGATAGTTAGGTTTTCCAACCTAACATCTGTTATATTTTTTTTGTGTTTCAGTGAGATCAATTGAGATCGTACTTTTTCAGCACTGGCAAAATGAAATCCACCTATCGGACGTACCGCATAATGTGGGAGAAATATACCATCCTGTAATTAACGTTTGAAGTGTGTAAATGAATCAAAGTCTCCCATTGTTTGTTAAGTATGTCGTAAGATAAAAAAAAATTAAATTATTTATTATATAAACGTGTACACAGAATATTTCCTCTAAACACAATAGCTAAGTTAAAAAAGCAATGCAAAAAGCAACAATAACCATTAAAAAGGTGGAAACGTGCAATGTTTTACACAAATCATTTCAATCTACTTTTCAACTTCCTTCATAACTCTAAAGCTAAACCAATAAGTCTTCATTATTTGTGACTGACTTCCACACTTATTAAAAACTTAATTCACTACTAGGTGACCTAGGAACTTAATATTTCGTACAAAAATTATACATATATGCAAGAAAGTTAAAAAAAAGTTAAGTATGACAATAAAGCAGTTTTGAAAATAACAAAGTATTAATGATTATTATAATTCATTTACAAACAGTAATGATAACTGATCAACACCATACATTTGAAATGACACTCAAAAAATTCAGGCTCTAAATTCTCACTTGCGATTTTTTTACTGATCTAGTAGATTGATATTTGGTTTGCCTGGTGATAAAAATAGCCAAGTCAAGAGCTTATCTTGAGTAAACACAGAACTCGGCAACAATATAGATTTCCCTTTCTTTTGTCAGTGAAGTCGAGAACAACGCATCACTTAACATCTAACTTGACTTTTATTTCATATTTATATAATTGATAGGATTTATATAAATATAAAATAATACTTACATCAACATGTCGTATATCAAAAGATGGTCTTGACTGATAATAAACTATTAGGACGACATCTATGGCGACGCCACAGCCGAGTCCTATTTCTATTCCTAATGCAAGGCAGAAAATGAATGTGCCAAGCAATGGGAACAAATCTAACCCTGGTAAATTATAAAATAAAATAATATTACAAAATGGAAAGAACATTAAAATATAACACAAAATACAGACAATTATTACCTTTTTAAAAAAACATACAAATTTAAAGGCTTAGGCTTTGTACCCGCGCATTTTGAAAACTGTCCAATTAATCTGACTTATTAAACCATACATTCTCATAGTGCTATGGTTATGGTTGTTATAACTTATCTTTGTTGCTAGCATCTCTGTAGGGAGATTATTACCAATTTCCGCTACCCAAAGACAGATTTTTTTTTAATAAATAGCATTCTTTCTCGCCAAATGCAATTATCTTAAAAAAATATTCTAAGCTCTATTCTAATCTTACAGACGAACAGAAGGGAAGAACAGACGAACAGACGTAAATTCCAACAATGCTGGAAATCGATTGTGTTAGTTATTCTTTAAAGCCCTGGCTATTTTTAATGTATAGAAACGACTTTTCTACAAATTTATTATAAGTATAGATTTTAATTCTTAGTTCCCAAAGGAGTCCAGGTCCAGTCTAAGTTAGTGTGATAAAACTATGTGGGTTCACAAAACGAAAACTTATGTGCTTTTGATAGTGAAGAACTAAGATGGTGGCTCGACTTCGCCTATCGATGTAAAATCAACTTCACGCTGTATCCCGCACACAGCAATGTAGGCAGAGGGAACCCAGTGTTAAGACACTCTGTTCCCCACTTTCTGCTGAATTCTGGAGGCTTTGCGTGTTAGGTAGGCAGGCAGAACTCAACGCCGCGCTTAGCCTCGAGAGTTCATCTTCTCGATTGGGGGACTATCGATGTAGGCGGATATAATTTTACGAAGCTCAGCATTCCAGCTGTTACTTTTAAAAACTTGCATATTTGCCTTTATATATGCCGTACAACGTATCGAGACAGTCCCTACTACAATTAATTTCTATCTTTACTAATATGATAAAGCGGAGGAGTTTGTTTGTTTGTTTAAACGCTAAGATCTCTGGAACTACTGGTAGGATTTACTTTTTGTTTGTTTTGTATGTAAGCTACATTCCCCAGAAGTGCTATAGGCTATATAACATTACGATTTAATTATAAGTTAGCCTAAAATAATTAAATAACAATAATTAATAACGCGATCGTATTACTTTAGCCGCGTGCGCTGCAGAAATAGTTAAGTATATGTAAGTATATTGTACTATAAAAACATTCAGTTTTATAAGTTCTGAAATAAAGTCCGCGACACCTTATATATATCTCTAAACAATAAGCCACAGTAAGACAGTTTGCGACAAAAATAATTGATAATTGCAAGGTGATATTTGAACGTTTTTTATTTGACAAAAACATTGAAACTTAAGAACGAAAGTTATTTCATTATCAAGGAAATTTTATGAAGATAAGCCTTGGCTTTTAGAGCATGTAAATTAGACGTATATATCTCGAGAAAATGTAAAATTAAAATTATTAAACTCTCTGTTAACGGCCGCAAGCATAAGCTCGAGTCCTGCGGAAAGCGCCGTTGCCGCCGATTTCGTCCTCGCAAGCAGCTTGTTGCTCGCTACGTTATGTTTGCACTTTCTCAAAATTATAAAAAATGATTGAATGTTTAAATTTTATAATCAATATTATGCAGCACAATAAATTAATAATAGGTGCTATGCGGGCGAAGCCGTGAGTAGGCTGCTTGTATACAATAAAAGGACAGAAAAATCAATTCTGTACATAAAAAATATTAAAAAAAATACCAAATAAATCTATATAAAAATGCCTAAAAACATCCTTTTTGCGTATACTCTGTAATAACTTTACAAAGAATATTATAAATGCTTACCCAAATCAATAATTTTACATTTACCTAAAGCCGTTTCTGAAGGAGTAAAATTAAATTATTCACTGACATCAGCACATTTAACAGAGGTTTAAATTTATGATAAGACGTACAGAACATAGATTAAAATAACGTAATGTTACAAGAAATATATATGTATAATAAATAATTAGCTTTATGTATCAATTAAAATAAAATCAAAAACAAAAAAAAAATTACGGTAATGTAGTAAAAAAAACATATTTGAAGATTACAGATTAAAGTAATAAAAAATCATATTAGACGTCATTATAGTTTTAAATGAAACTATTTTAACCGGATTAATCGCGTATATTTTGTACTTTTATACATTTTTGGAAACCCGACGTTTCGAACACTTTGCAGTAGTCCGTGGTCACGGGTAGACTGAGGTGGCATTCGTCTGTCAGTTGACATAATTATTATATCAAACTACCGCCAACGATTTCTTAATTGCCTCGCGTACTGCCCTGGATTCCTGCAGAATGAGCTGATAGTATCTTGCCCTCTGGTATGGTGGGTTTGAGACTTCAATGATTTAATGAGTGGGTCCCAGGTGGTAGAAAGCTTCCAGCCATCCTCTCTATTGAAATTAGGATATTTTTGTATTTCAATAGCCTCGCGGATCATTCTAGGAATGTATCTGTTTTCCTTAGCGAGGATTTGGGGTTTATCAAACCTAATGTAGTGGCTGGGTTTATCCACAGTATGCTCACACACAGCTGACTTCGATACATGCCCNATCAGCTCATTCTGCAGGAATCCAGGGCAGTACGCGAGGCAATTAAGAAATCGTTGGCGGTAGTTTGATATAATAATTATGTCAACTGACAGACGAATGCCACCTCAGTCTACCCGTGACCACGGACTACTGCAAAGTGTTCGAAACGTCGGGTTTCCAAAAATGTATAAAAGTACAAAATATACGCGATTAATCCGGTTAAAATAGTTTCATTTAAAATGTGTAATAATCGTGAAAATCAAAGAACTTGTCATTATAGTTGTCAGTCAATTCTGTTTATTAAATAAATAATCATGTAGTTTAAGCGGGCGAAGCCGCGCGTGGGCCGCTATTCTATACTAATATTATAAAGATCCTTAGAATGGGAGGTGGTGGTGTGGGTGTTGCGGATGCTGGTATGGAGGAGGGCGCAGCTGGCGAGCTGTTACGTTTTACGGCTACTTTGACTGCTTTTCTGGCCAAAAGTGAAGTAAGCTGTCCTGGTGACTTCTGTCTCTAAGATGAGGTGGAGCCATTGCTTGTTTAGGTTTATGTTATCGCGTATCCGCCTTCGTACTTACGAGATTGGTACTTTGTCGCAGTCCGGGGCCGTCTTCTTTGTTGTTGCCGCTTTCTTCGCCAGTTAATCCGTCCTTTCGTTACCCGATGTTCCTACGTGGGCCCTGAGCCCGAAGAACCGCACTACTCTGACCTCGTTGTGGTGTCGATGGGGATCTGAATAGATCTAGGGACGATCTCGAGTCGCTTAAGATGTTGATAGCGCTAGTTTTCAACTTTTTCGTCAGTTCCATTGCCCTGAAGAGAGCATACATTTCCGACTGGAAGACAGTGTTGTGCGGCTCTAGACAAGATGTGGACTTCTTTTTCTTTCCTTTCCCTGGTCCCTCACGGCTAGGGCCGCTTCTTCTTTGCCCTCGATCTTACTGCCGTCGGTAAAGATTTGGGGGCCCGGCTATCTGGTGTTCGTCGAGGGTCTCCTAGTCGAGATTCCCAACCGCGTATGCTTAGTTGTTACAAGGAGTGATGGATGTGGGTTCTATAATGGCCCTACCTTGCGCTCTATATCGCGTCCTGGCGGTAGTCCACGCAACGTCCTTTTTGATCTTAAAGAGATTGGCGGCTTCACGGAAACGAAAGTCGAGGAGGAGTAGATCCGAGAGGTCGAATGCCGACGACAAGGAATCCGTCCTGTGTGCCTTGCAGACTTTTTGGGTGATCGATCCTCTTTGCAATGAGTCTAGCCGATTTTTTTATCAGTTTCTCAGTTGCAGAGGACCATGCACTTGCTGCATACAGGACGATAGGCTCTATCTCCGCCACGTAGATGATACTAACAATCCCGCTGTTAAGACCCCATGTTTTCATGCACGCTAGTTGTTGCCGCTTTTTTGCACATTGGAAAAAAGCGATAGACATTTATAAACAACTATAACTTTGTTGCAGGTCAGCTTGGAGTCTATTGTGAGCCCCAGAAGTTTCATTTCCCAAAACCAGGTTCAGTCGAGTGCCGGACATGTTGACCTCGGGAGTATCAAACTTGAGCTTCTTTGTGATTACCATCGGGTTTTTTGCGTACCCCAGCTTGGATTTGTAACTCACTGGTGCTATGGCCAGAAAATACCAGCACCATGTCGTCTGCAAAGGCCTGGCAATGTATCCCCCTAGAAGCCATTGTGTGTAGAAGTGAGTCCAGGATGTGGTCAAAAGGTTGGTCCGCCGATTGATCCTTGGACGCAACCCTTCTCGCCGGTTGCTGTGGCGTAGTTGACAACGACTTTTTTTTCATCTAGGTATAAAGCAACCACTGCGTAATGGTTTTTTGGGCAATGTTTCCGCACCAGTTGGTTTTTAAGGGCAGGCCACCATGCATTGCCGAAGGCGGTCTATGTTTATGGAAACGAGCAAAACGATCTTTATAATATTAGTATAGAAAACATTTGTATTTTTATATGTATGTCTGTATTGTGTTCACACAAAACTAACGGACTGATTTCAAAAATTTTTTCATCATTAGAAAGGTGCATCTTCACTAAGCAACATAGACGTGAAGCTAAATTTATTAAATAAGAAACTTAATTAAAAAATAACACAAAAAAAAAATAATTTTAAAACGACACGATTAGGCTAAAGACAGTAAACAAAAAAGTCTTACTATTAGTTTTCCACAATTTTTTCAAAATAGCAAGATCGACCATATGTAATACTGCGCACACTATGACGGCAGCGAGCGCAGCGCGCGGGATGAAAAAGAAGAACGGGGTTAGCAGTACCAGCGTCAGGAGTACTATTAAACCTGTTAAATTAAACTTATTTTAGCTTAAATCATTAAAATTCAGCTGTTTATAATTTTTTATCATATTCTTAATAATTTTTATTAATTTGTCTGCATTTTTGTTTAATTTTATTACTTAACTTAAATTCACGCTTTTTTTCATCACTCATTCGTTTGACGTGCCCAAACCAGCTGAGCACGCTCTTCTTCATACTTACCGTGACATCCTCGCTAGTACCTGCCATTCTGTTCATCTTTTCATTGCGGATTCGATCAGCTAAGCTGACTCCGCATATCCTACGAAGAGATCGCATCTCCACGGCATTCATCTTTCTTTCATTTTTTTTCTGTAATACCCACGTTTCGCTGCCATATAAGAGCGTCGGTACCAACATAGCATTGTGTACGGCCAAACGCGCAGCTGTGCCGACGTTTCGCCGTCTAATTAATGCAAATAAGGCTCCGTTGACCCTGTTACCGGCAGCAATACGCCTTTCCACGTTCATCTCGTATCTGCCATCTCTACTGAACATAGTTCCCAAGTACACACTTCATTCACTTGCTTTAATATCTTACCATTTACACTGATCTTGCATTCCGTCTTTTCTTTATCTCTTTAAAAAACTAGAACCTTTGTCTTATACGCATTCAGGCTTAGACCATTATTTTCACACATTTCTTTTAGAATGGTGACCAATGCCTGCAACTCGCATTCTGATAATGCAATGAGCATTGCATCATCCGCGTACAGCAGGCAAATCACATTCAAGTCACCTACTTTCATTCCCATATCACTTTGCTTTGATCCTTGGAGACAGCTATCCAAATACAAATTGAACAGTTGACATTTCTTTTTTTTCGTGAGGAAATCCTGTTACGGATACCGGCCCGAGTGGGGACTCGAGCGGCTTATGTGGGACTCGCGGACTGGCAGATGTAGGCCGTCCGAATCACCACTAAAACCTCACGGTACTCCTCCTTGACCGCCACTGGCTGCGAGACGCGTGGACAAGTCTTCCGCGAAACCCGGCGGCGGGAGCCTGCAAGGCACCGTCGACGGCCTGCTCGGAGTAGCGCGCGGGGGCAACCTGCGCGCGACTACTCGGCCCAGAACCAAGCTGACATGGCGCAACCTTGTTTAACATCTGATTAAATGTCAAACCAAGGTGACATGTCAGCTCCTTCTTGCACACTGGCTGAGTGATCTCTGTAAAGAGACTTTACAACTTACAACAAGGGTCCACTCACATTGTACTCTGTCAAACGCCTTTTCCAAGTCCACAAAAGCACAGAAAACTTTTTGCTTACCGTCCAAAAATTTTTCCGTGATCATGCGGAGGGAAAAGATCTGATCTATACACTCTCTTCCAGATCTAAAGCCCCTTGGGCCTCCCACAACAGTCTTTCAGATCTCTCTCTTGCATTCTTCTCGCTAATATTTTAGCATAAACTTTACTACCCAATCTAATAAAACTGATAGCCCTTGAAACTGATATGACTTGTGAAGTCTATCTGTGAACCTTTGCTTTTATACAAAGGCATCTTGACTGCACCTCGCACATCATCTGGGACCTCCCCTGATTTCCAGCATAAATTGCACGAAAACCAGAACAAGTCCAAGATGCGTAGCCCACCATATTTGATCACCTGGGCAGTAACTCCAGCTGCTCCCGGTGCCTTATCACATTTCAGACTTCGTATGCAACTTCTTTTATACTGATTTCACTATCAACTATATCAACACTTAGCGTTTCGTTGTTATTTGAGACTGAGGCGTCATCACATTCATATATCTCCTTGAAAAGATACGCCCATCGCTGCAAAACATGTTTTTATTTAATAGTATTTTAATAACGAAAGAAAAATAAACTATCAATAAAACCTCGTATTATTTAGCCCTTAAAAACATATATAACTTAACTTAGCTTCACGCTTTATCCCTAGTTTGCAGCGACACTAGTGAGTGTTATTAAGGTTTAACAGGTGAATTTAAATACAATAACGTACTATAACATATACGACATGTAAGAAGTATAATTAATTGTAATTACATTCTCTTACCAGAAAACCGACGTTTTAGTGCAGTTTCTTACTAAGATACAGTACGGTCGCCGAAATGTCCTCCGCACTAATGTGTTTTTTTTGAACGCATATTTAACGCGAGAAAAAAAATGAAATGTAAAAAAACTTAAAATCAAATCTGCGCAGTCATCTACAGCTTACTTTCCGGTCACTGCTCGGCAACCATACTGTGAGACGGAGTTTACATGCTTATTCTGGTGTCACTTCAATCCACGATTGTTGTCAGAATAATGGAAAACTGACTGTATAAGTAAGTTATTTAAATATTTTTATTTAGACAGCAATGGAGTCGCACTCCGTATTGGCGGCTGCGCCGTCCTTTCTCAGCCATTAGCCCCGGAGAAAGAATTTATTTTTATTATAGAAATTTTATCTATTCTGTGGGATAATTTTAATCTCCAATATGTGTATAAATATAAAAGAAACGAAGTGCAGCAATTTTTTTTGTCATTTTTAAAAAAATCGAGCCCGAACTAATATAGAAGACGTGACAAAGAAAATTGCGTGTTAACAGAAACATTTGGATGGACTGATCATCAGTCTGACATACCATCCATCAGTCAACCAACAGACTGTTCATGAACAAGGTCATAGATATAACTGACGTCAGAATGAGCGTGTAAACTCCGTGTAAGTAATATTACCTGTATAAAATCCAGCAGCAGGCGTGATCACACCAGAAGCATCGCTTACAGCGCTGCGAGTAAATGAACCGTTTACAGGAAAGGAGCGGAAAAAAGCGCCAATCATGTTGCAAGCGCCCAATGCAATGATCTCTTGAGTGGCGTCCAACGTTTTGCCTTTCGCTGAAATATCGAATCACCTCTGTTAACAAAAGGTCAAGATATTTAACATTTATTTAGTTCACTAGTGGCCCCTACGCGATTTCGTCCCTTTCTTTTAATAGCATCGAATAAAAGTTGCAGAAGAAAGAAATTAAAAGATGTGTAAAAGCAAGGGTTGATGAATATATTCTGGTTGCAACAATATAATTGACAGAGATATAAAAACACCTTATAAAATTACATATGTTTTAAATTACAAATAACATGTTTGCTCTTTTAAAATAATAGGCTTGTTAATTATGTTTTATAACAAACTAAAATAAAGTTATCTACTTAAATTAAACTAAAAAACTCATTCATCATTTTTTCTTAAGCAAGCATATATATTTAAAAAAAATAGTTAGCTATTTTAGTTCGGTTATTTATATTGTTGACAGAGATATAAAAACACCTTATAAAATTACATATGTTTTAAATTACTAATAACATGTTTGCTCTTTTAAAATAATAGGCGTGTTAATTATGTTTTATAACAAACTAAAATAAAGTTATCTACTTAAATTAAACTAAAAAACTCATTCATCATTTTTTCTTAAGCAAGCATATATATTTAGAAAAAATAGTTAGCTATTTTAGTTCGGTTATTTATATTGTTGTTATATACTTAATAAAGCGTATTTTTCTTTTATTTAATTTAATTAATACCAAATTTTGTTCCCCTTTTAAGGTTATTATTTTTAGGATTTAAACACAAGTGAACCATAGTTTTCAGATTTGAACTAGTACTACCGGTAGACACTAGCTGCCTAATTTCATAATTTTAGACCAACCGGAAATACATTATTTATTCCCTTGCACTCTTGTTGATTCCCTTTGCAGTGTCGAAATACTCGTTTTTTGCGATAGAATCTGCCATATCTTTTTTTGTTAAATGTAGAAATACGTCTTTTTCAGGTGATCGTGGAGCTGTAGATCTAAGTATACGGTTCGAACTTTCAACTCGATATCTCCAAGCGTTCCTTAGATAAAGGCTCTTGACAGACAGACGGGCGGACGGACAACAAAGTGATCTTATAAGGGTAATAATGGATTTTTCCTTAAAAGGTACGGAACTCTAAAAACATAATTTTTTCTATTTTTCAATATATTCCTCCGTAGATTTAATACATTTTTTACATCGTGATATTAAATTGTCAATTTTCTGTAAAAAACTACTTTTCTCATTGCCTGAAAAATTCACATTTATCGCTTACCGCGTTTAGCTCTTCATCATCGAAAACCCATAAGGTTTTTTTTTTTATTTGGTAACAAATAATATTGAGTAGGTGCCAAGTATGGACTATAGGTTGGATGGTTAATCTCTTCAAAGCCACAATCGCGAACGGCAGCTTTGAAAATAGGCGCCGTGTGAACTGGAGCTCTATCGTGGAGAAGCAACACACCTGCGGCCAATTTACCCCCGTCTTTTCTCTTTAATTGCTTCCCATAAATTGAGCAAAGTAGGACTTTGCGTTATGGTCTCATCTTTATTTTTATATTTTATTTAATCAGCAAATTCCTTGTGAGCTCCAAAACTTAATTTATGGTTAAATTCTATAAAATAGCCTTAAAAAGGGGGCAAAATTTGGTATTAAAGCCAGAGCCCATGAGGTATCAGATGAAAGGGCTTTGCCTTTTTGTCTAAAAGAAGTTCCGCCAATCAACACGAAATGCCTCGAAAAATTCGACGGAGAGTGGGGAAGATAGTGTTTTACCATGACATTTTGTAATAAGACAAACGCGGCGTTCCGCCACTCAATAACTGTCTTGAAAATTACTGCACGTAGGTGAAGAACTGAATGTCTTAATAATGAAGCAAAAAAATGTATACTTACAAAAAGCTTTAGCAATAGCAACATTCGATATGACACCGACCAACGGCACTACAATGAGACCGGAGCCGAGGTGCCGGAACATTTCTAACGCGTTTACAGTTGTATTGCCGCGGAGAGAGCTAAATGGCGGAGGCCCAGGCTTAGGAATTCCTGGGGTTATGCGACCTGGAATTTAATAAATGTAGTGGATAAATGTAAAAAAAACCGGACAAGCGTGAGTCGGGCTCGCACACCCAGGGTTCCATACACAGTACGAGTTAAAGGCTCTTGACAGAAAGACGGACAACAAAGTGGTCTTATAAGGATTCTTTTTTTCTTTGAAAGGTACGGAACCCAAAAAAATACCAGCCAAGCGCGAGTCAGGCCACCCACTGAGGGTTTCGTACAAAAATTGGAGGTCTAGGGCTTTTTCTGAAATTCAAGCTTAGCTTAGCTTAGTATCAAATGGAAGGGCTTTGGCTAAAATTAGCCTGAATTTCAGAAAAACCTCCAGTTAATACAGAACCCTCGGTGGGCGAGCCCGACTCACGCTTGTCCGGTTTTTTTAAATATTTTTATTTAACAAAATCACATTACGAGTACAAAGTAAAACTCTCCTCATTTTTTGTAGTCGGTTGAAAATAAGTATATCCTCTTTTTTGAAATTAGTTGAAAAGAAATGCAACGATGAGGAACCTCACTTCTGACACCAATTTTAACAATGTTTTTCCTATATTTATGACCAAAAAAAAACGAACTTGTTCAATTTCAGATCCCATAATAACAACCTAACCAAACTTTCATCAAACTACCCTCGAAGAGATTTCATGAACTTATCTTCTGCCACCTATGGTGGGGCTTCGCAGGAGATGCACGTAGACGTCTGCGTCAACACGCCGAACGAGGAGTGAAATTAGACCAAAAACGATCAGAAGTTGAAGATGATGAAACGATGTAGACTATTTGTAACTTACATGTAACTTAAATGTAACTTTAATTTTTATCTTAAAATAAATAAATGTATTTTGATCAAATTTATTTTCTTACAAAACTAAGAGTGCCCAAAAAAGCTATCATTTCTCTTTGAGGATATAAATTAATAGTTATAAAGGTCAGTTATTTAATAATTACACCATTCATACATGTTACAAATGTGACAAATGTTACAATAAAAAGTAAATAAAAACAATTAAACCAATTTTACCGCTTCCGCACCGCGCTGGCGTCTTTGTTCCTTAGATCGGTTAAGCCGTTTCTGAGGTAAGTGTCGACAAAACCAACAAACAGACAAATTTTTTAAATATCATTGTTTCTGGTCCTATATACTTTGTTCCAATAAAAACTTTTGTAATGAAAATCGAAAATGCCACTCATGGTTTTAATAATTTTCACTTTAGAAATCTTAAGTGCGCTGCAAGCATACATTATCTATTAAAACAGGAGTGCAATTGTCCACAAAAAATGCATTACCATAAACTTTATTAAAGGTGGTTGCGGCAGGATTCTTCTAGGCAACCCTAGTGTTATCTATTTTACTATAATGTAATAATTCTTAAATATAAGTTTCATTAAAAACAGCACACAACCAGCAGATTTAAGCACTGGGATCTCGACGTTAAAATATAATACGTTAAAGTAAGTTGTTTATTTAATAGTCAGTATTTTGCTCATTACACTTGAACGCCTACAAAACCTGGTTATTAGATTCATTTTCGGACTGAAGAAATTTGATCATATCAGCCAGTATCGCGTTAGGCTGCAATGGCTTTCTGTAGAAAACCGTCGGAACCTCCACACTGTCACTCTCCTCTATTCCATCCTTTTCCATCCCGATACTCCTTCCTACCTTAAGGAACGCTTTTCCTTCCTTGGCTCCAACTCCTGTATTCCTTTCAGTCTCCGCTCGAAAAGTGATAACGTGCTCGAGATCCCGCTGTGCCGCACTCACTGCTACAGTAAATCTTTTACTGTAGAAGCGGTTAAATTATGGAATGCGTTACCACGAGAAGTGAGACAATCGACTTCGATAAATATCTTCAAGCATAAAGCTAAGCATTATTATCTTCGGAAGTAGTTTATGTATACCTACATGTATTATCATCATTTATTTTATTTATTTTTTCCTACTTGTATATATATTTAATGTTTATATGTATATTATATATATGGATATGTATCTATATTATATAAGTATGATATGCATTGTATGTATAGGTTTTATATATTTATATATATACATATATTTATATTTATATATATACATATATATATATATATATATATATATATATATATTTAATTAAGTTTATTCACGTCACTTTGCACCACATTATGCCCTAACTTTTAGATGTATCTTATCCTAAGATTGGTTGCCTGGAAGAGATCACTTTCAGTGATAAGGCCGCCTTTGTGCATATTTTAACCTAAAATTTGATGTAATCAATCCTGTTAAAGTGTGCAATAAAGACTTTTTATCTTATCTTATCTTATCTTATTTTTTTATAGTTTGTACATATTCATTTTGTTTGTACATATTCAGGTTTCACGGGTACATTATGTGTTATTCATTATTAATACATCCATAATTAAGAAATATATCCTACCCGTAAGTATAAAAGGTGAATCCTTATCTTCATAGATGTAGTAAGCAATGACTGACGCCATAATAACAACTACAGCGTTTCTAGAAACGCCGGCAAACCAAAAACTTCGACGTAATACAACTACACGACGATTCTTTTCATCTTTGCTCTTGAAATGAAAATCTTTCAATGCCTATAAAAGAAATACACATTTTATTATTAAAATTAACAATTACACGAAGTTGTATGCAGGGGCTAGGAATGTGACTATTTATTTTTGATTTCTTGTTGTATTATATATATTGAATATCTATTGGATAATCTATATCTCCACATATAATAAAACAGTAAAAATATTTTGTATGTACATTTTGTGATTTTTTTTCACTGAAATGAATAGAGGGACACATAAAAGAATAATAAAAAGTAATAATATTTTTTGAATTTCTTATCTGTCTGTCTGTATGTATGATCACGCTAATCTCCAAAAGTGCTGAACCGATTTACTTAAAACTTTCACCAATTGATTCGTTTTAACTGCTTAACATTTAAAGTTTGTTTTATCAAAATCGGTTCTTTAAAAAAAAGTCATCGTCATTTGCAAGTCTCAAGGCATGATTTGCCTGTGAATATTATATAGCAGTCGATAGATATCGACACTATACTTATAATAAATGTATAATTGTTTGTTATAAATCTGTATTTTTAACTGTTTAATATGTATTGAGTAAAACGTCGTTTTAGATTAATTGTTCCCAACATTTAATTTCATTTTAACAGTTAAAAAATGGTATTTTTATGTTAAATTTCACTTAATATATGATTACATTAATCTAAAACAACTTGAGTGTCTTAACACTAGGTTCCCTCTGCCTGACCTGCTGTGTGCGAGATATAGCGTGAACTGTTCGTGAAGTAATAACTTAATTTTAAACTCAATAGATGGCGTTGTGCATAAAGCATCATTTTCTGAATAGCGCTAAGATTTTTGGCTAAAGCAAAAATCTTACCAGCTACTAATGATATCATTTGAGGCCGGTCGTGGCGCAGCGGCACGAGGTGTGACTGCAAAACCGACTGGTTGTGGGTTCGATCCCCACTCGAGGAGATGAAATATTTACTTAAATTTATATTTCCATTTCTTCGCTCTGGTGTCGAGGTTAAGCGCGGCGTTGAGTTCTGCCACTCAACACGCAATGCCTCCAGAATTCGGCAGGAAGTGGGGAACGGAGTGTCTTAACACTAGGTTCCCTCTGCCTACCCTGCTGTGTGCGGGATACAGCGTGAAGCTAATTTAATTTAATTTTAATTTTTACTAATGATATTCAAAACGTCTTGGTTATATAACTGTTGATAAAAATATATATTTTTGAAGCACTATTGTTTTTAAAATTATGATAAGACGTATGTAAGATAGGTTAAAAGAACGTAATGTTACAAAAATAAATACGTATAATATATAATAAGCTTTATATATCAATTATAATTAAAATCACAAACAAAAAAAAATTACGGTAATGTAGTAAAAAAATCAGATTAAAATAATAAAAAATCATATTAGACGTCATTACAGTTGTCAGTCAATTCCTTTTATTAAATAAATAATAATATACTTCAAGCGGGCGAAGCCGCGGGCAGGCCGCTAGTATGTAATAAACATATATATTTTTTTATCTAACTTTAGCATTTTCCTGTTTCATTTGAAAATTAAAGTGGGTTTTAAGCAAGATGAGGTCATCATACTTACCCACTTACAACTACTACTCATAACTTAACACAGATCGATGAAATGCCTATAAATGTACCCGACTTCATTTAGTTTTGTAATATCCAAAATGTTGGGATTAATAGCAAAATTTAACATTGCTTCACATATTGCTTAAATTATATTGAATGCATAGTCTTGTCCTACATTTATATTTAATGAACATCTTTAACTATAAATTCATAAATTGAGAAGTAAGAAATATCAACTTTGTAAGGTGCAGTAAAATAGATTCTAATTCTATTATGTTAATCAAAATTTGATAAAAGAAAATTTGATGAAAGATATATTTTATTCCTATTTTCATACTGTCGCGCAATCGAAAACTAGGCATGAGACTAATATACATAATTAACATCCATACCTATATTATAAATTCGAAAGTAACTCTGTCTATCTGTCTGTCTGTCTTTTACGCAATCAGGGCCAAACCGCTAATTCATTTGTGATAAAATACTCATATAGAGATACTTGAGGGGCTTTAGATGAACATAGGTTACTTTTTTTTCTCATATTTGTAATATTTTCGATTTATACTAATATATTAAAATATTTTTAAATTTGACAGGCAATTTATTCTGCCATGTTAATAACAACCGACCGTTGCTAAGCAACAGTTTGCAAAGTTTGTTTGTGTTTTAAGAAAACGTCACCCAAACTGAGCTTGCTTAACGCATACATGACGTGCGCTGACTCAACCTTATGAGATACATAAAAATGTTTTACAAAAATATTGTCCTTTAAAAAATGTTTAAAAAATCCGCGATACATATACCATGTTTATCTCAGAAGGTTGAGCAAAAGCAACCATTTTAATTAATTTACTTTATATTTATCGGGTTAGTTGTATTTATTTCCTATAACTTGATATTGATCCTTATGAAAATGAATATAATAGTCACTTTTAGCATTTTATTTAGATTGAAATTATAGTTTACTGTATAACATTCTAATAAATAATTAAGGAGATGTCACTGATTCGAAATGACCTAGCCTACGAGCGGCTTAGTATGACCGACGCGAACGAGCAGATGACTTTCACTGAAAGTCCAATAAAAATCAATTCAGTTATTCTGGACATTAGCTCGGGGAAATAGAAAGACAGACAGAGACAAAAATATTTTTTTTTATTGTATTTGAGTATTATGTAATTAATCACATGCACTTTCAAAAATATAGCACAACACATTTAATTTTAATTCTTTTAAATATTTATTTAAGGTACTTTGATAATATTAATAATGTAACTGGTTTTGTTTAGTTTTTTTTATTAATATTTTATTGGTTACGTTTACTTATAATTTTTTTCATCTAAATTAGTTACATATTTTCAAAAACTATTTCATAAATATATCTAATAAGCATTCGTTTAGTTTAAACGGGCGAAGCCACGTCCGGGTCCGCTAGTCTTTTATAAGTCTTATTTCATATCGATATCTAAATCTAAATATCCGATATCAAATAACATTTAAAAAAACAAAATCAGTTTTACGCTGTAACCCTCACACAGCATGGTACTAAGATGGAACATAGTACTCTAAGACACTGTTCTCCACTTTCCGCTGAATTTTAGAGGCATTGCGTGTTTAGTGGCAGAATTCACCGAAGCGCTTTACCTCGACATTAAATATAAATAACTACTCGAATTAAATATAAAAAGTTACTAATTATTTATAAACGTTCCAAATTATCTTTATATATAATAAGACAGTAAAAATATTTTGTCTGTACATTTAGTAATTTTGACTGAAATGGATACAGGGACACTTAAAAAGAATAATAGAAAGCAAAAATATTTTTTTTGAATTTCTTGTCTGTCTGTCTGTCGATATATTTTTTCGTTTCGTTCGTTTCGTTCGATCGTATTAGAGTGGTGTAAAAGTTACTTAAAGTCTCGCCAATCTACTGTTGTTTTAAATGGAATGACATCAAAGCCATTCACAGCAAGTTCTGGAGTACCTCAAGGATCCAATTTAGGGCCCTTGTTTTTCAACATATTTATAAATGACATTTGTGATATAATTCAATATTCTGATTTTTATATATTTGCTGACGATTTAAAATTATGTAGAACAATATATACAAACAATGACAGCTTGTTACTTCAACAAGACATAGACAATATTACAAAATGGTGTGTGACAAATAAGATGACCTTAAATATTGACAAATGCAGTCACATTAAATTTACTCGTAAGAGAAATAGAAAGCAGACATGTTATAAAATTGGTACACAGACATTAAATGAAGTTGACCATATTC
>JAAIXJ010001008.1:0-82256 GCA_013403705.1 Heliconius hermathena | reverse complement strand
AAAAAAAAAAAAAAAAGAGATATAGAAAAAAATACATAGATTTTTTGGTTCGTTCGTTCGTTTCAAATAAATCTATATAAAAATGCCTAAAAACATCCTTTCTACGTGTACTCTGTAATATTTACCAATTATACATTTAGCCAATAATATGTGTAACTATTTTAAAAACTGTACAGGAGTTTCTGAAGCAGTACCTGCATTAAATTATTAAGTAACATCAGCACATTTAACAGAGCTGTAAAAAACATAACATAGGTAAAAAGAACGTAATGTTACAAAAATATATACATATAATAAATAATTAGCTTTATGTATATTTTATGAATATCAAATATCAACAATGGTCATATTTCTTAGTTCGAAACAATCAAAAATTCTTATAGAAGTTACGATACTGTTGTAAAAAAAAACATATTAGAATATTACAGATTAAAGTAATAAAAAATCTGAGTCAACACTCGAGAATTTTGACCAATTTTGAAAAGTCAACGCTTCAAAATTGGAAAAAAAATAATATTAAAGCCGCTAGTTTAAGTGTGGTATAAGATGAAAGGGCTCTGGCTAAGCTAAGGAACACTCGGTGGGCGAGCTCGACTCGCGCGTATCCGGCTTTTTTAATTATATATATGTAGGTACAAAACATTATTATTATTTTAGATTACATTTAGATATCATCGGCGCATCGGCACGAAATGTGAATGTAAAACCGATTGGTTGTGGGTTCGATCCCCACTCGAGGAGAAGAAATATTTACCTAAATTTATATTTTCATTTCTTCGCTCTGGTGTCGAGGCTAAGCGCGGCGTTGAGTTCTGCCACTCAACACGCAATGCATCCAGAATTTGGCAGAAAGTGGGGAACGGTGTGTCTTAACACTAGGTCTCTGCCTACCCTGCTGTGTGTGGGATATAGCGTGAAGCTGATATCTACAAATGTGAGAGATTAGTGATAACCTAATATTTTATCAATTAAGACTTTAAAATAAGATCTAATTCAAATGACAATGACATACATTTCGTTAATCTGACACTATAATTAATCTGAAAACATCAAGTTTCCGTTTTAGATAAGTTCTATAAATAAATCATCAAGAATCATCATCTGGTAAGTGGTATGTAGATTATCACAATGCATATGATTATGGATGTATCTTGATAAGTATTTTAAATATAAGCAACTTATCGATGTTTTTAAACATTTTTAAAGTGTTATTCCATACTTAGGCAAGAAAAATACTTATTTAGAAAACGTATAAAAATTTGAACGTAGCTGGGAACCCGCGCCTCCTGGAAACCGACCAGGTGCTCTGACCACTAAGCCATACGTTATCATCAAACTACATCGAAATTCTTATACGCTTGTAACAACTTATTATAGATATTAAACCTCTACAACTTATTATAGAGATTATAATAATTTTAGGTTAACTGGAAGTACCCTATTAATTTTGATTCCCTTGACAGTGTCGAAATACGCGTTTTTTTAATTTATAATCACCCGTATCATCAGGAAATGATAGGGCCATATATATAGGGTATTTAGATTGAATTTCAAGTCGATATCTCCAAGCGTTCCTGAGATAAAGGTTCTTGAAAGACAGACAGGCGGACAACAATATAATAATTCAACGCTCTGTTTACGCCTAGGCTCAAGTCCTGCCGCTAATGCCACATGGAGTACTAGCGCTTTCTCAAAAGTATGAAAAATGATTGAATGTGTGTATATAATTAATGTCTTGGCAAATGCAGTATAATAAAAAAACACCACTTATAATTATATTATTATGCTGCATTTGCCATAAGATAAAAAATATTAATTATATAATTAACTAGCGGCCCACTAGCGGCCCACTCGCGGCTTCGCCCGCATACCATCGATAACACTTAAGCTGCATTCATTCTGCACATTCAATATGAACAATTTATTTCCATAATTCTGCTTGAGAGGATGTCATCGGCGGCAAGGGCGCCCCCCGCACGCGTCGAGACTAGGCTTTCACAAAATGCCTTATTGTATCGATATCGCGGACTGTTTTATAGAACGTAAAAAATAGAACATTTCTGTCATACAATGTACTGACATATATTTTAATATTTTTGCAGCGCACGTGCTTAAAGCAATTCGATGACGTTCGTTATTATTGTTATTTCATTATTTAAAGCTAACTTACACCATAATGTTATATAACCTATAGTACTTCTGAAGAGAGAAACTTTCATAAAAAAAAAGTAAATGGAACGAGTGGATTCAGAGATCTTAGCTTTTAAACAAACAAAAAAAATCTTTTGCTTCATTATATTAGTACTAGCGACCCACTCGCGGCTTCGCCCGCAGATTACCTATAATACTTTTATCATGCTGCATTTGCCAACAGATTGATATACAAATCATAAACACTAATCATGAACACTACATGTCGCTATATCATAGGATTATCAGCGAGAACGGCTTACGGCCGGAGACATAGCGTTGACTTATTTTAATTTTAGATTTTCTCGAAAAGTATACTTCCAAATTACATGCTATAAAAGCCGAAGATTATCTTAATTAAATTTCCTTGATGATGAAATAATTTTCGCTTGTAAGTTTCAATATAATATACATTATCGATGAAATATCACCTAATAATTTTATATTATTTTGCCCTATTATTACTTATTTATAAGAGATAGATATATGGTGTCGCAGACTTTTTTTTAGAACTAATAAAATTTAATATTATTTCCATTCAACGTACTGACATATAATTAACTATTTTTGCAGCACACGCGCTTTATACAATTCGCGTTTATTTTTTTCTAAGGTTAACTAAGACTTACACCTTATTGGTATATAGCCTATAGCACTTCTCAAGAATGCAGCTTTCATACAAAACAAAAAGAAAGTAAATCGAACAAGTAGATCTAGAGATCTTAGCGTTTAAATAAACAAACTAAAATATAGTATAGATAGACTAGAGGGCACGCGCAGCTTCGCCCGCGTATTTGCACCCTTAGGAGTGACTTCTAAAAAAAACAAGAAACACGTATTTAATAAAATATTTTTAACAGTATGAATTTAATTTTTTATAAAAATCGGTGGCGATTTAAAGATTTTTCCGTATAAACATTTAACCCCTTATTGGAACCCTTAGGGGAAGAATTCTGAAAAACCAGGAAACACGTGTTCAATGAAATGTTTTTAAGAGTCTGAATTTCAAATTTTATAAAAATCGGTGTCGATTTAGTTTTTTTTTCATACAAACTTTCAACCGCAATTTCATCCCTTTAGGGTTAAAATTTTTCAAATTCCCTTCTTAGTGGATGTCCAGAATATGAAAATAAACATCTGCCCAAATTTCACGTTTCTACCATCAGCGGTTACGGCTCTGCGTGCGTCTTACCTCAGTCAGTCAGCACAAGTCCTTTTATATATATAGAAGATAGAATATAGATGGTTTCAAAATATAACACTCATAAAGCTATTAAATCAATATACACATAACACTAAAAATGTATATATAATAAACAAACAAATTTATATAAATTTATGCACAATTGAGAACCAAATATAAGAATAAGAAATCGTGGGAATAATTTGGTATATCTTCACGTTTTTAAAGAAGCGTATAATAGGAAAAACAAGCCTCAGCTCAAAATTGAGACAAGGACATCAGTGAGAAAATTCTACTTAACAATGTACCGGTAGTGAGCGTTTACGTCAATTAGGGTAACGGCTATTAAGGTTGGATGAGATATCATTAGGTACTAGGACGATCGAACAAAATTTGTTCTCAATTATGATTATTTTTAGATTTTAGGACTTAAAGATAAAAATACTCTATAAAGTATTTTAAATATTTTTAGCATTATCTATATGTCGCGAATTAAGCGACGTTTTTAGCTATATTCGAAAACGTTAATTAAAATATGATTTTTAGATTCAGATAAAGAACTAAATTTATACGTTATTTCATCATCTGATCTGATTAGTTTTCAATAATATACCTACTATCTATATATATAAAAGGACTTGTGCTGACTGACTGAGGTAAGACGCACGCAGAGCCGTAACCGCTGATGGTAGAAACGTGAAATTTGGGCAGATGTTTATTTTCATATTCTGGACATCCACTAAGAAGGGAATTTGAAAAATTTTAACCCTAAAGGGATGAAATAGGGGTTGAAAGTTTGTATGGAAAAAAATTTTAATCTGTACCGATTTTTATAAAATTTGAAATTCAGACTCTTAAAAATATTTCATTGAACACGTGTTTCATGGTTTTTAAGAATTCACCCCCTAAGGGTTCAAATAAGGGGTTGAAAGTTTATATGGAAAAATCTTTAAATTGCCACCGATTTTTATAAAAAATTAAATTCAGGCTGTTAAAAATATTTTATTGAACATGTGTTTCGTGGTTTTTTTTAAATTCACTCTTAATAAGCGGGCGAAGCCGCGCGCCCTCTAGTATTATAATAATTCCTTTATTACATGATTGTATTAATTTAAAAGTTTAAAAATCCCTCTATTTATTAAGTACATACCTTCATTCCTAAAAGCACGATACAACAACTCAATCCAAGTAACGTATCTTCCAGTTTTGTACTCCCAATATTATCAAATACTCCCTTCCAAGTCGATATAAATGTTTCTGCATTAAATCTTAAGCCTAACAGGCCTTTGATTTGTGAAGATGCAATTGTAATTGCGGCCGCTGATGTGAATCCAGATACCACCGGTAAAGAAACGAATTCTACAAGGAAACCTGCAATAAATACATTCGTTTATCAATTCCAGTCACAAAATAATAGAGGCCGGGAAATGAAATATTTAATTAAATTTATATTTTTTCTTAGCTCTGGTGTCGAGGTAAAGCGCGGCGTTGAGTTACGCCAATCAACATACAATACCCTCAGAAGTCGGCGAAAAGTAGGGAACGGGGTATCTTAACACTAGGTTCCCTCTGCCTACCCTGCTGTGTGCGGGATAAAGCGTGAAGCTGATAAAAAAAAATGTTATTATTTGTTTATTTATAGGAAAAAAAAATAATAATCGTGTAATTGTATTCAAACACATACTAGAACGTAATGACACATTAGGGTTTTACTAAATTTCATTTAGGTACTACTTACATAATTTAAGATTGTAAAAGTCACCCTATACCTAATCTAAGTAAAGAAGTACAATTTTTCGCTATTTTAACACATTTTAATAAATGTAGTTTAAGAGTTTCAAACAAACAAGCATATTGTAATAAATATAAAAAAATCCACACATAAATAGATGAAATATTAGACAGGCAAATCCCAATTGCATCACAATAGCGTCACATATATTATTACAAAATTTGTTATATTTTAAAATTATAAGCGTTACATTTTAACATTATTTAAAATATTTAAATAATATACATATCTGGAATGTACGTTTATCTTCAATTATCCATGGTTAATAACACAGAAAATTGTAAATATAATATGTTTCTTTTTAAATATTCTTCTTTGTTTCAATTTATCGTTTTCAAAATCGATATCGTAATTATTTCAGCTTCACGTATCTCCTACATACATAAAGAGAGTGATGAAATATTTTCAATCTCCTGAGTGGAGGTCGAAACTCACAGTCACTGTACGTATATTCAGATAATATGCCATCTTTAATTGTTAATGTGTGTACAGTAGAAACTCTATTATCCGGCCCTCAGTTATACGGATTTGCGATTATCCGGACTACAGACCAACTGTATTAAAAGTACCTACAAGTCGTATCAATGCAATTACGAACGTGTCGAATCTGGCATCACACCGCCCGCGCCGCGTCCCATCGTCGTACATCTTAAGATATCTTCATAAACATTGATTTTCACGTTATATAGTTGTTTTAATTAAATTTATATCACAACGTATGTGCATACTTACATATTCTAAATATCCGATTACCCGATTTTCCATACTTTGGATTATCCGGATTTTCGATTATCCGAATGCCTACCAACAACAATTAGTCCGGTTAATCGAGTTTCTACTGTATATCGATTCTATAAAACAATATAAGCTTACCGAGTTGTGCGACACCTGCGCACAATTGAATTATTCCACTAACGAAGCATAATAAAACTGCATAGTCAGGATTATCTCCATTCGTATATGTGAAAGTAAGAAGAGATAGCAGTGCAGTAGGTCCGATATTGATTTGTGGGCAAGTGCCCATTACAGCGTAGACAAAACCGCCCGCGAAAGACGCATAGAGACCGTACTGGAAAAAACATATAACATTTTGCTACACTATTTTAACTATAGTATATCAGCTTCACGCTGTATCCCGCACACAGCAGGGTAGGCAGAGGAAACCTAGTGTCAAGACACAAGAGAGCAAAGAAATATAAATTTAAGTAAATATTTCATCTTCTCGAGTGGGGATCGAACCCACAACCAGTCGGTTTGGCAGTCACACTTCGTGCCGCTGCGCCACGACTGGCCTTAACTGTAGTATATAAAAGTTCAAATATAAAATATTCTCCAACTGAAGAATAATCATATTTCTCACTATTAATAAATTACAGAGTAATAGATATACAATTATGTGCTATAAATTTTGTAATGTAAGTTAAGACTTAACATTTTTTTTGCGGATATCAATTCGGCTAGTAGTCTTACTCTTACGTTGAATAGTTTTACAATAACACATGATAATATTTATAGAGATAATATATATACCATCAGAAAATATAAATAATTACAGAAATAGAACCTATGACCTACAGCGTAGTAGCAAGTTCGTTACTTATCACGATTATTTATTATTTACACTTACAACTTTTTTGCATAGCAAAACTCATTTTAATATTTCATAACCTAAATAAAGTTGAATAACTATAGCAACCTACTTTCTTTTTTATTACATTCAGTTCTCTATCAGTTTTATAGCAAAACTAAAAAAAATATGTAATGCAATTTTTAAAACTAAATACAATTATTTAAAGTATTATGTAATTCGAGGTCAGTTGTAGGCCGTGGCGTAGAGACAAAAATTGTTACTGTAAATGTAAACACGACTAGTTGTGGCATCGAATTATACTCACTCGAGGAAATGAATTATTTAATATTCTCATTTCTTCGCTCTGGTATCGAGACAAGGCGCGGCCTTGAGTTCCCCCACTTAACACGCTATGTCTCAAGGATTCGGCGGTAAAAGAAGAATGGTGTGTCTTAACACTAGTTTTCACCCTCTGCCTACACAGTTATGTGTAGAATGTAGCGTGAAACTGATTTATTTCTATAGAGGCCGGTTTCTATAGAGTCTATAGAGACCGGTCGTGGCGCAGAGGCACAAAATGTGATTGTAAAATCGACTGGTTATGGGTTCGATGCCCACTCGAGGAAGTGAAATATTTATTTACATTTATATTTTCATTTCTTCGCTCTAGTGTCGAGGCAAAGCGCGGCGTTGAGTTCAGCCACTCAGCACACAATGCCTCTAGAACTCGACGGAAAGTGGGGAACGGAGTGTCTTAACACTAGTTTTTCTCTGCCTACCCTGCTGTGTGCGGGATACAGCCTGAAGCTGATAGTCTATAATATTAAGATTCAAGTTCAAAATTTAAAATTCTTTATTATAATACATTTTTGCTAGCATTTCTTCAAGGTACAACCGGATTGGACGCTGTGCTCTTGAGAAGAGCCGGCTAGAACACTTGTTCTTTTCAATGTTCAAACTTTAATATTGTTATTCCATAAATCATACAACAATACAATGGAAGTTAGTAGTTATCGTGCACGGCATTCAAGTGATGTTAATTATACACATTTTAACACTTGGAAAGAGAGAGAGAGAGAGAGTAATATAAATTGATGTTGTAATATATATACTCATATAATGTAAATGAGTAAAGTTATATTATTTTAATTTCTATAGTGTTGTATATTAAAAATTAAGATACATAAAAATAATTATTTCAAAACGGTTCGTTAAAGTATTTTTTTCTAATATTTGTGTCCCATTAAAAACAATGAATATTATTGCTAATTATGCAGGTAGACGTAGCAATCTTTTATTTAATGATATAACTTCATTTTTTTACCCATCAAAACATGATTCACTCTGTTTAATCTTTGCCAAAAAAAAACTATATCGAAATTTAGCTTGTCTATCATATTTATCACGCGGTATGGGATTACATATATCGCTTGCAATCTTCCTTCACTGACCTACGTAACGAAGACATAAATCACTTGTATAGATATCAAAAATGTATTCTAGATATCAAAAATGTATGTACACAGAGGGAACCTAATGTTAAGACACTCCGTTCCCCACTTTCTGCCGAATTCTGGGGGCATTGCGTGTTGAGTGGCAAAACTCAACGCCGCGCTTACCCTCGTCACCAGAACGGAGAAATGGAAATATAAATTTAAGTAAATATTTCATCCCCTCGATTGGGGATCAAACCCACAACCAGTCAGTTTTTCGTGCCGCTGCGCTACGACTGGCCTCTAAATATATAATGCATGAAAATTTCTATATAAAAATATTTTTCATCATACACGTTATTCCGCATTTCTGCTATATGCGAGATACAAGGTGAAATTTAAGCGGTGGTAGACAGAGGAAATCTAATGTCAACTCGTTCTCTACTCTTCACTACGATTCGAGGCGTTGTTGTGCGAACTTAACGCCAACACTATGTTTTAACAGCGAGAATAGCTATAAGTTAATCATACCAGTACCAAAAAATTTGTAAGAACAACATATAAAACGAATGAAGGAATTTTACTTCATTTTAAAAATCAGGCATTTGCTCCCTTAATAAAATTTCATTAGACAAATTTAGCTGAGGGCTGAATCTGTCAGCTTTTGTAAGAATAGAAAGTTTGTCATTTTTGCTTTATTTCTTTGCCCTGTCGCAAGTAGAAATTTAATTTTTACTTTATACTCGTATATTATGTGTTAAAATATTTTTAAAGTGCTCCAGCGTTTAATAATAAACTAAATATTTATAATTGAGACCAGTCGTGGCGCAACGGCACGAAGTGTCACTGTAAAACCAACTAGTTGTGGGTTCGATCCCCACTCGAGGAGATGAAATATTTAATTCAATTTATATTTCCATTTCTTCGCTCTGGTGTCGAGGTTGAGCGCGGCTTTGAGTTCTGCCACTCAAAACGCAATGCCTCCAGAATTTGGCAGGAAGTAGGGAATGGAGTGAACTAGGTTCCCTCTGTCTACCCTGCTGTGTGCGGGATGCAGCGTGAAGCTGACTTCATTTAATTTAATTTACATATTTATAAATACATTTTGAATGCTTCAATCAAAATTATTAGAAGTAGAAATAAAAATTATAATTAAACTCATAGTAACACATATATATTATTGAATTCTTAATTAGATGTAGGTATATATGTAAATATTTTTATAAAAACAAATTGCGCGACAACACCAGTAATTCTAACGTACCTGTGGTTCAAATCCAGCCAGAGATGCGTATGCAATAGATTGTGGTACCAATGTAAGTGCTACTGTAATCCCAGCGATCAGATCGCCGATCCCTTTCTGCGCGTCGTAAGTCCTCGCCCACTGTACGATAGGAAACACACGCCCTATCAACCGCAATGCATCCACTTTCAACATTTTTCTACAAATGTTTTCAAATAATATTATAGTTTTATGCATAAATATAATTTATTAAATTAAGTTAAGTGGAATAAGTGCTCAAGAATATGTCGCATGTAATGTAATTTCCCCTAAGTACATCAATTAGGAAAAAAATAGTATGCATTGAGATGAATTATGTATTATTTTGTTTTACAACATTAAACTGTACGGTACCTATTGTAATTTATTTTTATTAAAAATCAGCATGGTAGGCAGAGAGAACATAGTGTTAAGACACTCCGTTCCTCACTTTCCGACGAATTTTTTGGCGGCGGAACTCAACTCCGGAATCTTGCCTTAGTGCAAGAGCGAAGAAATGTAAATATGAATAAATAATAATTCATTTCCTCGAGTGGGTTTCGAACACACAACAATCGCGATACAGTCACACCCTTGTGCCACTGCGCCACGACGGATTCAGAAATATTATTATAAGGGTAAATTCATAGATTTTATTTCTAACTGAACTAAATAAGGAAAAATAAGAAGTGGTAACTTAAAACGCTTGGTGAAATAATATTTGTTGTATAATATTTTTTAACAAAAAAAGCTGGCTTCAAACAGTAAACTGCAAATTTAATATTTAAATATTATTTTCTCATGGATGGCATTGTTAGAACTGAGCTATTTAAACGCGACCGCACGAGAAACACAAGCTTTCGAATAAAAACGACCAAAGTCGATCCACCTAGTAAAAAATTTTAGAATTGAGAACTTCCTCCTTTTACAGAAGTCAGTTAAAATAAGGTAATCGTATGAATTTTGTAATTCAAACCACATTTTTAACTTTACATGCTTATGTGAAAATGAGAACTTATGTACAAAAATATTGTATTGTTAGGTACATGTTTATAATTAAATATATATTTAATACGAGAGCACTACAATTTAATTATTAAGAGTGTCAAAGAGGCAAATATTTTTTACGTTTAAGTTAGTTTATGGTCGCAACAGCTGATAACGCTGACGAACGTTTATCATATTCTTAGCATAAATTTAAATTGCTTTTATACTCACATACACAACTTAAACCATAAAGAAGAAAACGATAAAAATTGCAACAAACAAATTTAAAATAACATTGTTATTTGTAATTGTATTCACAAATCACGAATAAGAATCACTATATACTAATTTTATTCAACTTTCAACAATTAAAGACATTTTAGCACACAATTGTAACAGAATATTTTCCCGCGCCTGTCAAAACGCATGCGCGCGAAAACTTTTCCGCCTGCGCATTGGACGACGACTTGATGATAACTGCCTATTGTACCTGGTATCCGTTTGGTACAAATGACACAATCAACTTTTCAATTATTTATTTTTCCATTATAAATTTAAGTACTTGTTAATAAGATTTTTTATCTATAATCAAATATCATCGCTTATTTTGCTTATAAGATTTACTTAAAGGAATATATTCTTTATTTGATCAAAATAGGTTGTACATTAAATGTAATTTTTCTATTATACAATTTTATGGTTTCTAATTTTAATTATAAAAAAATATATATTTTTATCCCATATAAATCTTTGATATTAGTGATTGAGTAAATTATGTCAACTATGTAGACGCCAGTCTTAAAACTTCTCAAGTATTTTTTTCCTTGAGGAAAAAACCTTCCAAGCTGCAATCATTACTCGAGCATCTCCAACCGTGAAGTTGTTTTAATTTAAAATGTATACAAAAAACTTTATTTAGCATAGCTATTTACACTTAAATACATAGGAAAGGGGAAACCCCTACACAAATTGACTTGTATCTCATGCGAACTAAATTATATTATCAACAATTACTAGATATTAAGTCAGAATATCAATCATAGTGGAATCTTTAATAATATTCAAAAGAAAAGAACAAATGAAGCGTAAAGTAGTATTTTAATTGTTCAGTTCAGTTCTTCATTTATGGCGCTTCGAGCGTGCCAGTTGAGCACTAATCACTTATATTTATCGCCAATGTCACGTTGTATGGAGAACACACGAAGGAGATTGTACGGTAAAAAGAGACTATATTACACAATAGGAGAATGCATGTCAAAAAGTAGTCCAGTCAAAATATTGCCTTCACCTATAAAATTAAAAAATATACACAATTAGAGTATATATAATTTTAAGTAGGAACTTACAGTTTGAATAACTTTCGCCTGTTTTTGATTACACGATTGATGAGCTTAGAATTAAAAAATATAATTTGATAGAATAGTTATAATTTTTAGGGTTCCGTATCTGAAAACGACAAAACGGAATCAATTGTAATAGGATGCGTATGACCGTCGGTCAAGACCATTTGTCTCGAGATCATGCGGAGATATCAAGCTGAAATTAATATCAAATATTCGAATGTACGTCTGCCTCTGAATGTACCGATCTACGTTCGGCACGGCATATTTCATGCTATAATGTATAAAAAAGCATCGTACCGGTCACAACAACGCCTCGCCTAGAGTGTTCTATCCAAAAATATTGAAAAGAAGCAACAACGGACGAAATAAAATAATCTACTAATTATAAGTAACAATTCATAAGAAAAAATGTTACAAACGCACCAAAACTATATTGATGTAAATCTGAAATAATAATTGTCTAAATATTGCAAATGCCACTAAAGAGATGACAGTACCCATATCCTTTTCTCCTGTCTTAAATTAACTCATCCCTTAAATGATGTCCTTCCTTATAAAGTTCCCCGTCTTCTTAATGTTCAATGTTCTTGAAATAGTCCGTAAATTATATATTTCAAATTAAAGCTAGTTAGTATAACGTATTTTGCCCCAATTTTAAACCACCTTTAGGACGTCTGACAGGAGTAAAGGCCCACGTAAAAGGTGTGGTAATCTATACTTATAATAAATCTGTAGAAAAGTCGTTTTTGTACATTGAAAATATTTAAAAAAAAATTAGCCAGGGTGTTAAAGGATAATTAACAGAATCCATTTCCAATATTTTTGGAATTTTTGTCTGTTTGTCTGTTTGTCTGTTTGTCTGTTATTGAAATTGATAGGAAACTCTCGGTAAGCAAATCCGACTCACACTTAACAGATTATTTGTAATTATAATATCTAATGAGGCCAGTCGTGCCGCAGGGGCACAAAGTGTGACTGTAAAATCGACTGGTTGTGGGTTCGATCCCCACTCGAGGAGATGAAATATTTACTTAAATTTATATTTCCATTTCTTCGCTCTGGTGTCGAGGACAAGCGTGGCGTTGAGTTTTGCCACTCAACAATGCCTCCAAAATTCGGCAGAAAGTGGGGAACGGAGTTTCTTAGCTCTAGGTTCCCTCTGCCTACCCTGCAGTGTGCGGGATACAGCGTGAAGTAGATTTTTTTTTATAATATCTAATATTTTTTCATTTTACTTAAAAATCTTCACTTGTTGTGGGATAATAATATGCTAGTATGATATATAAATGTATTACAAAACAAAAAGTATAAAAGTACATACCGTGTAAGTGAATCATCGAGGCATCATCGCTACACGTAAACTGTTCAACATATTGCATATCAGTTATTATTTATAAAATGTATATGGAATTACTGGCACTGAAAGCTTAAAACTGTTTTTATTTCTTTCGCATATGTATTTTTTATCACGCGTAGGAGGACAGAGAGACTTAGACAGACAGAGAGTTTCCAGAAATTCTGTTCTCCTGAGACATTGCGTAATGTGTGGCGGAACTCTACGCCAAATTAGAATTTATCAAAAGATAATACGCGTATGTTCAGAGTTTGTCACACTAGATATACATATGCGTATTATATGCAGAAGACTATGACATCACAGACGGTTGCTATTATAATCTAAAGTTTTTTTTATATTACACCAACAGATGTGATATAAAAAAAACTAAAACAATAATACAACATTAAAACAACAATATTTTTTTTTGACGTAAGTTAAACAGTCAATAGCAATAGTGTTGATTGGCATTTGTATTTTAAACTTCTATCTACAAAATATGGATACATAATTATGATATAAAAACCACTTTATTTATTAGTACAATTATATTAACTTAGCAAATGATTTGTGAAAAGTATAAAAATTAATCATGTAAATTGTGTCTGTATAAATGTGCTTAAGAGGCATTATTATATAACAAGGTGCTAACTTGTGACACTGACGCAAGAGATTGGTCAAGACCTTGGCTTCGCTTTATGCGGCCATGCATAACGTAAATAAAAGAACAATTGAAGATATCTTGATTTAAAAATTACAAATATATTATTTAAATGTTATACATTTGGTATCCTACATGCTACTACTATTGCACACACATTTAGGACGTCTCTGTCAAACAATGAATGCCTATTAGATTATGTGAACCCACCTATGTGGGTACCCATACAACGTGACATTGGCGAAGTGATGAGTGCTGGTGCACTAAACAATACTTTACTATTAATTTAAATCCATTCTCAGTTAATCGTTTCGTTTATCGTTTGTCGAATATCGATTCAAAATAGGACCAAATCTAGGTGCAGAAACCCCCGCAGACCCCGCAGACCCCGCAGAAAGTGTGGAACGGAGTGTCTACAACACTAGATTCCCTCTGCCTACCGTGCTGTGTGCGGGATAACAGCATGAAGCTGATTTATCTATTTACCTAGGTCAAAATTTTCGATGGCACAATGCATCATCTCACTTGTTCACACTGTCACACTGAAATACCTCTATTAATTATATAAATATTCCATCGTATAGGTTTTGAACCCTCATTCATCACATTAAGTCATCACGTATCAACTTTGCCAAGGTGAGGTCAAATGAATATCATTTTGATATAACTGCTTAGTGACCGATAGCGATAATATCGCACATTTTCCTTTCTATTGAGAAGGTTAGACATTGTGACGTATAATATACGTTTATACCTATATATATATATATATATATATATATATATAAAAACGACAAGACATTTACATAGGGTTGCCAGGCGGTTGGGAATTTGTGGGGTTGTCACGGAATTTTGTGTGTTGTTCCTGTAATTTCACTTCCAACAGCATTGTCCAGGAAATCATAAATAAGTTAGTCAATCAAAATGTATTATTATTTAAGTCTTAAATAGATACTTAAAAAAATTGGAATTATATTTCTGTAGGACAATTGGACTCAAAATAAAAAAAAAATTGACACTTCTAGATAGTTCTTTTAGATAGTTTCGGATCGGATATTAACTCGAATTCTGCTCGTAGCTACAGAAATGTCCGGAAACGATAGATAAGCCTGGATTTGACAACCCTACATGTAGGTACATGACATGGTACACCAATAAAATTGTGTCGCCGGAAAATAGTATAATTTAAATGCAACTATTTTAACCGTGAAACTAAAAAACTTTTTTTTTGTTTTATTTAGTTTTCTTTGTAAATTAATAAAAAAAAATTGAGTCAGTTCTCAGTAATAAGACACTGGTCTTATTGCAATTAGTTCAGTTCGGGCCTTAGTTTACGGATTAATTAATAATTTATGGATATGGTTTTGAGCTTGCCAGTTCAGCTTGCGAAGGAGATTGTACGGTAAAAAGGCTTGTCAGTGCTATATATGTGTCAGTGCTATATGGTGTCTGTACTGTGGATGATATTTAAATTAAAACTTTAATAACCCTTCCTTAGCATTCGGGAATAATGTAATAGAACACAAAACAACGTTTTTTAAAATTTTTGTCTGTCTGTGCTTTTGTTATCGCTAATCTCAGAATCGGCTCTTATCAGCGATTTACATTTTCACTATTAGATTCTGACAAGCCTCCGTTAACATATAGGGTTTATTTTATTACTAGCGACCCGCTCGCGGCTTCACCCCCTTATACCACAGAATTATTTACTTAACACACTGAATTATGTTCGTCTTTTGATATACCTATTATGTTTGCAGCGCAATGAAGATTTTTTTGAGAAAGTTATTAAAACTTTAGGTCGCGTTTTTGTACCTCCCACAAGAATCTTCAATTGAATGTTTGAAATAAAAACATAACTTATCGATACTTACAATAAAATCATAACTCATCGGTGTCTGTACATAGAAGATACACGGCTTCGCCCGCTTAAAATACAGGAATATTGATTTAATAAGCAGAATTGATTGACAACTATAATGACTTCTAATATGATTTTTTCGTCAAAGAATTTTTGATTGTTTTAAATAAAAAAATACGACCATTGTTGATATTTGATATTTATAAAATATACATAAAGCTAATTATTTATTACACGTATATATTTTTGTAACTTTATGTTCTTTTTACCTATATAATATACNACAAACAGACAAACAGACAAACAGACAAACAGACAAACAGACAAACAGACAAACAGACAAACAGACAAACAGACAAACAGACAAACAGACAAACAGACAAACAGACAAACAGACAAACAGACAAACAGACAAACAGACAAACAGACAAACAGACAAACAGACAAACAGACAAACAGACAAACAGACAAACAGACAAACAGACAAACAGACAAACAGACAAACAGACAAACAGACAAACAGACAAACAGACAAACAGACAAACAGACAAACAGACAAACAGACAAACAGACAAACAGACAAACAGACAAACAGACAAACAGACAAACAGACAAACAGACAAACAGACAAACAGACAAACAGACAAACAGACAAACAGACAAACAGACAAACAGACAAACAGACAAACAGACAAACAGACAAACAGACAAACAGACAAACAGACAAACAGACAAACAGACAAACAGACAAACAGACAAACAGACAAACAGACAAACAGACAAACAGACAAACAGACAAACAGACAAACAGACAAACAGACAAACAGACAAACAGACAAACAGACAAACAGACAAACAGACAAACAGACAAACAGACAAACAGACAAACAGACAAACAGACAAACAGACAAACAGACAAACAGACAAACAGACAAACAGACAAACAGACAAACAGACAAACAGACAAACAGACAAACAGACAAACAGACAAACAGACAAACAGACAAACAGACAAACAGACAAACAGACAAACAGACAAACAGACAAACAGACAAACAGACAAACAGACAAACAGACAAACAGACAAACAGACAAACAGACAAACAGACAAACAGACAAACAGACAAACAGACAAACAGACAAACAGACAAACAGACAAACAGACAAACAGACAAACAGACAAACAGACAAACAGACAAACAGACAAACAGACAAACAGACAAACAGACAAACAGACAAACAGACAAACAGACAAACAGACAAACAGACAAACAGACAAACAGACAAACAGACAAACAGACAAACAGACAAACAGACAAACAGACAAACAGACAAACAGACAAACAGACAAACAGACAAACAGACAAACAGACAAACAGACAAACAGACAAACAGACAAACAGACAAACAGACAAACAGACAAACAGACAAACAGACAAACAGACAAACAGACAAACAGACAAACAGACAAACAGACAAACAGACAAACAGACAAACAGACAAACAGACAAACAGACAAACAGACAAACAGACAAACAGACAAACAGACAAACAGACAAACAGACAAACAGACAAACAGACAAACAGACAAACAGACAAACAGACAAACAGACAAACAGACAAACAGACAAACAGACAAACAGACAAACAGACAAACAGACAAACAGACAAACAGACAAACAGACAAACAGACAAACAGACAAACAGACAAACAGACAAACAGACAAACAGACAAACAGACAAACAGACAAACAGACAAACAGACAAACAGACAAACAGACAAACAGACAAACAGACAAACAGACAAACAGACAAACAGACAAACAGACAAACAGACAAACAGACAAACAGACAAACAGACAAACAGACAAACAGACAAACAGACAAACAGACAAACAGACAAACAGACAAACAGACAAACAGACAAACAGACAAACAGACAAACAGACAAACAGACAAACAGACAAACAGACAAACAGACAAACAGACAAACAGACAAACAGACAAACAGACAAACAGACAAACAGACAAACAGACAAACAGACAAACAGACAAACAGACAAACAGACAAACAGACAAACAGACAAACAGACAAACAGACAAACAGACAAACAGACAAACAGACAAACAGACAAACAGACAAACAGACAAACAGACAAACAGACAAACAGACAAACAGACAAACAGACAAACAGACAAACAGACAAACAGACAAACAGACAAACAGACAAACAGACAAACAGACAAACAGACAAACAGACAAACAGACAAACAGACAAACAGACAAACAGACAAACAGACAAACAGACAAACAGACAAACAGACAAACAGACAAACAGACAAACAGACAAACAGACAAACAGACAAACAGACAAACAGACAAACAGACAAACAGACAAACAGACAAACAGACAAACAGACAAACAGACAAACAGACAAACAGACAAACAGACAAACAGACAAACAGACAAACAGACAAACAGACAAACAGACAAACAGACAAACAGACAAACAGACAAACAGACAAACAGACAAACAGACAAACAGACAAAAATTCCAAAAATGTTGGAAATGGATTCTGTTAATTATCCTTTAACACCCTGGCTAATTTTTTTTTAAATATTTTCAATGTACAGAAACGACTTTTCTACAGATTTATTATAAGTATAGATATAGATTATGGCCGTAGATCTAAGTATATGGTTTGAACTCCAGCTCGATATGTTTTTGAGATACCCTTTATCTTAAAAACATTTGTCTTGACAGACAGACAGACATACAGACGGAAGGACAACAAAGCGATCTTATAAGGGTTCCTTTTTTCCTTTAAAAGGTACGGAACCCTTAAAACACTGAGATGAAATCTCGCGGTCTCGGAGAATGCGAGGTTCGCGAGTTCGAGTCCCGCTATGTTCTTTTTTTATACGTTTTCTAAATAAGTACTTTTCTTTCCTAAATGTAGAATAACACTTTAAAAATGAAAAGAAAATTGCTACTTTCTAAAAGAGTTATACAACTGTTTTATTGAATTGGCTAAGTCTTTAGTTTTCAATGTTTTATTATTTGATATTGTTTGTAAATTGCTATTTGTATAATGATAAAAAAGACTTGAAATCGTATGATTACATATTTTGTAATCTCGGTCTATTTGACCGAGATTTAGGAATCTCCAGTGTTAACTGACACCCTCTCAAGCAGCCATTTTATTTATGTAGAAAACAAATACCTGTACAGTTTGCGTGCAGTTACGTATATAATAACCAAAAAAATCTATTAAATACGATGGTAAAATTAATTTCCAAAACACTTAAATTACGATTACATATACATATTGACGATTTTTTAAAATAATGGAAGACCTAAGATCAATTTACTATGAAATATTTTTCCTTTTATAACCAATATGCAGGTTAATGAGTCAATACAAATAACAGTCTCAAATTTTACCTACAAAGCAGTCAGATAAGAATTGCTGGTGGATAGAAAAAGGAGCATTGACGTCATTGTACCTAAAAATCTAAAAAAAATATATTCGATAATTTTTTTTCGTAGCAACTTTATTGAAGGGAACGAGAACAAACTTCTCCTCTTTTTTTCACATTTTATAGTGAGATATTCAGCATGGACAATTCCATTCAGTCTTTTTTCAAGAATCATGCCTAAGAATTTAACATTTTATTAATTAAATTATTATTAATTAGATTTAAAAAGACGAGTTTAGTTTATTCATTAAGTCTAGCAATTAAAGAATAATAAACACCATTTTCGCCTGGACTAGTGTCTTTTATATTTCAAAATTTTACGTGTTGCATATACTTAGGCTCATCCTCTATTATCTTAGAGACTGCGTATGATGCCTCGGCAGATCACCTCGCCTGTCGACAGAATCAGAGCAATCCTGATACCACCAGGGATTGAAAAGCATCTGATTCTGAATGTAATGTTTTTTGAAGATATGAGAAACTGCCGCAGATAAAATGGCAGTGACAAACCGATCATAGTAAAGAATAACATTCCCATAATCAACAGACTCAGGAAAATTGCTCAACATAAAATCCACATATACAGAATACTCGATCCAGTTAGCTTTTTTAAAATTAAATTGAAGAAGAAGGTAAGGATTAGGTGCACGAAGCCGTTCTATTACTGATAGATATTAGACAATAATCACTATTAAAGGTGAAAGGAAGCACGGACGAAAATAGTTGGGAAGCAAGAGAAGAAGAAAAGAAAAGGTTAGTGCAGTCCTAAGGTTCTGATTAAGAATTATCCATCATTGAATATACAGAGATCAACATCACCAATCATATCTACCAACGAAGGAGAAAATCCGTCACATAACATCCCCATAAAAGCAGCCACGTAGTTCTCGCAATTTCTTAATGATAGAGATTTGTGGAGCATTATATAATCTATATTTTAACCCGATACTTTTTTTTAATAGCCAAAATACTTAAATTTATAATGATTCAGTGTACAACAATAGAGATAACCAAACTAAAAAAAAAAACATTTTTACCACAAAAGGAAGAAAAACACCGAAGAAAGCCTTTAAATTCATCACTTTGTTGTTCGTATGACCGTCTGCCAAGACTCACGATCAGATCACGTTTAGGTATCAAGCTGAAATTAATATCAGATATTCAGGTTTACAGTTGCTTGTTACATAGAAATTAAGCTTCTAATACAACATAGTCACAATATATGACTATTTAAGTTGTTAGCATCTCTGTAGGGAGATTTTTACAAATTTCCGCTACCCAAAGATAATTACTAAGAATTATCGTTTGGCAAGAGAGAAACTATTTTTTAAATATTTTTAAACATTTTTAAAGTGTTATTCCACACTTAGGAAAGAAAAATACTTATTTAGAAAACGTATAAAAATTTGAACGTAGCGGGACTCGAACCCGCGCCTCCTGGAAACCGACCAGGCGCTCTGATCACTAAGCCATACGTTCTCGCCAAGCTACGTCGAAATTTTTATACGCTTGTTACAACTTATTTATGTTGTTAGCATCGGTTTCCAGGAGGCGCGGGTTCGAGTCCCGCTACGTTTAAATTTTTATACGTTTTCTAAATAAGTATTTTACTTATTTTTGTTTTTGTATGAAGGCTACGTTCTTCAGGAGTGCTATATAACATTATGGTGTAAATCTTAATTAGGCTTAAATAACGAAATAACAATAATAATAAACGGCATCGATAATCATTGCGAAATAAGCGCGGCGCTACAAAAATAATAAAATATGAGTCAGTACATTGTATAGAAGAATTGTTCTATATTATCAGTTCTAAAAAAAAGTCCGCGATAAGACAATTGAAAATTGCAACGTGATATTTCATTTTTTTTTTGATAAAGATATTGAAACTTACAAGCGAAAGTTATTTAATCATCAAGGAAATTCTATGAAGATATGCTTTGGCTTTTATAGTATGTAATCTGAACGCATACTTTTTGAGAAAATGTAAAATTTAAATAATTCAACGCTCTGTTTACGACCTCGAGCATAGCCACGAGTCCAGCGGGGAGCGCCCTTGATGCCGATTTCGTCCTCGCAAGCAGCCATGTAGTGCTTACACTTCCTCAAAAATTATTTAATATTGATTATTTTATGGCAAATGCAAAAAGGTTTGCTCTGCCTACTCTGTTATAAGCAGGATAAATAAAAATAAAGGTGAAGATGAATCACACTAGATGAATCCTTTCCTCTGACCTCCTTTTAATAGATAAAGCAGGTCGTTTGTTAGGGTTCCGTGTCTCAAAAAGTAAAATCGGAACCCTTATGTAACCCCACTTTGTTTGTTATGGCCATTGATCTCGAGATCACTTTTCAGATTTTCCCTTTATTAGTATTGTAAATTCTCAATATTTAATTTTCATAAAACCAACAATTAATTCTCGCGCCTACGTTACAGGAAATCTTCTAGGCCTCTACAAGCCAAAATAAAAATAGAACGGTGAAATTACGTTTTAGTTTATTCCATACTGCACTTGAAAATCATTTTTTCTTGCCGTTTATTTAGAGCCCAGAAAATTCATTATTCACATTCTTTATTGCAAAATAATTTATAGTTAGCCAGTGCAGTGTCGTGTATTTCGCAACGTCATACTCATACATTGTATGATAAGAAACATTTTTATATAGCGTCTCATTGTGTTTCTCTTACAAGATTGTAATGTTTACAGAGACAAATAAACATTTATCATATTAAACACATTCCAAACACAGTATAAATTTCAATATAAAGTAAATATTTAAAGACAAACTAATTGTTTGCTGTGTCTAAATATTTTCATGTATTTATAAGTAAGTATATTGGTGCAAATGAAATTATTGAATCAATAATTCTAGTGGAGTGAGCCTTTTAGTTTTAACATTTTTTAAACTTTATATGGTGATAGCAGATCTCAATTGCGTACTCGGATAACGCACATACATTTATAATTGTATTTATACTTCTTCATGTAAATAATCCGCTTATTAATTAGGTCAGAACCCACTAGATACAATAAATGTAATGTTTAACCACCTCATGTTTAGAGGTTTTGAAAGTCAACGCCATTGTAAAGAACCCGAACTAACAACAGCAACCGGTTATAAAGTGTTACACAACTGAAAACAACTTTGCCTTAGCTTTCACAATGAACTTAATAAAAATACAAATACAAAGTAAAAAAACAAAAAATTCTTCTTCACAAATTGCAAAAGCAATATCTTTGAATTATATTTTAAACAATCGACTTGTGCGCGGCATCGCCCGCTTAATCTTATTGTTTTTTTTATTATCGTCAAAATATTTTTTAACAAAAAAACCAACCTCAAACCGTTAACTAAATAGTAAAGAATAAATGTATTTAACATAAAGTAATACGTTTTTGATTTTGTTAAAAAAAATGCATTATATAAGAATTTTATTTTGAAGTCGGTGACAACTGAAACAAACAGGCTTAGTAGCTTAATTATCAAAATATTTTAGTAAGGTTGTTGTAGCATTAGCTTTCAAATAAAAAAAACGTATACCGAGGGTTTCGCACTAATTTCAGGATTGTATGTTAACGGTAAGTACAATTTATAAAAGTTGATAATCTCAAGTTTGCAGACGTATGCATTCATTTTGTTTGAAATGAACTACAGTTATAAGTTTGTAATTATATTTTTCTATGATTTTTTTTGCACTTTTTAGATTTTTTCCTTTATTTGTACTGCAAGCTCACTTCTAAGTCAAATGTCATTATTATAGATCAACGGGATATACGGTCAATTTCATACAAGAAATTGAACAAGCGGGAGTCGGGCTCTCCCACCGAGGGTTTCGTACAAAAATTGGCAGTCTCGAGCTTTTCTAAAATTCAAGCTTAGCTTATCTAGAGCCCTTTAATCTGATACCTCACTCGAACTAGCGGCTTTAATACCAAATTTTGCCTTTTAAAACTTTTATTTTTTTGGATTTAATCACAAATGTATAGTTTCCAGATATTTTCTAAACTAATACAGTACTACGTATAGATGCTAGCTACCAAATTTCATAATTCTAGGTCAACTTGAAGTACCCTACGAATTTTGATTCCCTTCATAGCGTCAAAATTGAAAAATAAATAATAAACGACCTGCATTGAAGTAACATCAAAAACAAAGAAATAAAAGTGTATATCCATTAAATATAGCTAGATTGACTAAACAAGTACCAACTATTTATAGATACATTTTATTAACCCAATGTCATGCTAGGCTGTTAGTTGATATTGGAGACACTCCCGATGGGCACAGGGATGAGTTCCCGAAAAGCCACTATTACTCTCCAGACATCAGTTAATAGTCCTACGACTTTTCGCATGATAATATACAAAAAAATAAATATTTTTTACTGTTGAGTTAATTATTTTTAGTCGACTTCTGTAAGTAAAAGTTATCAATTCGACTGTATTTTTATTTATGTTTGCTAATGCTACAACAACCTTACTATAATATCGAATTATGAACTCCTTTTTGTTTTACTTGGTACCGACTTCAAAATTATCTATATCCATTTATCATACAAGGTATGTTTCCCAAATAATTTTTAACCTTTTTACCTTAAATTACGTAGTTTAGGTAACTTTAACCTGACCTTATCTCTTACGTAACGAGGACAAAAGTTAAGAAATCCTCTGTTGTTAAAAGGTACTGATTTAAAAAAATATATGAAATCGGTGTCACATACCAAATTACGTAATTTGGGATGACACCGATTTACAACCGCCATATCAATTGTCTATTAACGTTTCACTTCGCATTTATTAACGTACCAGCGGCCTGCTCGCGGCTTTGCCCGCCTGAATTACATGATTATTCATTTAAAAAATATAGATATTACAAACAGCCTTAATTATTAATTAATTGATTTGGATTGAGTACTTAACTCACGATATTCTTTGTAAAATAATTTATATTAGCTCCTGTACAGTTTTTAAATGAGTAACATATATTATTAGTTAAATATATAATTGGTATACAGAATATACATAGAAAGCACGTTAGCATAGCATCTATAAAATAATCAACGTTTTCGGTCAAGTTCAAATCGTACTCATGACCCGAGAATTTCGTACCAGTTTCATGAATCTCATTAAGTTGTCATTCTGTATCAAATTAAGTACAGATTAAAATTTGTACGTAATGGTTTTTTTCTATGACACAAATACACTAAGTAGTCAATTTTTGAAAAATAATTTTGGAATTTTCCTTTATACGTGCCGTAAGTTTTAACTTCTTAACAAATTTCGTAATTGTATATCAACGGGAAGTACCCTATAGTTATGATAGAAAATGCGACAGAAAACGAAGCATAAACCCTCATATTTCATGGTCATTTGATTGCGATGATTTAGAAGATAGATTTTTTTGTGCTTTAAGAGAATATAGACTTGAACATTGAGGTATCTAACCTTTAACCGACAAAATAGTCTTGACAGACGGACAAACAATAATACCTTTAATATATTTATTGTGCTATTTTTTTACTAAGCAAATAAGGAAAAATATATATTAATTTTACCCAATACCGATATAAATATTTAAAATTCGACCATAAAACATTGGTTTGAAAAACATAGGTAAACGTACAAATGTTAAGTCAATCCTTTTAAAAATATATCTACTTATATAAAAAAGTTAAACAACTAACATTGGATAAAAAACGCGACCTTGTCTTTGAAACGTCACTGATTACTTTGAGCTGAACTAGTTGATTTGTTGACACTATGTAAATAAACCGAGTTTTAGAAATAATACAAATATTCTTAATATCGTGCAAAATTTTGGTTATTGTTGCTTGCTTAGAAAAAACGTGAAGTTCAGTAGTTCAGTAATATTAAAAAAGTAATTTGTTTACTTACAACTTACAGAATGTTGTATGGGTGACATGATTAAATAAAACAGTACATACCTATATAATAAGGATGAACCAACGTATTTATAAGCAAAATAATTTCAGTTAACTCTTAACAGTTAAGTTGTGGCCGCCTTCGCACAATGGGACTCTCCCATTCAAGCACATCTCATAAATGTTCGTAATGAAATCCGTAATTTAATGTTCTGTTAAAAAATCAGCTTCACGCTGTATCCCACACACAGCAGGGTAGGCAGAGGGAACCTCGTGTTAAGACACTCCGTTCCCCACTTTCCGCCGAATTCTGGAGGCATTGCGTGCTGAGTGGCGGAACTCAACTCGACACCAGAGTGAAATGAAAATATAAATGTAAATAAATATTTCACTTCCTCGAGTGGGAATCGAACCCATAACCAGTCGATTTTACAGTCACACTTTATGCCTCTGCGCCACGACCGGCCTTATCATATCCTGTTAAATATACTAAAATAGACAAACGTTTAGAGATAGGAAATAGAGATAAGAATACGAATTTTGTTTTCGATTGTAGTTTAAAGTATCCAAAATGACCTTCCAACAATACAGACACTTCAATATTTTCCTATTTTCAATACTGCGCACTGCGATATTTATTAGATATGTTTTTTCATGAGTTTTTGTAGTAACTATATTAATATTATATCCCATCAAAAACATAAATGTAAAATGAGAGTCAAGTTCAGTAATATGATATATGCCTTGGTTGTTGACTTCAGCGATAAAAGAAATGAGATGTAAATGTGTGCTAAGTTCAATGGTTAGTCCTGAAGATTATTTTTAACAATATAAAATATTTTATAACACCTTAAATGTCCTATCTTCATACAAGTTAGGATACTATATTTATGTGTAAGATCTGACTTGGCTAGTTTTCATATCAATTTATAGTAGGCTTGTATTCATTTATATCGATGCTTTCGTAAATTCATTTTTATGTTTGGTTCTCTTTATTAGTTCAATACTAAAACCGACGTGGCACAGGTAAATTTCGCCGTATTTAATATATGTATGGTAGCTCAAGCGGAGAACTGTGCGAACTCAGAACCAGAAGACCTTGGTTCGAGTCCTGGTGTTGTCTCCAGTCCGAATATTTTTTCCCTTAACTACTTTTTTTTTCAATATGTAATTTATATCTAAATATAATTTCCAAAAAACATGACTTACTCAAAAAAAAATCGGTTCTTGGTCATACGCGCAATATTAATTTAAAGTAAAGAAATTAATTTAAGGCATTTATAATAATCTCTATCTCTATATATAATAAAAGGATAGAAAATGTAATTTATATTTAAATATAATTTTCAAAAAAATATCGGACCTCGGTCATACGCGCTATATTTATTTAAAGTAAAGAAATTAATTGAAGGCATTTATTTATAATAATAATAATATAAAATCTATACTTCTAGAATAAAATTCTAATTACAATAAATTTACGAATAACAATTGACATAGAATATCATTGAAAATAATAAATTATTAACAAGCATTAAAATCATAAGGATAATATCGTAATTACTTAATTAAAAAATCGCTATTATTAGTAATTTGGCATTAACCATTTCCATGTTTTATTGTAGGTACAGAGGGCACAAACGTGTGACTGTGACGTGGCGGTTGTGGGTTCGATCCCCACTCCACGGAATAAACTATTATTTATTAATATTTTAATTTCTTCGCTCTAGCGACAAGGGTGGTAAACGGCGGGTCCTAACACTGGGCTACATCTGCCTTCCATGCTAACCCCTATATGTGGGCTACTGGTGATCTACAAGTCTTAGAAAGGCAATAAAAAGTTGTTGCAACGTAGCCGTTTACAAAAATGTTAACCAAGTCACACTAAAATATCTGAGAAATCCCTTGCAAAATAATGGATTTATATTAATCGCCGTTATAAAGAAGCGCATACCGAAGTTGTTCAAAAAAAGTCTGAAATGTTTGAAATGACCCGTAAAACGTTAAAAGGATAAAAACCCAGAGGTACATAAGATCGTGGTAAAACGTTATAGGTATAAAAACACCGAGGTGCATAAAGCTGCGACAAAACGTTATACTCAAATAAATCCAGTTGTAGATAAAAGTACGTCGAAGTTGTACAACACAAAGAAAAAAATATCGTATACTAATGAAAATAACATAATTTACAGACTATCAGATAAAATAGAAGAAATATTCTAGATAATTACTGTAAAGTTTTAGACCGCATTAATAAAAAAAATAATAAGTATAGAAAAAAAAATAAAAATATTGCTTCTAACAAAGACATACCAGAAAAATTTTATATTCTTGCCGGAAAATCTAAACATGTGAGCACTCAAGAACCATACTATTATGGACGTTTGTATAAAATGTTGAAACTGTACCAATTGGCACGCTCGAAACGCCATTAATTAAGAAATCAATCAATCAACTGTACCAATAAACGATGTCAAGCTGAGATATTTAAATTATATCATAGACATAATAATGTATCTTGGTCTTGTAATCTCAAACAATGCTTATTAGATGAATCAATTCTACAAAGTCTAATAGGAGTTTTTAAATATTTAAATTTAAGTCAGCCATAGATATATTTTTTTTTATAGATATATACCACTCATTATTTAATTAGAGTCAAAACTTTTTTACTGTGTGAAAAAACAGCTGCACATTTAATGTTGCAAAGAAACGTAGATGTCAGTAAAAGATTGGTAAACGGATCCATTGGAAAAATAGAGATAATACATTGGGACCTCAAATTAAATCAACACACAAGAGAGCTATTTTGTAGACCAGAACCGTTTGCGTACATTATACCGCACCGATTTTTGCAAATTAAATATAATCACAAAACGTATCGTAACGTAAGTCCGGGATACTAATTGGACAATTCACTCAAATATTTCAAAGGCTCAATAAAAAATTGAAAGTAGCAAAAAATAGCATATTAGACCCAGTAAGCGCAAGAAAGTGAAGTAAATATATAATAAATGAATTAATGCAGGACTTGAAGCTGGTAATCTTTTAAAAATGATTTTGAACAAATACCCATTATAGGAACTTCCTCATGGAAGTCATCCCCATCAAATGCCGTTATATTATTGCAAAGTAACACTATATCTACTGTTACAAAATAAAACAATGGTTTTAAGTGTTTATATATGAGTTACATATTGTAACTCATCAACTTTAACTTCTGCATATTATTGTCTATGTCTTCTGCAATTTATTGTCTATTTAATAAAATCAATACTAAATGTTATTTTGGGTACTTCACTTTCCTACGCTTGCGTGGCTTAATATGTTTTTTTTTGCTATTTTCTATATTTTCTTGAACCTTTGAAATTTTCGGGAGGATTGCCCATTCAGTATCCCGAACTTTTTTTACTCGTTTTCTGTTTATACTTAATTTAGCCAAGTCGGTGCGGTATAACGTACGCAGGCGGTTGTACTCTATAATAGAGCTTTCTTGTGCTTTGATTTGGCTTGGATCTAAATTAATAAGATGCACTCCATCTAAGGTTTTTACTCTGGAGAGTCCAACGTATGCCTGTCCTTTACTGAATATTGAGGAGCCTATGTCAAGGAGAGCGCTGTCAAGACTAAGGCCTTGTGATTTATGGATAGTAATAGCATATGCTAAGCAAATAGGAAATTGTTCCCTGTGAACATACACATTACTTAACATCTGAAACTTGGTTTTGACTCGTTCTAGCTCGTAAATTAAATTATGCTTAAATATTATTGTAATTTTACGTGCGCTATTGATGTTCTCGACGTCCCAATGTATTTTCTCTATTTTTCCAATGGATCCATTTACCAATCCTTTACTAATATCTATGTTTCTTCGCAACATTACACGTGCACCTATTTTTATCGTGATAACATTTTCTAAGCCAGCAGTTAGCGACGAATTATCCTCATTCTTTTTGAGTATTTCATTTGCACGTTTTTTTAAATACCGTGGACAGTCTATTTAGTCTATCGAATTTAATTTAATTTCTGGAGGCTCCATACTTGCCAACATTGCAGTATTAAATTGGTTGCACATATTTTTAGTGGGGAATAAACATACTGTATCATCGGATAACAGTCTAAAATAAGATATGATTTCCTTAAGGCGGTCATTTAGATTTTTAGCGGTTAATTTGATGACGCGATTAGATAAAGTGCAACTGTCTTGACTTGTAACTATTCCCATTCTTAAACGATTTAACATTTCGCCGAAAAGTTTGTCGTTTTTTTGCCTCATATTAACAGTTAATTCCTCATAACAAAATAGTTCTTTCCATAAATTTGGGGCACTAAGAGACCCTAAACATTTAAGGACATCAGACGACTTCAAATTTTCGAACGGCGACAGTTGTCTGACTGGAGGCAGTTGGAGCAGATCGCCAAACAACACTATATGAATCTTGCCGAACCATCCATCGTCAGCGTCACCAGTATCATATATTTCTGTTAAGCGGAGATGGATATACATTAACGTAATATTGGAAATCATAGACACTTCATCAATTATTAAAAGTACTACATCTTTTAAGTCACATCTTAAAACTTTCAGTACTTGATCTGATAGGGAAGCGTACTTGGGACAATCTCCGTGCTCTACTGGCAATTGTAAGAGCCGATGTATTGTTAGACCGTTTACATTAAAAGCGGCAATACCAGTGGGTGCAGCTACTGCAACTAACTTATTCATTCGCTTCTGGACCCAGTTCTTAATAGTATTGATTAAATAACTTTTTCCGGTTCCCCCTGTCCCACTAACAAATATTCTCAAAGTAGTAGATTTATCTAGCAAAGTCTTACAGATCCTGCTAAAAATACGTTTTTGATCTTGATTCAAACCTTCTATCATTTGTTCAAGTTCACCTTCAGATACCAAATCTTTAGCATTTCTGAAGTCTTCCATTGCATTCACAGCTTCAACAGGTAAGAAATCCAGTGGATTCTCTAGACCATCATCTTCGTGATCATCTTCCTGTCGATTTCTTGCTATTTCCGCTACTTTTTCTTCAACAATTTCAAACGCTCTCTCTAGGTTATTTAAGAATTCTGTCTGCATTTCTCCGTAGTCAAGTCCGTCTTTAATTTGATCTTTTAAAAAATTGAAGGCTTCAGTGTAAGTATTTTGTCCAGACTTCAGTACAGCTAAATCTCTCCATGGATAAAACATTAACAAAAGCGAAAAATAGTATTTATCTGGGTGTTTATTTGCGTCATAGGTATAGTGATTTATTAAATACGGTCTCTGTCTTTTCTTTAAATATTTATTTGATGATAATTTATATACCTGAGCCGTTGCCGAAGAGGGTAGGGCTGTAATTATGTCAAACCATCGAGCGAAATTATATAAATTTATACTCTCTAAGGCTTGAGGACGTTGAGGATAAATAGTATCAACCCAAGAATCGAAATAGATATCAGTGGAGTCTGACTCTAGTTCGACTATCTCTTTTTTAGTTCTTACTCTTCGGTTGCGATATATGTTTACATCGAGCCATCGGATTGTGGTCTGTGCATCGGTACCATAAAGGGAAATCCCCAACAGTGTATCGCTTGCTTCTAGTGCACCACATTCTCTATTATTAAGCGCTCGGAGACCTACGTTGAAAAGCCTACTAGCGAGAGATTTAGTAGAATTTATATTGTCAAAAATGTCTATCGAGTGACTTTTTTCACTTTTAGTTGTATATTTTGTAATATAATAATTTAGTATAGCTGTTTTTTCGCCTATATACTGTAAATCCATGTTGCCATTCCAAGCGAGAAGGATGGCTGGATTATAGTCATTAATGTAAATAGACTCTTTTTTGCGGGGTAAATTATAAAGTCTCATAGTTTTTAAAGTTTTTCTAGCCGCTATTGATTCGGTTACACTATTCATCGTTAGATATTCGGTTACTGGTCGTGGAAATCCAAATCTGCAAACAGTTATAAATTTTGATTTTGTTTTTTCCTTCGTAAACAATATGAATTATGTTTATGCGTCTGATAATCGACAACACGATNATTATAATGATTAAAAAATAGAAATATTTGCGTCATTCAACAAGTAAAATAAATATTGCTGGTTTAGTCTAAATCGGGAATCTTTTGAAGTTAAGCGAGATTTTATAAATTCTGCGCTAGTAATTTTTTTTTCACGATCGTAAAATTGCCCATATTTGCCCTCATTAAATAAATCTGGAAAGCATAAAGTATCGATATCTTTATTACGATTATCGATGGGTACAGCATTCACTTTCAACATTTGATATAGAGCGCAAGCTGTACTATTTTGTTTCTTTTCATGTAGCGGGTATATTGTATACTGTTCGTAAATATGTTCATTATCTTCGGTTACCTGTGTGAGAAAAGCAGGTTGATTTTGTAATTCTTTTTGGTCGATTTGGTCGATGCTATAATTAAAATTTTGGTTAAGGTTGCTAAATAAATTATCTGAATTCTCCGGTAAAATTATGTTTGTGTAATGAATGTTATTATGTTTTAAATATATTAATGCTCTGTAAATATTGCCGATATCCACTAAGTCTTGCCATATTATTTTTGTTTCAGTCGGACAGCTTCGTACGAGTATAAAAAGCTCTTGATTGGGATTTAAAGGTTCTTCGGGCTTAGGCAACTTATTTAAAGTAGTTTCTGTAGGTAATGGCAAATGATATGTCCTCCCTTTAACTTTTTTTATCTTTTGTCTGTTAGGTAAATTTTTATTTCCCATTGGAATCAAACTAGTTACTACTTGAAAAGCTTTAGCTCTTTGTATCAACATTTTCTCATAGTTATTAAGATCTTTTAATTGTTTAGGTACGTCGCTGTAATATAAACTATTGAGTATAGAATTAGAAGGTAAATCATTTGCTCGATTTTTTTGTAAGCATAAATGACATATAAAAAAGCTAGGCTCAATATAAAATGTTTCATTGAAAAGTTGTAATCTTTGCCATATATCAGTTTGGATAGGATTTCTTAGTTTATTAATAGAGGACAGATCACGTAAACAAAGAAGTCTATGGCAAGATATGCAATGGTGTATCGGTATATCATTGCATCTTTTTTTCAAGTTATTAAAAGCGCGTTTATATTTTTCTATTATTAAATCTTCGCTCATTTCGCTCTCACACGTATAAACTTCACAATGAGTTTTTTTAATATTAAAAGGTACTCCTAATTCACGTAATTTATCTACATTAACAGAGTTCAAATTACAATCTATTAAATTTATATTTTTGCAATAATATCTTATCTGGTAGAGTTCTCTGACAATAGTTCGTATTTTAGGGAAATGAGTTTTAATGTTATAAAGTATTTTTAATTTATCTAAAAATTCTTGACTTTGATTAGATATTAAGTTGAATAAATCTATAGCTGACATTGAATTTAAATATTTAAAAACACCAATTAGACTTTCTAGAATTGATTCATCTAATAAGCATTGTTTGAGATTACAAGACCAAGATACATTATTATGTCTATTATTTATATACCAAGGCGCTCATTTCTTAATTGTTTTTTTTGGCCTGGGTTTCATGATTTTACTGGTTTTAGGAACACTTGAGGAAACGGCAGAGAAAAAGTAGACTATCTCAGTGCTTTGAACCATCAGCATACTATTTCATAAACTTATACTTTTTTGCAAGGGATATTGAACAATGAATCGTTCGATAGAATTACTAGTGGATGGCACAAGTATCTTACATCGAATTATTGCAATGCCTTCCGATGGGAGCTGCCTATTCCATGCTATTGCTAATGATATACAACAGACTAATAAATTGCGTAAGACTGTAGTAGAGCACGTATGTCGTAACTGGAATGATTTAAGTATCTACACTAGCGCTCCAAACGGAAATTGTTACAGTTCAAAAGAAGAGTATCGCACAGACATGCTTTGCTTAACAACTTACGGAGCTACTTCCGAATTAAAGGCTGCAGTAGTTTTGTACAATATTAAGATCGAAGTGTATTATTATAATGGTACCCTGCTTAGTTTATTCGGCGAAGAGAAATGTCCTATAAAACGATTACTCTTTACAGGAAATCTCTCTTCAGGCCACTATGATGTTTGTATTCCAGTGACGCAGGACATAAACGTTACATCTATTTCTCCGGATATACTTCAAGAAAACGAGTTTTTGAAAGAAAATAAAAAGTTGTCACAAGGGGGCCGTCCACAAAAACGGAAACCAGGTCGACGTAAAACGTCCGAGAAATCCTATGCGGAACAACGGCGTGATATTAATCGGCGTTATAAAGAACAGCATCCTAAAGTTGTTCAAGAAGCTCAAAAACGTTATGTAAACAAACACCCTGAAGTGCATCGGAGAGCCGTAAAACGTTATACGCATAAAAACCCAGAGGTCCATAAGGCAGCAGTAAAACGTTATAGAGATAAAAATCCAGAGTTGCATAAGGCCGCGAAAAAACGTTATAGGAAAATAAAACCAATTCTAGATAAAAGTTCATCAAAGTTGTACTACGCAAAGAAAAAATTATCTTATACTAATGAAAATAATATAATTAACAAACTAACAGATAAAATTGGAAAGCAAAAAAGGTTAAAAGCTGAAAAAATTGTAAAATGGGTTCTTGAGCGTAGTAAAAATATACTGGATAATTACTGTAAAGTTTTAGATCGCGTTCAAAAAAAAATTACAATAAATATAGAAAAAATTAAAAATATCTCTTCCAACCAAGACATCCTAGAAAAGTTTAATATTCTTGCCGGAGAATCTAAACATGTGAGCACTCAAGAACCATACTATTATGAAAGTTCGTATAAAATGTTCTGTTTGCATGAAACTATACCAATAAACGATGAGGGTCAAGCTGAGATATTTGATTTACATAATAGACATAATAATGTATCTTGGTCTTGTAATCTCACAATGCTTATTAGATGAATCAATTCTGCAAAGTCTAATAGGTGTTTTTAAATATTTAAATTCAAAGTCAGCCATAGATTTATTCAACTTAATATCTAATCAAAGTCAAGAATTTTTAGACAAATTAAAAATACTTTATAACATTAAAACTCATTTCCCTAAAATATGAACTATTGTCAGAGAACTCTACCAGATAAGATATTATTGCAAAAATATAAATTTAATAGATTATAATTTGAACTCTGTTAATGTAGATAAATTACGTGAATTAGGAGTACCTTTTAATATAAAAAAAGCTCATTGTGAAGTTTATACGTGTGAGAGCGAAATGAGCGAAGATTTAATAATAGAAAAATATAAAGGCGCCTTTAATAGCTTGAAAAAAAGATGCAATGATATACCGATACACCATTGCATATCTTGCCATAGACTTCTTTGTTTACGTGATCTGTCCTCTATTAATAAACTAAGAAATCCTATCCAAACTGATATATGGCAAAGATTACAACTTTTCAATGAAACATTTTATATTGAGCCTAGCTTTTTCATATGTCATTTATGCTTACAAAAAAATCGAGCAAATGATTTACCTTCTAATTCTATTCTATAGTTTATATTACATATATAGTATACAATATACCCGTTACACGAAAAGAAACAAAATAGTACAGCTTGCGCTCTATATCAAATGTTGAAAGTGAATGCTGTACCAATCGATAATCGCAATAAGGATATAGATTTTATGCTTTCCAGATTTATTTAATGAGGGCAAATATGGGCAATTTTACGATCGTGAAAAAAAAATTACTAGCGCAGAATTTATAAAATCTCGCTTAACTTCAAAAGATTCCCGATTTAGACTAAACCAGCAATATTTATTTTACTTGTTGAATGACGCAAATATTTCTATTTTTTAATCATTATAATNTAGAAAAACTTTAAAAACTATGAGACTTTATAATTTACCTCGCAAAAAAGAGTCTATTTACATTAATGACTATAATCCAGCAATCCTTCTCGGTTGGATTGGCAATATGGATTTACAGTACATAGGCGAAAAATCAGCTATACTAAATTATTATATTACAAAATATACAACTAAAAGTGAAAAAAGTCACTCGATAGACATTTTTGACAATATAAATTATACTAAATCTCTCGCTAGTAGGCTTTTTAACGTAGGTCTCCGAGCGCTTAATAATAGAGAATGTGGTGCACTAGAAGCAAGCGATACACTGTTGGGTATTTCTCTTTATGGTACCGATGCACAGACCACAATCCGATGGCTCGATGTAAACATATGAAAACTAGCCAAGTCAGATCTTACACATAAATATAGTCTCCTAACTGGTAAGAAAATAGGATATTTAAGGTGTTATAAAATATTTTATATTGTTAAAAATAAATTTCAGGACTGACCATTGAACTTGGCACACATTTACATCTCACTTCTTTTATCGCTGAAGTCAACAACCAAGGCATATATCATATTACTGAACTTGGCTCTCATTTTACATTTATGTTTTTGATGGGATATATATTACAAGAACAGGGAGTGAAATGACTTTATCACTTACGTTCTTCGCATTATGCTTGAAATATATGAAAACAAAAAACATCTATCAATTAGGAAAAAAACATACATATGTATTTGTTTTTAAATATACTTGTGTATGTGTTTTTTTTCTAGACAAAAAATATTTCTATTTCTCCACTCTGAGGAANCATTGAACTTGGCACACATTTACATCTCACTTCTTTTATCGCTGAAGTCAACAACCACGGCATATATCATATTACTGAACTTGGCTCTCATTTTACATTTATGTTTTTGATGGGATACTGTTTTAAGAAATAAGTATTTTATGCATAAAGTTATATGATATTATAGTGCACAAAAAATATATTAAAATAAAGTAAAAAAAAATCTACAAGGAAACTTTCAAAGTATGAAGGTCAAAAAATGTTCAGCAATAATAATAATGTAGTATCATTATTATTATTGTATCATTATTAGGCCTTCCACACAAAACAGATTGCTTCATGGTAGATTCTTAGATATAAATAAAATGTTCTTTTACCTGATATTAACATGCTTTGTATTATATGAAAAATGATAACTTAGCCAGCCATTGTGTTGTTAGAAAGTAAATGTTGGGTTTCTAAGATTTTTTTTTGAAGTGACATTTACAGATCAACTTTAATAATATTCCCAAATTTGTTTGTATATAATAATATTAAATTTTAAGTTTTCTTTCAGCCTCATGCTGTATTCGGCATGTAGCTGTAGGGTATGAAGAGGGATTCTAAGACACTTCTTCGCTCCCCATTTTCCCCATCCGCCAAATTCTTGAGGCGTTGTGTGTTGAATGGCGGACTTCTACAGCGCGCGTTGCCTAGACACCGAAACAAAGAAAATGAAAATATTAAAATATATCATTTCTTCGAGTGGGAACCGAACACAAAACCTGTCGCGCTTAGTCACACCCTTGTACTCCTGCGCCACGACGGCGGCCTCTATCTAGTTGTGTTATAATATTTTAATGCTTTATCATTATAGTATACTCGATAATCTATAATCCTACGTGACAAGGTCTAATTTACCTTTTCAAAACAACAATGTCTTTCAAATATTTCTTAAGTTAATTTTAAACTGATTGAACACTGAACGTAATCTATATTTTGTTGAAAATTCATACAATAGTAATAAGCAGACAGAACTGTAATTTAATATTGTAATATTAAATTTCAACAATAAACTAAATTCTGTGTAACATACAGATAATTATGCAAAAGTATTTTAAAGATTTGACAGGTCTGCCAATATAACAAATACTTTAGGGTAGTCAGAGGGAACCTAGTGTTAAGATACTCCGATCCCCAGTTTCCGCCGAGTTCCGGAGACTGAAACTGAACGTTTCGCTTTTCTTCGATACTAGAGCGAATAAATACAAATATTATATATTTAATTTCCTCGGGTGTGGATCGAACCCACAACCAGTCGCGTTACATAATTTAATTGTTCTTTACCAATCACATTTTTCATGGCCTTAGGTTGCTTTGTATTAAAAAAATACAATTCTATATAGACTCCATCATCTGATTATTTACGTCACCATTAAGCTATACACAAAAGATTATAAATAAAATTCCTATAAATATTAATTTAAACAAACACCGCTACAAATTAAGAAGAATTGCCCTTGAAACGTCTGTACGAATTTGGCACTGGATAAGGCTTTTTCTATCTGGTGTCCAGGGATTTAATTCAGCCACCACTACTTTCCATTTCCTTTTTTCTAAATTAGACATTAAACGAAGCGGTGATAAGAAAGATCAAAGCAAAAGGTTTCTGGAGAATGGCCAAACAAACTACATACGTAATCTCTTGATACGATTTTCAATACAATTTATACTTTTTTTTTCTTTTAAGGCTTATACAAAATGTCTTATTTATATGAAGAAAGAAAGAAAGACTTTGCTAATGGATTAGTCGTCTGTTAATGGGTTTGTCTGTAGAAGCTAATTTTAAACTCCACCCTTACTTTGCAGTGGAGTAAACGAAGATATAATTTCTTTTAATATCCTTGTTTTGAAAAACGCAGTCTAGTTCCTTATTATTGCACAGAACTTTGTAGTGTATTCTAATATACGCCTATATTCTATATGGTTCTAATTGTACATCACTAATGTAAAGACTTTTGTAAGGGTCAAACACCCGAAAATATTTACCTTGAAATTAAAACAAGTACAAGTAAAATAAACAACAAAACAATAAGCTCAGTTATATCAAGTATGTTTTTTAGGGTCTCAGCGTATCCTATACACAGCAGAGTAAGCAGAAAGAACCTACTTATTCCGCCAAATTCTAGAGGCATATTTCAGTGGCACACCAGAGCAAAGAAAATGGAAATATTATATATTTCACTTCCTCGAGTAGCAATCTAATCCTCAACTTGTCGCGCTTACATTTTATTATTTTTTTATATAAAAAAACTTCTTAATTTTTCACCGAAGATATTTGAGCGATTTTTTATCCATATCATCAATTATCGTAATATAACTTCATACATCGTGCCGCCGTCAAGAAATCTATCAAAACTTTCCATTAAAAATAAAATCAGCTTCACACTGTATCCCGCACGCTGCAGAGTAGGCAAAAAATACGCACCCTAAAACAATTATCGATCGAAGACTTTTTCGATTTCAATGAACATCTTATGCGTAGATGTGTTAATTTTATTTCGGAGGTGTATTTACTTTTTCCCCCCAAAAATCAAGCGCTGCCATATGTCGCTTCTTTACATTTACTTTAAAATTTGATGTTTTAAAATGAAGGCAAACAATTTTAGGAAATTATAAGCTTATTTATTACCTTTGGAGTATCTTTTATTTAATTTTTTTTTCAACTTCACGCTGTATCCTGCATGTAGCAGGATAGGTAGAGGAAGCCTAGTGTTAAGGCATTCCGCTTCCTACTTTCCACTAAATTCTGTAGGCATTGCGTGTTGAATGGCGGAACTCGACGCCGCAGACATCCCCGACACCAAACCGAAGGAATAAAAATATTAAATATTTCATTTCCTTGAGTGAGGATCGAACCCACAACCTGTCGTGCTTATAGTCACATTCTTGTGCCTCTGCGCCATGACTGCTCTCAATATATTTTTTATAACGCAGTATGATGGACTACCCAAAGTATTTCAAAAACAAACAAACAACATAAAGGAGTCAATGAAGGAGAAAGTTAATTAATAGATTCCTTTTAAGGGTACTTCCTTCTTCAATACTTCAATATAATTAAGTAATTAGGAAATATATTTTAGAGTAATATAAATATGTACTTTTGTTACAGAGTAACTGATTAACAGCGCACAGACGAAAGTAGCGGACGTAGAAAGTAGGAATTTGGCATATGTAGTGGAGGACTAATAGGAAGTTTTCCGAAAATCCTACAATATCGCGATAAAATATTATTATTGTACAGTTTTTAGTGATGTTATTCGTGGCGCAGACTCACAAGTATGTGACTGTTAATGCAATAGATTGTGGGTTCGATTTCCAAGCTAAGAAATAAAATATTGAATATATGAATATATTCTCTCTTCGCTCTTGTCTCGAGGCAAAGTGCGGCATTGGGTTTTACCACTCAACACGAATTGCCTCCAGAATTCAGCGAAAATTGGGAAACGAATGTATTTTAATGGGAAAGGAGTGTCTTCAGAAGGTTCTCAGTTTCCCTCTGACTATCATTATATTCGCGGGATACAGCGAGTTATAGTCACACAAACGAAGGTGCAGGTTACTTGTCCAATATAATATTGACTAAAATAATTCACTTACTTATGTAAGTAAATCTTTCAGGACACATATTTCGGATAAATCTACGTTAGTAGATTAACGATTAACATACAATGTTTAAACGCTTGACTCGGTTTCAAGACAAATATTACAATATAAATATTAAACAGACCATAGTTTAATTCAGGACAGAAATGGAACTCGATGCTAACTGACTTGTTTTCAAATCTCACTGTCCTCTACACACTACGCCGGACTGGATTTTATAGCAGTAAGGAATTATAACTAATATTTGAATGTGAATAGGTAGAGGCCGTGAAGGCGTGATATTTAAATAATTTTTAGATATCAAGAAAAAAATGGTGAAAAAAAAACGGCTGTATGTAATATTAAAAGGAACTTATTGCGTTTACTACGAAACGTTTAGTTTACGAACCCACTGGGGCAGTGGGACGACAAAATCTGACGCCCAGTGTGGGGCCATTTGCATGTCAAATTATATGCCACCCAAGAACTACGTCTCATAGATAACTCAATGATGGTGTCAGTTCTTCTTTCAGCTTCCCTCATTTGATGCAGCAATGAAGTAATTGCACTTTTTAGTATAAAAAACATTAAATATGTTCATGTATGCAGAAATGCTATTTAAAAACTTTGATTGCGTCTTCTGCAATATTTCAAAAAATTAAGGGTTCAACCGATTTGGATGAAATTTGGTGTGTATATGTCAATAAGATTCTGAATGGCATAAAGATACATTTAGAACTGGAAGGTCGCGTTATAATCGATGTATAATTAATTGACCACCTAAACCATCAATATATGGATATGCAAGATAAGCTTTAAGCATAATATTAACACTATTTATTATTTTATGGACAATGACAACATTTTCCGGGCGTGCTAGTGTATATACTATACTATACTGTAGTGTATATACTACGCACACAACAGAGTAGGCAGAGGGAATCTAATAGTGTTAAGACACTCCGTTTCCCAATTTCTGCTGAATTCTGGAGGCATTGCGTATTGAGCGGCGGCACTCAACGCCGCGCTTTGCCTCAACACCAGGACGAAGAAATGGAAATATAAATTTCAATAAATATTTCATCTCTTCGAGTGGGAATCGAACCCACAATCAGTTGGTTTTACAATCACATTGCCCAGTCGTGGCGCAGGGGCACGAAAATATGTTATTTTGCACTTATATTTTTTCCAGTATCACGCAGTATCCGTATATAGCATGGTAGATCGTGAAGATATTATAGAAAAACGTTTACTTATAAAAAAATGTTTTGTAAAATTTTTCGCTTGACTTCGTTGACGAGGGCTATTTTTAATGCTCCAACAACATTCAGCCATCATGATTGAGCATTTCAATTACTCGTCTTTAATAACGTCTTTCCATAGTTCGAATGCCTTTAACCTTTCTCTTTGTTCTTCACTCAGATCACCAACATTTTCAGTGTAAAAGTCCAAATTTGATGCTTTTTTAATGAATTTAAGTTTAAATGTTAGTAGTGCAAAAATATGTCTGATAGCTCTAATATATTCGTTAAAAATATATAATATATTCGTTAAATATTCACAATGCAATGCTACAAGGGAATCAAGTAACGAAATACAAAACTTTTTAAAATAAACCGAATAAATTATTGAAGTATTTTACACTACATTTATTTTCAAAAATGTAACTTGTATTTGCGATTTTTCTTTAAATATACATATGCGTCCAGATATTCTTTTTATATTTTAATTAATTCTATTATTTATCATTAATAAACAAAAAATAATTTGAAACCAATATGATCTTGACGTTAAAGTTTAAAGCACCGGAACTCTTTATTATTATTTTTATGTATCTGTATGTCTAATATTTAAGGTAAGAATTGTAGATAATAACAAAATAAGCATTAGATATGCGTTATGATATGTATATAAATAATACTTAAAAAGACGATGTTGGTTCAAAGTCATCGGTTTAAACCACCAATAATTAGGCCACCAAATTAGGCCTATGTTAGCTTTAGATGGTAATAGGCTTTTCTCATCATTCTCTTAGTTGAAAAATTAAATAAATTCAATAATTTTTAATTTCTTAACATAAAACGTCCTAATTCTCTATATCCGTTGACACATTTACCATTAATGTCGCAGAATGTCAGATGTTACACGACACGACAATATTTACAGCTATTTATTGTACATGTTAAGGAAAAATACTCCTTATTTCTATTGAGATAAAGATATAACATTTATTTTCTAAGCGCAACATATGAAGACCCCGTAAATTAGTATGTAGGTAGATTGACCAATTGTTAGTGATTTATTAAAATTTTATGTGATTTTGATGTTTTATATCGATATCAACCTAATTATCATCAGTCAAATTGTTTAAATATTTGTTTTACTGATGGTGTCAAGGGACAGCACAGCGTTAAGTTCCGCCACTCAACACGCAATACCACTAAAAAGCTGATTTGATTTATTTTGACTAAATATTAACTGACTATAAAGAAATATTTAAAAACTACCGTCATAATAAAAAATATATTTGTACTTCCACACTTAGAAAAGACAAATATTTATTAAGAAAACGTTGAAAATTTAAACGTTTAGGGGATTTGAATCACTACAGAGTTAATAACAATATAAGTAAGTTGTAACAAGCGTATAATAATTTCGACGTAGCTCGATAAGACGTAACGGCTTAGTTGGTCAGAGCGCTTGGACGGTTTCCAAAGGGGCGCGGGTTCTAATCCCACTATATTCAAATTTTTATACGTTTTCTTAATGAATATTTTTCTTTCCTAAGTGTGGAATAACAATTTAAAAATGCTTAAAAACAATTAAGAATAGTTTTAAGTGAAGCTCAAACTATACTTCAATTAGGCTCCGCCTGTCTGAAAGTTGACATAATTACTATCTCCAACCAAGGGTTTTTACTAAGAAAACTGTATTTGATTGGGCCTTTGGAAAAGAATAATAATGATTCGAATAATTTGGATATATTTGACCTTTCGTATATCGAAAGGTATTTGTTTTAGTTTAATGTATTGCTGAAAGTGAATAATGAGGCCAGTCGTGGTTCAGGGGCACAAAATGTGACTGTAAAACCGACTAGTTGTGAGTTCGATCCCCACTCGAGGAGATGAAATATTTATTTAAGTTTATATTTCCATTTCTTCGCTCTGGTGTCGAGGCTAAGCGTGGCGTTGAGTTCTGCCACTTAACACGCAATGCTTCCATAATTAGGTAAAAAGTGGAGAACGGAGTGTCTAACCGCCGCCCACGACCCCGTGCAACACCAGAGGTGCTACAGGTGCGTTGCCAATTAACATGCATACAGACAGACAGGCAATAAAGTGTTCCTATCAAGGTTTTTATCTTTTGAGGTACGGAACCCTAAAAACGAGCATTGTAGGTACGTAACCTTAAAAGATGATGATAAAAAGTTTAAACCATGGTATATTAAAGATATGAATATGATGCAAGAGTGAGTGGTAAATTATGTAGTGGGAGACGTGAAGAGGTTGATAAGAGCCGTTTATTTATATGTTGTATACACCATAACTACCCCACTAAGAAAAGTGTAGCTGAAAAATATCTCCAAAAATGCTGATTTTATCAGCTGAAGATAAAGTTTTCCTTTTTCACTTTATAAATAAAGGTGAAAAGAAAGCATAAGTATCACAAGTTTTTAATTTATTACCAATATTTAAAGAATTCATAAAATACCAAAATTAATGTAAAAATAAAATTCAAAACCCCAACTACTACTTAATACATAATCTATTAACAATTCCGTACAATGTAATCTAATTCGTCATCCCTTCTTACATAATTCGTTTTATCTCACAATGAGCACTCGTGTATAATAGCTTAATAGAAGCTCTGAAGGGACATAAATTACTGGCTATTCAAACGGCGCTTATTAGCCGCGAGGGTCTCTCATTCAATCACACTAAGATTTCCAACTATTAACCGGATTTATCGAGTTGCCTCATGTTATTAGGTTTCGTATACATGAGTGTATCTAATTTTCATATGTCAGTATTTTATTATTTATCTGTGACATTTATTTCAGGTAACATTTTTTGACGAAGTCAGTCGTGGCGCAGGGGCACGAGCGTGTGACTATAAACTGTGGGTTTAATTCCCACTCGAGGAAACGAAATATTTAATGTCTTTATTTCCTCGCCCTGGTAACGGAGCAAAGTGCATGAGTTCCATCACTCAACATGCAACGCTCTTTCACAATAAGGATAGGAAAAAAAAATATTTTTGAACTCGTACAAAAATTTTAATATTTGTTTTATTGACAAAAAAAAACACACGTACATATGTATATAGTTCTATATATCCACCTAAAACATCTTTTTTGAAGTTAGTAAAAATAAAATATTATACCAGTACATACTCGGCCTAGACAGGAAATTCCTCAACGCAATCACAAACGCACATGTCACTTTCATTGATTGTATAAGTTAAATCGAACGTCCAACTCGCTTACGGATAACTAAAAAAACCCTCCGTGGAAACTTTTATATAATTAGAAAACTAATGTGATCAATTATTTACTTTGTTAGAATAGGGACCTTTCCTCATTTCCTTGTAACGTAAAAAAGCATAGGGTTTTTTTATTATTAATTTATTTGGGACGAAATTATTTGCCTAGTTACATTTAGAGTCTGTTGAATAAAACAATTAAAACTTAATGAAATAGTTGAACATTTAAAGCATTCACATTTCTGCACATTACAATACATTTCCCAGGCAACGAACGTCTGGAATTCTAGCAAAAAAGGGGGAATTTTCACACCAGTTTCTTTCTGTCCTGCTGTAGGGGCAAATTCGTGTAGCTGCTTTATTTTTTAATATTAATTCCAGTTTGACTGTACCCGTAACTCTCGCGGATATCAATCTACAATAACAGAAAAATAAAGTACAAATGACATGCATCTCTAAATTTCGCTGTGATAATTGCATTTAATTGAAAAACATTTTAAGGCCGTCGTGGCCTGGTATAACAAAGGTAAGCACTGAGTTCGATTCCCACACGGAAGGATGAAATATTTAATATTTTCATTTCTTTGCTCTGGTAACAATCGACGGGGGCGGTAAGTTCCGCCACTTAACCACGTAATGCCTCGATAATTTGGCAGAAAGTGGGGACCGCAAACTTAATGAAAATGTAGTATCTTAACACTAGGTTCCCGTGTTCCCTTTACCTACCCTGCTGCTACTGGACGCAGCGTGAATCTAAAAAACTGAAAACACTATTTTAAGGTAATAATATTAAGATTTTCAAAGGAAAAAAAAAGAAATATTCTGAATAGTTTCAACAACATACATTCAATAATGTATTTCAATAAGTTATTTCATTAAGTCAATAATGTATTTTTTCTAATATGGATGGCCGAGGATTTATTTATTTCATAATAGCGAGCGTGTATCTGACAATGTTCATTATCGCTATTTCCAATAAGCCACAATATAGACGCAACGATATATTACTATGACTTATGATTTATTGAGGAGACTGATTAAAACACTCCGTCTAATATTCTTCAGTAGGATATGAACCCTCTTCTATTGTAGTCATTCCACTCTACATCAATACGAGTATATAGTACTAATTTGTAGCTCAATTTATATTTTTTTAACATGATCTAAAAGGCTAAAAATATAATGGAATATTAAATTTGATATTTTTTCATATAAACTTTGACATTTTGTTTCATCGCCCGCGGATTACAATTTCAAATTAGTAGAACAGAGATTAGGTCAATTTGTTCCTTTTAACTTTTATGTGTCATTTGAACTTTTACATCACCTACGCTTTAATTGGCTTATTACTATAACTTTTATTAGCAGGCACATAACACACAGGGTAGGTAGAAGGAATCTGGGAATCTAATTTAAAGACACTCAGTTCTCATTAAGACACTTCCGTTCCCCCCTTTCCGCCGAATTTTGGAGGCATTGCGTGTTGAGTAGCAGAACTATTACTATTACTTACATAATAAAATCTATATTCTTGTAATATTACTTCACGCTGAATTCTGCATATAATGATGTGAAAACTGTAAGCAGAGGTACTGTAGGTCCCTCAGCTTACAGTTCAGACATTCCGTGCCCCAATTTTTGAAAGATTTCAAGTAGAGTGGCGTAACTCAACATCGGTCTGGTAGCATAACATAGAGTGCCATGTGACCAGTGTAAGAAATTACAATGGAAAGAAAATAATTATTTTCCCAGAGTGAGCTCTGGGAAAATAATTATTTTCTTTCCAAATCGCCAATCGTCGTATTTATAATCAAACAATGTGCCACAGCGCCACGACGGTCTCATTAATTTTTTATATTTTCACTTTTCAACCCAACGTACATGTTATATATTAAGTGGCAGAATCCAATTTCGCACTTTATCTACTTAGAGACGTATTGAAAGGATATCGATAAAACACTTTAGAGATATAATGGCGTAAGAAAAAGTAAAATATTTTGGAATTATTATAGCCAAACCGACTCAACTCAGATATTGAGTAGAATTTTATTAAATTTCACAAATGACCCTTTCAGAAAAAATAAATATATATATTTGTGTGTATAAAGCCTGTACAGTGTACATGGTTATATGTGAGAGAATGTGTATTTTGGGTGAATGTGTATGTGTGTTTATATTTTTTTACATCAAACAATACAAATCAATCAAACAAAAACACATACATAAAATAATTATGAAAATTAAGTTCAAACCTCCAAAATATATAAATAAAAGTGGATTCCGTATTCGCGTTGGCGATGGCTAATTGAATAACATATGAAACCAGCATTGCCAGGCGCACGCTCACATCTTAATGCGAGGAAGTAAATAAGGCTTCGTGACATACATGTTTGAGTACGTATATTTTTGAAGGTGGTACTTACATATTGTCTAAGTATTCTTTATCAGCTTCACACAGTATCTCACACACACGTATTTTAAATTATTTCAATATTTTGTCAATATGAAATATTGTATACAACATATATTTCAAGAAGTATGTTTTGTATATAATGGGTTAGATAGTGAAAATCACTAATATGCCCATTTCTCCGCTCTGGTGTCGAGGCAAGACTATAGAGTTCCGCCATTTAACACGCAATGCCTCCAAAATTCGGCGGAAAGTGGGAAGTAGAGTGTCTTAACACTAGCCCCCCTCTGCCTGCTCTTGCATGCAGGATACAGCGTGAAGCTAAAGTAAATACAAATAAAAAAAACTTATAATTAAATATTCTCACCATTCTGTAGGCATCTTTCCTTCGGCGTAGTACCGTAACGTACCACGATTTTGGACTGTCAGAATCAGTCTTAAAACTAAAGAGCAATTAGGTCTGGTATTATATTAAGAGCGTTTACCTAACATTAAATATTTTTACAATTAATTACTTATTTAATATTGAGAACTAATTTGCTCAAATCACTTTTTACATATATAATATCAATAGTTTTTTTTTTGGTAAAATAAACACATTTAGTTAATAACGTTTAATGGGGACGGAGGGTCTTAATAGGAATCTAGCAATTTAGGTTCCTAGGCACCCTCTACCTTCCCCGCTATGTACGGGACACAGCGTGGAGCTAGTAACAAAATAATAACCGAAATGTATGAAGTCATAGTGGTTCAGTGGGTACTCTCACTGGACAGACAGTAAACGTAATGTTTGTAGATACGATTCCCACTCTGGAGAATCAATTATTTCTGCTTTCCCACTGTGACAAGTCAAAGTGTAACGTTTAAATCCGTCGCTCAACATGCAATTTCTAGAATTCAGTTGAAAAAAAATAGAAAAGTCACGAGTAAATGGCTAACGGTATAGAAACTTTCGCCTGTACCTTCTTGCTTTTGGATAAAACGGTTTAAATGATCCATTATAGGGTAAACCTTGTTGCCGCGCGCGGTGGTAAAGGATGTACAGAACATTAATCAAAAAACACTTTCTTTATTTTGAATTTTAAAGTAAAATTTTAGATACATAAAATAAAATATGTAGTGCTAATATTTTTATATTATTTAACATAAGATTATTGCTATTATATTATTTTTTTTAGCTTCCATTTGCATTTCGCATATAGCAGAGTAGAAAAAGAAATCTTAGTGTTAAAACACTCCGTTTCCCAATTTCTAGTCATTTTTCGTGAGACTGCAAGTAGAGTAGTGGAACTCGATATTGAGTTTTGCATTGTTCTGGGCGATTCAGTATAAAGTCTCAATTTAATTTTGTTTCTAAATAACAATTGCCCGAGAACACAATGAATTTATGGCCAAAATTAACTTATTATCTTAATTAGAAGAACCCTCCGTATTTTACAATCAATCAAGTATCAAGTGAAATAAAGGGCTTTTCCGCTGATTTGAAGCTAAATTGTGAAGTAAAATATACTATTATTATAAGAAAATCTTAAAAGAATATTTTTGAAAGCATTTCATTTCCATTTACTTCTTAGTGCAATAATTAAAAGTGTGCTCACTTAATGTTGTTAACGTATCTCAACTATGATATGGAAATAAAATATAAATGACAGTCGTGGTGCAACGATACAGCGTCTGACTGTAAGCACGACGATCTTAGGTTCAATTTCCACTTGGTGTAATCAATTCTTTTTTATTTCTTCACTGTGATGAAGTATTGATCAAAATGTATATTTCCATTTCTTCGCTCTGATGTCGATGCAAAACGCGGCGTTGAGTTTCTTTGCCTGTCGCCATATGCGAGACACAGCGTGAAGCCTAAAAAATAAAATACATTTTATATATAAAGTAACAGATGAAAATATAAAGTCAGTCATAATAAATACGTACAATAAGCCTTCGCTTTTACAACAACTTTGTTTCAATTTATCGTCGACGCTCGTAATATATTTAAAGTTGGTTTCAGAATGCTATACTATATTATTTTTATTTAGATAAAATACATTATGCTAGAAGTTATTTGAGTAAACAAAATGTGTTTCAAATAAATAAGACTTATTTGTTTGCATTTTTTGTAATATTTCATGTAATAGAAAGTGTTTTGTAATTTTCATTTTCACCGTCATGATTTCATTCCGTACAGCTTGATAAGCCGAGAAAAAATTTATAAAGACTTCATCATCTCATATCCGATCTCCATTTTTCGAGACAAGCGAAAAGAAAATCGTTGGCTTGAACTTTTTTCTATAAAATGGGGAACGGAAGTGTTTTCCTTTCCCGGTTTTTGAGAATGGAGTATCTTAACACAAAGCCCAGGTTCTTTCTGCCTGCCCTAAAAAGAGCCTATAGAATACAATACAAATAACAGAAAATTTATTACATATGTATTATACATACTTTACAGATAATGCTAACACCTAATAAAAAAATAGGCTCGTAAAGGAAAGCGAAGGATTAATGATGCGTAAAAAGGATCTACTTTAAATAATGGGAAAAGAAATTGACTTGTGTTTTTATATTTTTATTTATCTGCGTCGTTAGGTGTCGATACGAACACATTTGTTTTCTTATAGCTTTTACAAATTTTCCTTTGCTCAGTTTTTGCCTGATTCTGATGAAGATGTTTTATTTATGTGTACTTATGATTATTATATTTGATGTTGTTTATATATTACAATTTATTTCTGTTTTTTTTAATTCTGTTGTTCAAGTATTGTTAACGTTACGTACAAACGTCGTGGCGCAAAGGTACAAGCGTATAATAGGAAACGCGACAGCTGAAGGTTTGATTCCCACTCGGGGATTGAAATTTTTATTGTTTTTATTTCTTCGCTCTATTTATGAGGTGCGGCGTTGAGTACCGCCTATCAACACCTAATGCCTCAAAAATTTAGCTGAAAGTGAAGAACGGAATTTCTTAACACCATGTTCCCAATTTCCCTCTGCCTATTCTGTTATGTGCGTTACGCAGTGTGAAGCTAAAAATGTTGTACATTTTGTGTAGCACGTAATGATAGCTCAGTGGTAACTTACAGGGTATCCATACAATGTGTGTTGAGTGGCGGACCACCGCTACTCAAATACCCTAGGTATTATTAGATGAGTACACCTAACCCCAAATAATACCTAAATCAAGAAATACAAATAATTCATTGCCCTGAGTGGAGGTCGAACCCACAACCGTCGTATTAGCATTCAAACGCTAGAATGTCTTCAATTATTTTTTTAGTTTAATAAATAATTTAAAAAATATATTTACAATTTTGCTGTTATTCATATAAACGATTGACAAGTACGTACGTCGTAACATAAAAGACAATAAATCACTGTAAACACTGTTAACGTGGCGTCTAACAGTTTCCCAATTGGAAACCGTTTGATAGCTTTCGTTCTCTATTCATCGAACACCACATTAGAATGTATAGAAAGAGTGAAAAACGACTTCTAACTTGATATTACTTAACCTATTTAGGTTTGGGTTTTCACGTTTATTCCGCATATTGGATAGACGGAGATAAATTAAAGTCAAAATTATTCGTGTTCCCATTTGATGACTATAAACTTATGTTACGTGGGTTCACGCTGTATCCCATACATAGCAGGGTAGGCACAGAGAACCTGGGAACCTACTTTTAAGGCATTCCTTGTCCATTATGACACTTCTGTTCCCCACTTTCTTTCGAATTTTGGAAACATTGCGACAACGCTGCGACTTTATACGTAAAATTAATATTTATACACATTGAAATAAAAAAATATATATTTTGATTTTGTAAGGTAAAGTGTGATTGAGAACAAAGTGAAAATATGGTGTGAAGTTGAAACTTAAATTGTTCACTGCATTAATGCTTAGCAGAGTAGACAAATCCTTTTGTCTAGACATTCTGTCCCCAGCTTACCGCCTGACCTGACCTACCGACCTGTTGAGTGGTGCTGCACAACGTCACGTCACATCTACCAGAAAGGTGAAACGAAATATAAAATCATTTTCTCGAGTAATGATGGAACTTACAATCGTTGCGATTACTAAAGGCTGTTCTACTGCACCACTACCGTCCTAAATACTACCGTAATACTACCGTATATAATATAATATCAATATTTATCACCATATCTACGTATAAACCGTAATATGATCAAACCCTTAGCTACAATGATCACATCATGACGGATCAAATTCGATAAAGGATCCCAAAAGCCCTAAAGCGTTACACGATAAGCCTAGAAACCTAACACTGTATTAGATATTAAATTACCCTTGAACTTATATTTAAGCCCCGAAGAAGATAACTTTCACATAACTTATGAAAGATCTTTGACATTTACAATAGTGGGATTTTTTTTTCACTTTCACACTGAATCGCGTGTGTAGTAGGGTAGGCAGAGGGCCATAGCCTAGTGTTAAGACACTCCATTCCCCGTTTCTCTGAATTCTAGAGGCTTTGCGTGTTGAGTGGTGGAACTCAACGCCGCGCTTTGCTTCGACACTAGAGAGAAGGAATGAGAATATTAAACATTTCATTTACCCGAATGAGAATCGAACCATTACCAGTCGCGGTCACAGTTAAACATGTTTTTGTGCGCCACGATAGGCCATTCCTTTTATTGTAGGAACATATGTTTTTAACATTACATTTAAATTCGATGCTTTTAAGTTTTTATAAAAAGCTTAGCCTGAAGGTTATTTTTGAGGTTCCTTTGAAAAATATTATAATGCATATTTATTGTAACATAATATATCTCTATGAACTAGAAGCAAATATTGTTTAATAATCTTTTTGTTGAAAATACTTGTTATTTCTTTATAACTTATCCTACATATGCACGTTGTATTGATTTTAACTGTTTGATATATTACTTAATGATAGTTTGTAGTGAGAATTTATCATGATTACTTACTTATATTGCCATGTTTGCTAGTTATGGAAACGCTCCGCTGTCGTAGGCCACAGGGCGGAAAATGGCAAAATGCACAACTTCAATTCATTTTATCCTAGAGAAGCTACCAATGGAGGCTGCAGGTTTCAAACCTTGAAATATCTTAAATAATACTCATCATCACATTTAGTGGAAAGTGGGGAGACACTCTGTTTCCCACTTTCCACCAAATTCTGGAGGTATTGCATGTTGAGCGACGGAACCAAAGTTGCCTTTGTCTTGACACCGGTGGGAAGAAATAAAAATATTTTATATTTCATTTTCCCAAATAGAAATCGAAACTACAAAATTCACACGCTACTTCCCCTGCACCACGCATGTCCTCAACTATAAAATTCCCATCAAACACAGATTTTGAGGTACAAATCTCTTATTCTCTAAGCTATAAAACCTATTATCTCCAGTTCGTCCTCTAGCTTGCTCTCATTTGACATTCCTTACCCGGTTGTTTCATTACACATTCCGAGTTTACCTCTGAAGTACTACTGAGATTTAGCAGTAGTTAACCTGAAAATAATATTTACGTTGAATTTTATGGAATTTTTTTTAAAATCAGTTTTAAGATTTAGGTTTGGGAATAATAAAAAATACTTGTATTTGTTTTTATGAAATTAAATACATTTGTTTGAATAATACAAAGATTATTTAAAAAATACACTAAAACATGGTAAAACACTCCGTTCGCCACTTTCCGCCTAATTTTCAGGTTTAGCAAAGTACGAAATGGACATTATTCACTCCCCCAAGTGGGAATTGACCCCCTGAGTAATTAATCTTAAATTTACTTTTATAAATTATTTTTTATGGATAGGTTAATATAACTTTTCTACATTATACAGAATTACTATTAAAAATAGTTGTTTCTTTTTCTGTATATTTGTAATCTTACCTTCCAAAACTGTACTATTCTTAATAAATATACGTCCAGACTCAAACATGAGAATATTGGAAAAATTATAAATTATTTAATTAGCTCGGTCTTATGGATTATTTTTTATGTATATTTTCCATTTCATGTAATTCAATTTAACAGAAAAGTGTAATGAATGTCTTATATTGATGTAGAATTGAGTAATGGATTTTATAAAATTATTTTTAGTAATAATGTTATTATCTAGGATATAAGTTAGTATTTTTTTATAATAAAATAAAAACTACAAATCATGGTCATATCAATAATCATAGAGAGAGAAGCTCATTTAAAATCTGTACTAAGTTTCGAAATTTTGAAACTTAAAGATCAAAGTTTGAGGCAAGTCGTGGCGCAGAGGCACAAAGTGTGACTGTAAAACCGACTGGTTGTGGGTTCGATCCCCACTCGAGGAGATGAAATATTTACTTAAATTTATATTTCCATTTCTTCGCTCTGGTGTCGAGGTTAAGCGCGGCGTTGAGTTCTGCCACTCAACACGCAATGCCTCCAGAATTCGGCAGAAAGTGGGGAACGGAGTGTCTTAACACTAGGTTCCCTCTGCCTACCCTGCTTTGTGCGGGATACAGCGTGAAGCTGATTTGATTTGATTTTAAACATCAAAACAGCTTCACGCTGTATCCCGCATTCAGCAGGGTAGGCAGAGGGAACCTAGTGTTAAGAGTTAAGAAAGTTGAAAATGAGTATGAAGTATTTTTTGAAATTCACCCATCCACCCACCATATCTTGGATTCTGGTGGTAAGTAGAGAACGGAGTGTCTTGACCCTAGACCTATCTACCAAGAAATATTATAAATATATACATATATGAATAGCATATCTATATAAATAAAACTTTTATGTTTTTCAAATTGTTTAAGGCTAGTAAATTTAAAGGCTTTAATTTTAACTCTAGGCTTAAGATATAAATAAAACAGTATAATTGGGCTAAGTGAATCAAAAGTAGACAACGTGTTGCTAACTATGAGACGACGCAACTTCTAGACGTTTTATACGGCGCTCTCGACCTAATCTCATTTACAACAAGAAGAAAACCTCTATTTTATGTGTAATATGAAATATGTTTGTTGCTTATATGACAAAATAAGAGTACCGTAGGTTATAATGTATATATAGAAATGTTAATATTATAAAATTAAAATGTTTGTTTGGTGAAACGCGCTATTCTCAGGAACCACTAGATTTTTTTCAGCTTCATGCTGTATCCCGCATGTAGGAAGTAGGCAGAGGGATCCCAATGTTAAGACATTCCACTCCCCACTATAACAGTATTCTAGAATAGAATACTGTTATGTTATTTGGCTCAATATTCATATAAGTATTCGTAAGTGTTAAAAAGAGTATTTTTTGTCATTCGATTACAAAACAATTCACTATTTGGAATAATTAAACCTAGCATTTTCAATGTTTTATTTATAATTGTTGATACGAGGAAAAAGGATGATTTGAGATTTGAGATAAAATAAAACTAATACTAAATATTTAAGGGAAGTTAGCCAAATTACAAAAGTGCTTCTTCTTAAATCGGTTAAGCTGTTTTTTGAGATTATCATGAACAAACGCACAGACAAACTGACCAAGTTCTATTACATTGTTAAATGTCCGAAATAACAATTTTCCTAATATATCTTCCATGTACAGGCAACGATGAGTTAGGGTTTTATTGTAAGTATCGATAAGTTATATTTTTATTTCAAACATTCAATTTTTCATTTTTATTTCAAAGATTGTTATGGGAGGTACGAAAATGTGACCTAAGGTTTTAATAATTTTCACATTAGAAAACTTAAGTGCGTTGCAAACATACATTATAGGTATATTAAAACACGAACATAATTCAGTGTATTAAGTAAATAATTCTATGGTTTAAGCGGGCGAAGCCGCGAGCGGGTCGCTAATATTAAAATAAAAAATAAATTTGATACATTAAACAAGGTCTTTGAGTCCAGTTACGTAATGCGTAATTAAAAAGAGATTAAAAATAGAGTTGTCGTGGATTTAGTTAAGGTATTGCTAATATTTCTTTTCTTTTTCATTTTGCATGATTTCGTTATTTCGCTATTTCGGAAAATGAAGAATTGGTTCCGCCCGATCGACGGCTACAAGACTATGTTCCTGTATTCTACCCTCGACGACATCCTCTCTAGCAACAACGTAGTGCTTGTAATTTCTCAAGGACAAAAACCCTCTTCTCTACCCAATCGGTGCCGCTGTATACGCCAATAGCGCTAACAGTAAAAAAATGTTGTATTTGACTTTTATTTCTTAATTTCTAGTCCTTGTAGTGCAAATTCTTTTTATTTATTTTTTTTTCTAAAAATTAAGGAGATACTTGAAGATAATAAACAAAATAAAAGAACAAGGTCCATCCGGAACAAGTTATCCGAATAATCTATACGTCGATAGTCAGCTGAATTGAACATGTTCTGTGACCACCGTTTCGATCTCACGTCACTGACCGCATACGTGTCTTTATGATTGCACCATTTCTTTTAATGAACGTCAAAAGAGAGATGTGTTTTTAAATCAGACACACTATATACTAGATTTGTAATAAATTTTATAAATTATGATGTGTTTTCATAATGATTTTACGGTCTTGGAAGAAAATATAAAAAATCAGCTGTATCCCACATATAACAAGGTAGGCTGAGGCCTAGTCTTAACATACTCTGTTCCCTACTTTTCGACGAATTTTTGAGACATTGCGTGTTGAGTGCGGAATTCAACGCCGGCTACGATATAACTTTAAGAATTACAAATAACTCGTCACCATTACTCGAAATAGATTTAACTACTTATTCAAGAGGATATCAAAGCTACTTCCAGTTCAATGCTTTTCAATAAACATTTTCGTCAGTCGATTAAGATGTATAGTTACTTGTCGTATACTAAGATTGTAGGTAAGATGTACGTAAATTTGAGTTTGGGTCATATCTATTATGAGTGCACATATTTTTGTACGTCGAATAAAATTTACTTAACTTATTCTTAGAGGCCGGTCGTGGCGCAGAGGCACAAAGTGTGACTGTAAACCGACTGGTTGTGGGTTCGATCCCCACTCGAGGGATGAAATATTTACTTAAATTTATATTTCCATTTCTTCACTCTGGTGTCGAGGACAAGGGCGGCGTTGAGTTCTGCCACTCAACACGCAATGCCTCCATAATACGGCAGACAATGGGGAACGGAGTGTCTTAACACTAGATTCCCTCTGCCTACCCTGCAGTGTGCGGGATACAGCGTGAAGCTGATTTTATCCTTAGTTTTTTAGTATCACCATCACGTTTACCATTTTCCATCGAATTATGGAGTCAATGTGTAATGAGCGGCGGAGCTCAGAGCCGAAATTTTGCCTAAAATTAAATATTTCATTTCCCCAAGTGGAAATCAAACACACAACCGTTGCATTTACAGCCGCACCCTTGTGCCCTTGCGCAGCGAGAGCCATCTATTCCTTTTTTTTGTATATTTTATATAAAAAAAATATTTACATTTCCTATCCGTCTCGCATCATCTTCTACAATTATTCAAGATATTTATAATTTTTTTTTTGTTTTAGCTCCATTAGAATTATCATGTCTTTAGGTTGTTGAATTTATCACACTTATCTCATCAAACTTGGAAAAAAAAACATTTTAGTTATACAAAATATGGTCTATTAGATTAGAGCTAACTATGATAATAAAAGAATATTTAACATGTTAAAACACAAATATATACTGAAAAAAAATAGCAAATATTATATCATATAACTAAATGTCAAATTCATAAGTATACAAACGTTAAGTAAATAGCAAATAAAAAAACTCACGTCCCATCAATCATAAAAATTTTAGTAAAAGCTGTTACTCTATGTTAAATATAGCTAATTTATGCTGTCCTGGTGTCGCGTTTACAATAAAGTAATTACTTAGCGCCGATTACTGATTACAGGTTTATATGATGTCGATACATTCACATTTGTTTGATCTGTTTTATAGGTTCCATTGGCTATATATTATGTAATGTTTTCAATGTTTTCTACAGGTTAGAAATAATTATTATTAATATTAGGATATAATAATCCTCCTGGAAACCGACCAGGCGCTCTGACCGCTAAGCCACACGTTCTCATCGGGCTACGTCGAAATTTTTATACGCTTGTTACAACTTATTTATGTTGTTAACTACAGAGATCTGTAGGAAGATTTTTACAAATTTCTTGGAGGCGCGGATTCGAGTCCCGCTACGTTCAAATTTTTATACGTTTTCTAAATAAGTATTTTTCTTTCCTAAATGTGGAATTACACTTTAAAAATGTTTAAAAATGCTTTATTAGTGTTGGATTCTGTTGCTGAGTTTCTTTCGCCAGTTGTCAGCACTGAGGTTCTTTACTGAACTGGTAGTAGAATCGTGCCTACTTGGAGTCGCTGGCTGTTCTAGCGATAACTGAGTATTTTCAACTAATGATTTCTATATTACATTCCCACAACTCTGAGTCTAATGTCAGTTCAGACAAACAGGGTTTGTGCTGTGCGTGTTATTCTATGACGGTTCTGTTTAAAAATAGGCATTACAATAACAGTGAATATAAATTATATTATTATAAGACACGGTTAGTAAATATATAGTTATAAGAAAGATACACGAACGTTAAATATGGTAGGGTATATTGATGTAATGCCGTCTAAAGAAACAAGCTGAAGTGAATTCACATAATCGGCCGCCCGACAGTAAGGAGTTCGATCTGATATGTGAAGCAGAGAATTATATGTTATGTAATTATGGCTACGGCCTACATATAATAATCTCAACTCCATTGTAAATATTTATATTAGCCTTCGGTCTTTGAATCAGTTATTTAATTATTGCTCTTCCGCAAAATCATTATAAGAATCATATAATAAATATTAACTATTCCGATCTGTCCCGGAGGGTTCAGAGCCGAACGCTCGGGATCCACGGTAAGTGGCGGGTGCGGGGCCATTCACTATCCCCCCTTAGTTATAACTATCAGTAATGACTAGGTATAACAGAGAGGAGGATAGAACGTCTTCGATATACTTAAGAAATGTGACAGGAGATTGAAACGGACAGACTAAGACATTTTATTTATCATATATTAATATATTTTATTTGTACTTATATTAAATTTATGGTACATTTCATATTAATACTGTTAACTCTGAATCTCTAAAAGTTCTTGGATTACTTACGATCACTACGGAAGAGTTCTAACTATATTAGACGTAGCACAAGCCGTAGAAAAATATTAAAATTATTATTTAAATACTTTTATTTAAATATTTTATTGAGTAGAGTGGAGAGTCAGTTACAACATGAAGAATTAAATGGTTAATGTTTTCGAATTTTAATTAAACGTAAAAAATATAGTTTTTGATATGAATTTTCAATTCAATTAATACGAATAGGTTTGTTTTCAAATGTGAATAGTGTCGTAGTCGAAGTATTCCATTTGAGGTTTTTAATTTATACCCACATTCAATCGATTCAGTTTAAAAATGACGCCATGGTCGGACTGAATGGTTGTAATGTTGTCTTAATAATTTTCACATTAAATTCAATTAACTCATCAGATTAAATCATGTATAATTAATATTGAAACATTCAAAACTTGTAGTCTATGGTTAGAGGCTTGTTTTTATATATCTGGTAGAACGTTTTTAACATAAATTGAAGATTTTTCAGATATTACTGCAATAATTTAAATACTAAGTAAACGAATTTTGAAAATATGGCACTTCATGTTAAAAGTTTAAATAGATTTGCTTACTGTGTTTTTTTTAAATATATTTTATCTATATTTATGTGTACTGTATTAATGTGTTCATAAGATTCGGTTCGATTTGATATTTAGCGCTTGGAGGCTGCTTTCTGTCTTTTATTGGCATATTTTATTTGAAAATGATAAAATAATAAAAAGCCGTCATGGTGGAGTGGCACAAGTGTGGACTGCAACGCGACGGTTGTGTGTTTCACTCCCACTCAGTGGAATGAATTATTATTTATTAATATTTTTATTTCTTCGCTTACACAGAATGTCTTACCTCTAAGTTCGCTCTGCCTACCCTGCTAGAATGTTTCCGGTAAGAAGATAAAGTGTGAACCACTCCACTCAATGTCTCGAAATTTGGGCGGTGTGTGGGAAATGGTGTCTTTCAAAGTTCACTTTGCCCACCCTGTCTCAATCGGAATACAGCATGAAGCTCTACTTTCCGCCTGAATTCGAGACATTGTGTGTTGAGTAGCAGAGCAATATTATATTTAGACGTACACATAACACATAAACCTTGTACGCAAGTTACGTTGTTTTAGAACACAATGAATGCAGTGGAAAATAAATATTATTTAACACCGCAATTTTCCAATAACTCAGCTTCAGTCGACGTTTCCTTACAATGGTCGATATAAAGTTTCCTACAATTTTTTCATCTGTTATATTCTGCATTTGAAAGGCCAGTCGGTGGCAAGTAGAGGCACGTAAAATTTAAGATACGTGTTCATTGTTACAGAACTGCGGTATTTTCTGTCGCTTCCTTAACAGAATTAGTCCAAGTTTAACTACAAAACTGTGACTCGGGCTAACGGTTGCCGTGTTTAAAATTAACTTATTGCATAACAATATTTGAGTTCAAATTACATTAGTTAATCAGTATTTAAGCTAACCTGTAAGGACAACTTTTGTAAATATTAATTTTAGTTTAAGGCAGTTGAGACAGTATATTTTGTCTATCTGTAGTAGAAATATAACAATATATCGAAGTTGTTGACATATAAGTGTACAAAAGTAAAAAAATCAGCTTCACACTGTATCCCGCACACAGCAGGGTAGGCAGAGGGAACCTAGTGTTAAGATACTCCGTTTCCCTCTTTCTGCCGAATTCTGGAGGCATTGCGTGTTGAGTGGCAGAACTCAGCGCCGCGCTTAACGTCGACACCACAGCGAAGAAATGGAAACATAAATTTTAAGTAAATATTTCATCTTGTCGAGTGAGGATCGAACCCACAACCAGTCGGTTTTACAGTCACACCTCGTGCCGCTGCGCCACGACTGGCCTCAAATGCTATTAAAACCAGCCAGTTACATTCAGTACAGCCAAAGAGCCCCGATCTATTATTTCTATCTATATTCTATAAGTATAGATAACCGATAGACCGATAGAATATTATAACCGATTATTAATAAATACCACAAATATGGTATTGTTAGCGAACTCGTGTAAAAGAGGGGAGATGTTGATGAAAAAGATGATAAAAGCAGTGGAATTGTGTCAATCGGTGGTAGACAAAATGCTGGTAGACAACGGCCTTTATTGGAAGGAAACTCGTGTGAAGTATTGTTATTAGGTGATACATATCACTTATTGCAATTACATAATATCTCTTCAAATCCAATAGTTTAGAATCATATAGACGATGTGTGTTTGTATAGTGTTTTTTTTTAAATGTTAACCGCTTCCGATTTCTAACAGTATATTATATACTGGTTGCTGTCAATATACAAATAATTGGCCACCTTTGACTGATTTTTTCCATTTAGAATGATAATTTGAATTTAGAACGGTTTATGTTTTTATATTGTCCACACGAAATTACATTGCTGGAAGAAGTACGCAGAAGCGTTGAGAAATGATATAAAACTATAAATTGTAACGAATTTAAAACTTAATAAAATAATACTGTTAGTGAAGTGTATTATTTATAACTAATACAATATGAACATTGAGAATTATACAAGAATTACGCTACGTCGATTGCAATAATATAGACTTGTATAAATACTGAAAAACAATACACAACCAATAACGTATATTCTTAACAACGCCTTTACTACTGTGTCCAACGAGTCGAGGTTAAGCGCGCCGTTGAGTTCTGCCACTCAACACGCAATGTCTCCAGATTTCGGCAGAAAGTGGGGAACGGAGTGTCTTTACACTAGGTTCCCTCTGCCTACCCTGCTGTGTGCGGGATACAGCGTGAAGCTGATTTATTAATTTGATCTATTTAAATATATTATAAAATTTAGCCTTGTTACCAATTCAATGCTATTAGTAATAATAATGAAAAATTATATTTTTAACGATCGATGCAAAGTACATTTAAATTATCTTCCAAATAATATTAGTGTTTCAACTTTTTATAGTTTACAGTCTAAAGAAACTTCTGTTAAAATAACGTCTGTGGTGGCGACAATGGTCGTTTACTGTTAACGACTTCATTTTTAAATCCACTTTTACGATTAATACAGTCTAAAATACGTTCTGTTTCATATTTTACTTAAAAAAAATTACTATAATGTAAATATAATGTAAATACATATATAAAGTATTGTTTTCTACTTACATATTCTTTTATTAAAATATTTTATTCGTTCTTTTGACTTTATGTAAATTATTTTATGAAAATAAATAAAAATACTTGTAATGGCCAAATTGAATAAATAATATTTTGGTTTGATTAGATTTTGTATAATGCGAGTTCTGCGGCCGTAGTACTATTGTTTGATTACTATATGATTTGTTTTGCATATTATTAACAATGCAATACGAAACAACGTATTGCATTCGTGTTGTTGCATATTGCAGGCGCGTATGAAATTAATATATTATGATTTGTATACACTGTTGTATGTAATTTATTTATTTATTTAGAACCACTAGTGTGACGATTATTTATATTTATGAAAATATTTAGCTACGATATTGGGTAAATAAAAGGATTGTTGTTTGCTTTAGCTGTTAATAGTCAGATATTCAAATGTATGTATTGATTAATATATTTTTTGTCAGTTTCACTCTGTATCCCGCATACGACAGGGTAGGCAGAGGCAACATAGTTGCGTATTGAGTGCCGGAACCTAACGCCGCGCTTTGCCTCGACACTAGAGCGAAGATATAAAAATATTAAAATAATGTATATAATTAATGTATAATAGTAAAATATATGATTTTTAAAAAATATAACATCATAGTTGTTATCATTGTGGTATCAATGGGGAGTATTTCAAGTGCTTATGGGTCCAATCTGCATTACTTGCAATTTTAATAATGGAATGTGTGTTGCCAGTATTTTGTTACATTAAATATTGAACTACCGTTATATTTGGCGTAAGTTGAATATTAAATATTTAAAATATTTTTTTCAAGTTTGTACCTGAAGAATTTATGAAGAAGAGTCGTTAGCGTCTCAAGGAATGGCCATAAAAACATCATGATTAGCATATCCAGATATGTTAAGGTACGCTAATATATTATAATACAATTATTCCATACCTGAGTACGGATCTAGGACTGGTGTTCCACTGTCGATCAATAAAACATCCTAGCACCGTATAAACCTAGCGTCCGACGTGGCAATGAGTCAGTCAGTCAGTCCAAAGATGTATTAAATTAAGTCGTACATAAACTGTTAGGAAAGAGTGTGAATTACTTTCGGATACGGGATCGTGGCTGGAATTTTGGCTTTATTTAACCATTGTACCAAATGTTGAATAATGAACAATGAGCTCTTGTAAAAAAATCCGAGACAGACTAACACCAAGACAACAGATTTCGACATTGTAGGCCATCGGATATTACAGCTTATAAATTTTGACAAAGTTAAGATTGCGGGTGTAAGCATTGATTTTGTTTGAAATGAATACAAATATAAGATTGTAATGATTTTTATCTATGAAATACCTATAAATTTTCACTTTCGTAGGTATTTATCTTTATTTAAACTGTCAGTTTACACTTTGTGTCAAATTTCATAATTGTATATCCAATTGTATATATATATATATATATATATATATATATATATATANATATATAGGTATATATTATGAGGCCAGTCGTAGCGCAGAGGCAAAATCATGTGACTGTAAACGTGGCAGGTTGTGGGTTTGATTCCCATTCGAGGAAATGATATTTCAAATTTTCCTTCGCTCCGGCGTCGACTCGAAGGGCGACGTTTTTTTTTTTCTATAATTTTTTTCTATAATCAGCTTCACGTTGTATCCCACACACAGCAGGGGTAAGACACTTCGTTCCCCACTTTCTGCCAAATTCTGGAGGCATTGCGTGTTAAGTGGCAGAGCTCAACGCCGCGCTTTGCCTCGACACCAGAGCGAAGAAATGAAAATATAATTCCTCGAGTGGGGATCGAACCCATAACCAGTCGGTTTTACAGTCACACTTTGTGCCGCTGCGCCACGACTGGCCAATCAATTCGTAGCATTTGAACAAGTTTCTGCTTTCTTCTGTTTTTATTTTTGAATGTCTATTATTATATCTCATTGGCAAAGTGATATAAAATTTCTTTATTGTTGAGATATTATATATGTATAAATTAAAAAATATATATTTACTATTCACATAGCAGAGTAATCAATCAGCAGTGTTGAGGGGCGAAACTCAACCACTTTGTCTCCACAGAATTAAAAATATTAATTATTTCATTTCCTCGAGAGGAAATTGAAACCACAACTTGTCGTTTACGGTCACTCGCTTGTGCCCCAGCGCCACGACTGACCTCAATATTATCTTAAAGGAAACTAATATACGAATATTAGAATTGAACTCTTAACCAACACGTATACATACTCTGATATCTCTTAAGAAGGCAACAATATATAGCTTTATATATAATATTATTATATTTTTTTCCTCTAAAATTTTTATATACTCTATGATGAAAACTATACTATAAATTGCTTTAGGTTTTGAATTATTACCATGCCAAAATTCATTATCTTCCATTCCGTAGTTATCGGTATTTTAGGTAATTTAAATTTTTCGGTTTTTATTTTTTTAAAAATAAACTATCATGAAATTCGGGATAAAACCCAAAAAAAATATACTTCGAGACCCTAGGCTAATACCATGCAAAAATTCATTAATTTCTGTCCGGTAGTCTATGCGTGATTAACGAACAAATAAACCGACAGACAGACAGACAGACAAACAGACAGACAGACAGACAGATAGACAGACAAGAATTCTGCTGAGTGATTTTTTAGTTTCTATAAACGATATGTTAACTCACCTAATTTTTATTTTTTTTATATCTTTCGTGTACAGAATCGACTTTTCTATTCTTTTATTATATATAGAGATAAGCTAACTAGGAAGAACAAATATGACCTGAAAACATTGAATACCGTATTATCTACTCATATCACGTCCGACGAACCGACAAGTTGCTGTGAAAAGTTAGTAATTAAAAACTAGTTCCGTACAAATAATGAATCAGCGCCGGGTTTTGTTCAGTAAACGTTACGAACTGAGTGGTTGGATCATATGAAATACGTTGTTCAATTTCCTAATGCTCGTCCCCATTGTGCGGGACGGGCTATATCGGGAACTCGGAAATAAATTGAATATGGCGAATTTAAATTTGAAACTAAAAGCTTGTGATTTTTACGTTACTGCTGAGTTTTCCGGTTTTTGTACTTGCGTATTTTACTTGTTATGATACGTTTTGTACTTTATGTTTAAAGTAACACATTTGAAACATTAATGGCCGTATATTATTTTTTAAACGAAACATGTGTTGTTTGTTTTATATTTTATTTTTCATTTTCATTTACACAAAAAGTCTTATTTTCTTTTCACTTAGTATCATTTCGTTTCTTTTTTATATTTTTGAATTGGGAAAACATTTAAATTATCGGCTATTAAAATTTCAGGCTACGCCTACCACTCGTTTCGTTTGCAATATTTGAAGGTGTACTATTTTCTTTTATATAAAGACTGTCTTTATATAAAAGAAAATAGTACACCTTCAAATATTTTCTTACGATAATTATTTTTGCATACAAAAATACAATAATTTCAATACTAAAATAGATGTAAGAATTGCAAGTAATATTTAAGATGAAATATTCACTATAACTAAATTTGTTAATTTACATTGTATTTTTATTTAATGAATCTTATTATTATTATATTATTTATTTAAAATACAATACTTCTGCGACAGAATTAAATTGTATCAATTTATAATTTCATGAATTATTATTTTGCATTATTCAATATAAAATTAGACAAATTACACGTTAACATATTACATATACAGTATGTAGAGCAACTGCTGTTGCACTTTAGTCGAGTTTTTCTCGCCTTATTTCTTATATAGATACAAACTCCACGCGCAATTTAAAATTCTCTCTGTCGAAGTTATCTGTAGCTTTTGTATTTTGAAATAACTGATACAAACCTTTATGTGAAGTTGAATGTTATCATACAGTATATTCTATACAAAGTTATATGAAAAGTGTGGGAATTTTTAAAACAATCATGTAATATTATAAGGTTTATTGAAAGAAAAAAAAACTTATTTTGAGACCGATTAATTAAAATAGTTAGTAGTTTGAGGCCAGTCGTGGCGCAGCGGCACAAGGTGTGACTGGTTGTGGGTCCGATCCCCACTCGAGGAGATGAAATATTTACTTAAATTAATATTTCCATTTCTTCGCTCTGGTGTCGAGGCTAAGCGCGGCGTTGAGTTCTGCCACTCAACACGCAATACCTCCAGAATTCGGCAGAAAGTGGGTAACGGAGTTTCTTAACACAAGGTTCCCTCTGCCTACCCTGCTGTGTGCGGGATACAGCGTGAAGCTGATTAATTTTTTTTTAATTCATTTAAAATAGATAGGAGAGACCGGGGTTTTAACTTTTCAGAGCAACTTGTCCGAGTAGATGTTACAATATTCAATTTTCAGGTCATATTTGTTCTTCTTAGCTAGCTTATATTATATATATGTAGGAGATTGCTCATCGCAAAGGACTCTTACTGGACCTGTGGGCTCCATTGTGGGTTAATGCAAGCAGAAATAACGTAGCAGATTCGTGACACTAGTCCTTTCCTTTCCGAAAACATCAGAAGAATGCCTCATTCGACGATCGTCAACTTCCTTCTTTTCAAAAACAAACTTCGCCCTCACGCGTCACGACTCTACTCAAGGCGTAAGCCTCCACGTTATTGGTCAAATTACTCCACTGGTCAGATAAAAGTCAAAACACAATCTCTTAAAATTCTATCAGCCAATCGTAATTCTACAATAATCAACAATTAGTTTCTTTTCGATCGTTTCCTCTGAAGCTGAAGGCTGTGACTACACACAATTGGTCCAATCATCTAATTGGTTATACAAAAGTCAACATATTGTCTTTTTACATTAACATAGCCAATCATATATAAGTGAACAGTTGCTACAAATAATAATATTAAACAATCAATAAACATCTATGATAATATAATTTCCATTCCAATCGCTTCCTTCGACACGGCCCTCCTGACGTTTCACGCGCCCTCGCGTGATGTTGTAAGGTGATCATTGTTCTCTGAAAAACAAGATAAACAGTGTATGTTAAATGTTCGGCCATTCCTGACGTTTCGTTTGTAATTACAGCTTTCAAACAAATTCTTTAACATCGCATAATTTTCTTTAATTAATTCTACTATATCCCTCATACCCTAACAATTATCCAAATGGCCAACTCGCATCTAGTCACAATTCTCCAGGCCAACGCGCCTCACAGATACAAATTGCTTCATAAACTATGCGTGCATGCGTGCGTGCAAAAAAAACTTTAGTTTTGGATATATAATCGATATAATCATTCCACTATAAAATTATTAACAGTACGAAATTCTTACCATCGCTAGCGTCCGTGAGACATGGATCTACTTCGGTAGGAATGTAAGATCTAGGGAAAGGACGTAAGCGATCTCGTGCATATTTATATAAACGGCTAGACGTTAAATTTTTAAGGATATATCTGTCACCATCTAATACCTCAATAACTTCATGGGGACCTCTAAATTTTGAATCTAATTTGGTTTGATTCCTTTCATGATTTTCTACTAAAGCATAGTCACCAACAGAAAACGGCGTCACTTTCGCTTTATTCTTATCGAACCGAATTTTGTCAACATGAGTGTTTTCTTTTATAAATTTCTCAGCCTGTTTACGTACCTCATCAATATCAATTTCTATTTCCTGGTCATCTGCTAACTAATTTAGGGGCCTAGCTACTATACTTATTAATAATTTTAATGGACTTGCTTTGGTTACTCTATGTATCGTGCTATTTATGGATAACTGAATTTCATCTAAAGCATCTTGCCACGATTTGTTTGAACTTAACTCTACTATGGTTATCATATTCTTCAACGTACTCATTGTTCGCTCTACCTGCCCATTAACGCGTGAGGATCCTGTAACTATGAAATGTAAGTTTATATTACGACTAGTGCAAAAATCTTTAAATTCTTTGTTAGAAAAGCATCTGCCCTGATCGACTATTATATATTCAGGGGAACCAAATAATGCCGCGGCTGTTTTAAGAGCAATGATAGCGCTATCGGCATTAATTCGCATTGAAAATCGCAGTAACACGTATTTGGTGAAGGCATCTATGAGAATGACAACATATTCCTTCAAGTCACTTTTACCGCTCAATTTGCCCGTGGCATCTATGTGAACGGTATGCCAAGGGATATTGATTTTTGGGATAGGATGAAGCTCTTTTTTTTTTACCGTGAGTAGATTTAGCAATTTTACATGTAATACAATTTTCCTCAAATCTATTATATTTTAACACATTCGGGAACCAATAATGCTGATATACCTTTTCTAGAGTTTTATCCCATCCCAAATGGAGAATGTTTTCATGATTATAATTTATTACTGACCAACGAAAGACCTTTGGTACGATAGGTAACCAAATATTACGCTTATATCTTTGAATTATTTTTTTTAAAGTACATTAGAACGTAACTCATAGATTTGACATGTATCTAGTTCGAGATTATCATTTTCTAATTTTTCTATTATTTCCCTGCACTCACTGTGCCGTCTTTGTTCTACCTGTAACCAGTCAGATGATAGCTCAGCAATATTAATTAACACTCTTCGCTTAAACTTTATTATTAACTTCCCTATTTTCCTAATCGTTAAATGTTTTATTTTCTATAGGTAAATGGTTTCTAGGAAAAAAAATGTCTACGTGTGTCATTTTGCTACCCTTCCTATATTAAATATCAAAATTAAAAGCTTGAAGGAAAGCCCACCATTGATGAACTCTAGGTATTAAATCGACTTTACTTCGCGATGTCCTTAAAGAATTGCAATCAGTAACAACGGTAAAAAATCTGCCATATGAGTAATCGAAAATGCTTTACAGATTTTCTGCTAACGTTTCTAATTCGTATGAATGGTAAGATTATCATTCGACATTTCAACTGTAAATATTAACGCGAATAGGGTTCAACCTAACCAACCTAATGTTCAACGTTAAATAATATCTCTACGTCATACCAGCTAATAATAACTTTAGATAAAATTTGTAAAGAGCATAATACGCTAGATTTACCGTTTCCATTAAAGTGACAGGGATATGTCAAGTGACAGGGATATGTCAAGTAACAGGGATATGTCAGGAACCTTCCAGATATCGTTCGAGCAATACCTTCTTTAATAAGAGGACAATCAGCGCCAAAATCAAAACAAAATAAGAATCGCTCACCAAATTGTGTGGAGTTACCGGTGACAGGTATACGTCGCATACGTCTACTTTTTTTACTATGGCAGTAGGTGTTGAGTTACTGCCCATAATTCGTTGCGTATTTGAGCACCGCGACGCCACGTGGCCTTCGACACCAAACTTAAAGCACGTGACAGTAGGTCTTGCCGTGAAGTCGAAGCCATTGGAACTAGAAAATCTTGCTTTCGGCTTTTTGGCTGAAACATTCAAATGATTTGTGACCAAACTTCCCACATTTATAACATTTAACTAAAATTGTACTTAATCTCGGTCGCTTAAGATCCGTTATATTACTATTATTAATTTTACATTCTTGAAAACTACGCTTATTGTAAGAAAATGCCATTAGCTCGCGACTCATTTTGCAACGAGCATTTAATTCTTCTGAAAAAAAATATTACGTTGAAATATTACGTTCAATTTGTGGACACATGTTGGACATGTGGGAGCATCATCGCCACTACTATCTCCTCTTTATCTAAATCATTACAACGTGAGATAAGAGAAGTAAATAATCTATTTGTGTATGCGGACAGACATTCGCCTTCTCGAGGTTTACTGTTGAATATTTTTAAAATTGTCGCTGCATTAGTATCTGAAGCGTCGAAGCGCGATAGAAAAAAATGCTTAAATTGCACCTACTTTATACAATACTAAATATAAGGATAAGATTACTCCCCTGACATTCTCGATCCGCCAAACAAATGTCCGCAGTCGTAAGCCATGCTCAAGCATCCGTGTTTGCATCTTCGGGGTGGAACTCAGGCAACACAATCTACTTGGCGGTCTCCTGGGGAGGTGGATTACGTAATGTTTATACGAGGAGGCGCGTGTTGTTTTGTTGGGCTTCCAATAAGGCCTGCCATCCGTTGATTTCATCCCCTGGCCCTTCAATAATTTTCTTCGCTTGCACCGATCCCACTTCTGATGTAGGAGATTGCTCATCGCAAAGGACTCTTACTGGACCTGTGGGCTCCATTGTGGGTTAATGCAAGCAGAAATAACGTAGCAGATTCGTGACACTAGTCCTTTCCTTTCCGAAAACATCAGAAGAATGCCTCATTCGACGATCGTCAACTTCCTCCTTTTCAAAAACAAACTTCGCCCTCACGCGTCACGACTCTACTCAAGGCGTAAGCCTCCACGTTATTGGTCAAATTACTCCACTGGTCAGATAAAAGTCAAAACACAATCTCTTAAAATTCTATCAGCCAATCGTAATTCTANTATATATATATATATATATATATCTATATATATATATATATATATATATATATATATATATATATATATATATATATATATATATATATATATATATATATATATATATATAGCTATGTATATATATATATATAGCTATATTGTTGCCTTCTTAAGAGATATCAGAGTATGTATACGTGTTGGTTAAGAGTTCAAATCCACAACAATATTGTCCTTTAAATTAAAAAAAATATCGATGGTATATGTTTGTGTCTGAAGGTTGAACTACAGTAACCATTTTAATAAATTTAATTTAAAATTATCGGCTTATTGATAATAATGTATTTTCTATAATTTGGTATTCATTCTTATCAAAATAAATATAATAGTCACCTTTAACATTTCATCTAGATTGATATTATATAATAGTTTACTGTATGACTAGGGTTCTAATAAGTAATTAAGAAGATATCACTGATTCTAAATGACCTAGCCTACCAAGCCGCACGGTGTGACCGCCGCGAACGAGCAGATGACGTTGACACTTTTGTAAATTTTCATATATTTTCGATCTACTGTTAATTTTTATGTAATTATTTGCTGTTTATAAATAATTTATAGAAAGAGAATGATTAGTTATTTCAGTTCGGTTATCTATACCGTTGTTACTTAATAAATCGTAAATTTAATCTTTTAGGACTTTATTTGATATTGCTCGCAAAAATTATCTTATTTAATATAGAAAAATATTTAGTTATTTCATAGAGTATCTATGTACACGTGCACGGAACGTGCGCAACCGATAAAAAGTAGCCTATATGATTGCTCCATAACCCCCTCTATCGATTACTGAAAGAGTGAAGAAATCAGTTTAGCTGTTAAGGCCATTACCTCGGGGAAAAAAAGACAGGCAGTTTTGTATATCAAGTTCAAAACTAAGTTTAGTTTTGTTAATTGACATTATATATAATTTATTATTGAATTATATATATTGAAAAATGATTTATATAAATCCAATTACTTTGGTTCTGTTTTATTTATAGCGCCCAATAATTTGTTGTTTCCATTCTCGATCAGTTTAAATGTAATAAGAAAATTTTATTACAATCCAATATTTGTTGAATCCGCAATTCTCAAAGTAAATTGATTTATTTTCAAACTCATATACCAACGTCATTTTTGCTTATAATTAAATTTTCTTTCTATTGTATTAGAGGACATACAATACATTTTAGTACACCGCGAATTACAATACATTTTAGTATTTATCGCTCTCAAAATCGATAACAGAAGCGGCTTGTTAAGACGGACATTATTTAGACATACCAAAATATAATTCCACAAACCATTTTTTTTTATCGCGGCGTTGTCGCAATGTTTCCACAATTACAAAGGGTAATTACTTTTTTTTATAGAAAAGACAAGGCAAACGAGTGTTCGGGTCACCTGATGGTAAGTGATTACCGCCGCCCACGACCCCGTGCAACACCAGAGGAGCTACAGGTGCGTTGCCTGCCTGTAAGGTGGGTTGGGCGCCGGCATTACCTGATGCGAAACGCAGTGGCATGAAGCCACTACTTCACGTCGGTTTTAAATGCCGGGGGTGGTAATGATCCGGTCGAGTCTGCCCATGCGTGTTGCCATTGCTGGCGACGTGACTCTACCACACGTACTTTAGTCGCCTCTTACGACACCACCAGTACCAGGATGATCCTATTCTAGGCCGGAATCACACGGCATAAAATAATTGTTTTGCGGCTAGTTGATTACCGCCACTCAGCACGCATTGTATCGATATTTATCTTTCTTCTTTTTATTCTCCCTACCTACCCTGTAAGTTACCACTGAGCTGTCATTACGTGCTACACAAAATGTACAACATTTTTAGCTTCCCGCTGTGTAACGCACACATAGCAGAATAGGCAGAGGGAAATTGAGGAACTAGTGTTAAGAAGTTCTGCTAAGTTCCGCTAAGTTTTTGAGGCATTAGGTGTTGATAGGCGAAACACAACTCCGCGCCTCATAAACAGAGCAAAGAAATAAAAATAATAGTAATTTCAATTCCCGAGTGGGAATCGAACCTACAGTCGTCGCATTTCCCATTATACGCTTGTACCTCTGCGCCACGACATCTGTACGTAACGTAAGTAATACCTGAACGACAAAATTTAAGATAAAACAGAAATTAATTGTAATAAAGAAACAATATCAAAAATAATAATCATAAATAAGTACTTACATAAATAAAACATTGTTTTCTGAATCAGCCAAAAACTGAGCAAAGGAAAATTTGTAAAAGCTATAATATAAAAAACCAAATGTGTTCGTATCGATACCTAACGACGCAGATAAATAAAAATATAAAAACACAATTCAGGTTCCTTTCCCATTATTTAAAGTAGATCCTTTTGTACACGTCATTTATCTTTCGCTTTCCTTTACGAGTCTAATTTTTTTTATTAGGTGTTAGCAGTATCTGTAAAGTATGTATAATGCGTTTGTAACATATTGTTTTTTTTTGTATTGTATTCTACATTTTTTAGGGTCTTTTATGGTAAGCAGAAAGAACCTGGGAACTTCTACTGGGAACTGTGTTAAGACACTCCATTCTCAAAAACCGGGAAAGGAAAACACTTCCGTTCCCCATTTTATAGAAAAAAATACGAGCCAACAACTTACCTTCTCTTGTCTCGAGTTGTTGCGAAAAGTGGAGAACGAAGTGTCTTTATACAATTTTTTCTAGCCATACGATGCTGTACTGAGGGAAATCGTGAAGGTGAAAATGTATGATTACAAAACACTATCTTTAACATGAAATATTACAAAAAAAAACGCAAGCCCATAAATCTTATTTATTTGAAACACATTTTGATTACTCAAATAACTTCTTGCATATTGTATTTTATCTCACTAATAATAATATATAATAGTAGAATTCTGAAGCTAACTTTAAGTATATTACGAGCGTCGACGATAAATTGAGACAAAGTTGTTATAAAAGCGAAGGCTTATCGTACGTATTTATTATACTTCTCCTTTACTAATACTCTTCATCTGTTTCTTTATATATAAAATGTATTTAATTTTTTTAAGGGTTCACGCTGTATTGCATATGGCGAGGTAGGCAAAGGAACTGAACGTCGCGCTTTGCCTCAACACCAGAGCAAAGAAACATTTCTTCGAAATAAACTTAAATTAATATTTCATCACAGTGAAGAAATAAAAATAATTGATTATACCGAGTGGAAAGCAAACGCAAAACCAAAGTCGTGGATTACAGTCAGACGCTGTGTCATTGCACTACGACTGTCATTTGTTTCTATTTTTATGACACAGTTGAGAAACGCGAATAACTTTTAGTAAGCAAACTTTGAATATTTTTCACACTAAAAAGTAAATGGAAACGAAATGGTGTCAAAAATAATCTTTCAAAATTTTCTTTGTAGTGTAATTTATTTTACAAATAAGCTTACAATCAACAGCAAAGCCTTTTCACATGCTACCTGTACTAGATGGGTTGTGTTAAATTTATAATTCACCATTTTGTTGCGGCGGCCATTTTGCAATGGCAAAAATATTGATTATATGTAATTTCATTGCCATCAGAACTGAAGTCGTAATTCAAATATCAACCAACCAAAAAAACTAATGGGACGCAGGAAAGAGGGTCAAATTGAACTTGCAAGATTTCGTATAGACTAATAGACATACTAATATGGGAAGTCAAATAAAAATAAAAAAATAAAGATCATTGCTATCATGTGGTAAGGCAAAATAGATATGCCTTTGTCTTCGCCCTTGTGTTCAATTGGAAAACTATGAATCGTATTGGATATACACATTCTGATTTCTGTTCTAAGTACCCGAGGTAAGTCTGACCGTAGAATCAGTGGGTTACATCAAAGTGTTAAATATGATGCTATATAAGCTTATAGCTTATAAATAAATTATCCAACACAAAAATAATTTTCACCATAAATGCATTTCATTTTCGGGCAATTGTAATTTAGAAACAGAATTATATTGAGACTTTATATTGAATTGCCTGAAATAATGCGAAACTCTACGTCGAGTTCCGCTAATACGCAAATAATAACACGCAATCTCTCAAAAAGTGACAAGAAGAGAGAAGCGAAAAAAAGTATATCATAACGATAATGTTTTGTTAAATATTATAAAAATATTAACATTGCATATTTTATTTTATGTATCTAAAATTTCACTTTAAAATCCAAAATAAAGAAAGAAACTTTTTGATTAATGTTCTGTACATCCTTTACCACCACGCGCGGCAAAAAGGTTCACCCTATAATGGATCATTTAAACCGTTTTATCCAAAAGCAAGAAGGTACAGGCGAAGGTTTCTTTGTCGTTAGTCATTTATTCGTGAATTTTCTCCGCTTTTCAAGCGAATTCATGACATTGCGTGTGTGCGTCTCCAGAGTGGGGATCGTGTCCACAAACATTACGTTATAGTAATTCGTTCCATTTCTCCGCTCTGGTATCGAGGCAAAGCGCGGCGTTGAGTTCCGCCACTCGATATGCAATGTCTGTAAAAATCGGCGGAAAGGGGGAAACGGAGTGTCTTTAAATTAGATTCCAAGGTTCCTTCTACCTACTCTGGTATGTACCTACTAAAAAAAGTAATACTAATAAGCCAATTAAAGCGTAAGTGATGTAAACGTCCAAGTGGTTCATGAAAGTAAAAAGGAACAAATTGACTTAACTTCAGTTCTAGTAATTTGAAATTGTAACCCCCGGGCGATGAAACAAAATGTCAAACTTTATAAGAAAAAATATCAAATTTAATATTTCATTATATTTTTAGGTCATGTTAAAAAATTATAAATTGAGCTACAAATTAGTTCTATATACTCGTATTGATGTAGAGTGGAATGAATACAATAGAAGAGGGTTCATATCCTACTGGAAGAATATTAGACGGAGTGTTTTAATCAGTCTCCTCAATAAATCACAAGTCATAGTAATATATCGTTGCGTCTATATTGTAGCTTATTGGAAATAGCGATAATGAACATTGTCAGATACACGCTCGCTATTATGAAATAATGAAATCCTCGGCCATCCATATTAGAAAAAATATCGCTGTTTTGCATTACAACAAAACAGTTTTAATTTTTTTAATAATGTTTGAATTCCATTCAGTGTCCATACCCAATTTGATACAGTGGGTACAGATTCCGCTTTTCCACTGCTTGACAAAAATTTCATGGAATTAAATATATTTTTTGCTTCAGCCCATATTTTGTTGTGCACCGACTTGGGTGTGGCTGGACCAAGTAACGGCTTTGCATGAAAATTTTTAGTTCTACTGCCGTTTACGGAGTCAAAAATGTTATCGAGAAATAATAAAAGGTCCGCCGTTTCTTTATATTCTGGAGGTAGAATTCCTTTATCTGAAAATTATGGTAATAAAATTTGAATAATTTAAACTTTACATGATTAACAACGGGATAAACTATGGTATTTTATATTGGAAATAAATTGACTATAAAAAATAATTATTACAAGTTCTTCAACTTTTCAAATGAAGAATCTTTAATAGTTTTACTATTGTTCTATTAATTTGTTTAATTATTGAATTATATTTTAATGAAATTAACAAACAATCAATATATTAAAATTAAAACTTTAAAAAGATTATATTAAAGTACTAGTAATTGTTACCTGCAAGATATCCCAGATTTGAAGCTACTGTACGGCTAAAGATTTGGGTGGCAAACTTCACCTTCATTTTGTTCATTTTATCAGGGTTCACATGGCTTTCCGTCATTTTTGGGATTAATCTGATACCGTTGTAGCCAGGGTTTTCTTTATAAAGGTGTTCCAAATGACACCATTTTGCAGTTTTTATTATATCATTAGTTACATATTGCAGGTTTTTTGTAATCAAGTTATTTCTCATTCCTTTAATTAAGTGTGGGGGATCATACAGAGGTATAACTTCTCTATTGTTAATTAATATTATGTTTTCTTTAGGTTGCTCGTTTCTCCTTAAATAGATCCCCCTTGTCTCATTAAGCAACCACTTCAGCGCTTGTCTATTGTTGGTACCCTGGTCACAAATTGTTGCCAACACTATGAACCCTGCATCCTGAACACCTTTTATTACCTCTTTTATTTGTTTAGCCAGCTCTGATCCCTTCGTACAGTTTTTGGAAAATGTATAGTAAATCGGTTGCTTGTAATTATGAAGCAAGCCACGTATCATAAATACTAGGGCGTGGTCAGCATACTCAGCCGTTCTATCCACCCCATTATCTGCAAAGCCAGCCACTTCATCTCTTCTCCCTTGATATGCTACATTGACTTTCAACAACACTTCGTCAAAAAGCAATACACATAATTTTTCACTATTTTTTATACTTTCTGATCTTTTCTTTAATTGGGTGAAAATATTTTTATTGATTCCAGGCTTAAGCTTGCTTTTATGAATTAATTTAATCAAAGTTTGTGGTGCTGGCAAAATAAATATAGATCTTAAAAATTTGTAGGCCTTTGGACTGTGTTTAAATATAGACAATGAAGCTATTTTTTCTTCTATTGTAAAACGACGTCCCTTTTCCTTCTTGATATTTTCACGCCCTTGTAATTTAATCAACAACTTTGCTATGCTTGTAGAGTTAGCAAGGACATGTGAAGAGTAATTACAAACTATACTCTTTGAAATTTTGATCTCAGCCTTGTGTTTTTTTAATTTATTTTTCATTTTACTTAATTTTACTCTAGCACTAACAATTTTTTTATAAATATCTTCTTCCGCTTTGGAAAAAAATACCCTCCTAGATAAAATTTTTCTTTTGTTCCTCATTGTTTCTGTTAAAAACAATAAGAAGGCTTAGTTAACATTTAATTGTTATAATAATAATGTAAAGATTATATATAAAGATAACCTTTATTTATAATTAATTGCAAGTTATATTTGTAAAACAGTGATAGCTTAAAATTTCACTTATTTATTACTTAATGAAATATATTATATACAAGTAAATTAATTGACTTTAAAAAATTATGGACAATCTGTGCTCTGAAATAACAAAATGCCAGCAAAACTATTTTATTTGCTAAATTAGATATTACAATTGTCTGTAAAAATATAGTAAGAATAATAATGTTCTTTAAGAAGTAATCTCCATATTTAATATGGTCTCATACTTTAACTTATACAGTACACATTTAAAACAACATTAACTATCAACTGACCAGGCACTGAGTGTTCATTTTCTTCAATCTCCATAACACAACTGAAAGTATTTGAAGAATATCCTTATTTTGTTAATGCTTTAAAGCTAATAGCAAGATATGGAACTAGGGTTAACTTCTGAATTCAAAACATTCAATACAACAATGGGTACAATACATAAAAAAGGCATACAAAGAAATTCCTCTTATAATATATAACACAATTAAATATAATACACGTATTTAACTATCACATGGATGAAATTTAAAATATATATAAAATAATCTACAGTAATATAATAAAGTGGAAGAGTTTGTTTGTTTATTTGTTTAAGTGCTAAGATCTCTGGATCTACTGGTCCGATTTACTTTCTTTTTACTTTGTTTGAAAGCTGCATTCTGCTTCAGAAGTAATATGTAACATCACATCAAACACAAGATTTCATCATCAAGAAATTTTATGAAGATAATGTTCGGCTTTTATAGCATGTAATTTGGACGTATACTTTTCGAGAAAATGTAAAATTAAAATAATTAAACAGAGCATTTATGGCCGCAAGATGAGCTCGAGTCCCGCGGGCGGCGCCCTTGCCGCCGAAGACGTCCTATCTTACGTAGTGTTCATGATTGAATTTATTAAACTGTTGGCAAATTCAGCATTATAAAAATATTACATGTGGAAGCCGAGTAGGCCGCTAGTAATGCATATAAAAGAAACTTACTTCTTTTTCTATTTTATGTATATACTATCTTACCTTCAGCTACTTATTTTTATTTATTATGCACTTATATAAAAGTGAATGATACTTACAAACGTTTTCCTTGTTTGCGTAATTTACATTGTCCAATGTAATTTCAGTGGCCAACATTTGCATATTCAGATATGTTGGATCTAAAAGATAAATATAAAATAAAATTTAAAAGAAAGCCCTTTATACTTATACTATATTATTATATAACTTAAAGCCATTGGTTACACTAATGATTATAATTCTAAATAAAAAACAATCTGGCTATAATTCTCGTCACTATTACACATGGACTAATATTACAATATACACACGGTTTCATACTCTGTATGTACAATGCATTGCTTACACATATTATTCCAGTGCTATGCAACAGCAAATTATATCCTCTTAACATTAGCCAAAGAGATAGAAATACAAAAATGGCGATCGAACCCACAACCATTCATTGTCAGTCAACCAGTCATTGTCAGTCAACCAAAAAAATTGTTATTTGCATAATTAATAATATTATTTTAACTGTTGATATATTTTATTGAACAGTACCAGGCATATCCTTAATTTATGTTTAAATAATTATGATTAATCCATGTGTTAACCAGGAAAAAATTTAAAGATTTACCTGATGATGTTGATGGCTTTGGTAGGTTGCAAATGGCTTGCAGTGGCTTTTTAATAAGTACTCTCTTTGATGATAATGGATCTATAAAAACACAACAATAATTTTAAAAATTATTCAGAACACGTTTTTTTATCAAATAACTTTAAAAAGGCAAGAAGGTACCAACTTTTATTGTTGTTTAGATAGTTTAGAAAAACAATTCAATTTCTTTATAAAATGTCTCTATAGCATGGATGCACAGACTGCAGCCCGCCGGTCTAGTACTGGTGGCCCGCCGACAGCAAAAATAATACTCTCGTACATTCGAAAAATATTGAATTCTATTCCAGAGTAAAATAAAAAAAAAAAATATGTTTGCAACTTCTGGCGGCCGACCTGCCATCAGTTCACGATTTGCCCAAGTGACCCCTAGTCTTAATAAGTCTGTGCAACCATGCTCTACAGGGATGCTAGCAATATAAATGTGTTGTAACAAGCATATAAGAATTTCGACAAAGCTCTATGAGAATATATGGCTTAGATAGTCAGAGTGGTTTTCAACAGGAGCAGGTTCAAGTCAAGTAAAAGAGTAGTTAACTTTTCCAAGGGGCGAACAACACTTTAAAAATGTAAAAATTAGTTTCTTAGTGATTAACATATTTCAATCATGAGTATAATGATCAAATCCAATTTACTATAAAGATAGAAAATAAATAAACCTGGAATATTAAGATTTGGAACAGCAATATTGCTGAGTCCATTACTTCTGCAAAGATGTTTTACTTCAAAGTGTGCACGACACACCCGACGATACTTATATATGTAGTCATTTTGTAATGCCAATATATCACCACCAATTTTATACAACCAATTGTTGAAGCGAATCCTATCTTTTTCTGGATTTGGAAAATGATGAAGTACAGGATGCATCTCTAAAATAAATAAGTAATTTTAAATCAAATAATAATATTGCAAGTGTAATAAATTAATTACAATAAATATTTTATTATATTTAACTAGTATACATTGTCATACATATAAAATATAAAAATAAAATAATTATAAAATAGTAGGAGAAGTCAAGGTTGGGAAAAAGGTGTTATTTCCTACTTAATACTTTAATATATATGTTTCAGTAAATTCAGTTACTCTGAAGTTTATTTTATTCTTGTTTATCGTCAAGATTTTTTTTGTTTAAGCATTATGAGGTAAGCACAGGAACTTTCATCGCAGCTGCCAAATAAATCGAAACAATAACAACCACACATATAGTAATTATTAATAAATATAAGATATAAATAGTAAATGTGAAAAGTGACTGTTACTACGTGCTTGTTTCGGTCATAGAAAATAACTTTAATAAATAGAAAATACAGTTATTTACTGGCCCATTTCGTACTTTGTTACTTTCTTAATATATATATATATATATATATATATATATATATATATATATATATATATATATATATATATANATATATATATATAATATTTTACTTATTTAGAAAACGTATAAAAATTTGAACGTAGCGGGACCAGGCGCTTTGACCACTTAGCCATACATTCAGCCTGGTCGGTTTCCAGGAGGCGCGGGTTCGAGTCCCGTTACGTTCCAATTTTTCTACGTTTTCTAAATAAGTATATATATATAATAATCAAAATTTTTGTTAAGTGTAATAAATTGGGATAAACTAAAGCAGAGTAGCCACATTTTGTATGAAGTGAACATTCTTCACTTTGGGTATATGTGTTCTGTGCTCTAGTTCATCGATTTTATTGAATCACAGATTTATACAGTAATAGATTTTAGGGTTATATATAATAAAATGATTCGACAGTATGTAAAGATTTTTTTACATTTTATTTAATAAAATTATTGTTATTCTCTCTTCCAGGTGTAATATTCTTCTCTTGAGTACTCCTCAATTTTCGTTAATGACAAATTATAGGAGTTACTCAAAAAAAATACACTTAATATTATTTAACAATATTCTTCCGTGATTTAGTAACGTCGCAACAGCTTTTTATTAAAGTAATTTTGTCATCATGAAATAACATATATAAGAGTATATATTTCTTAAATCAGACTAGGTGTCTTTTAAAACATTTAATGAATTTCTATGCATTCATTTGGAATTTATCACTATCATCATCAATTTGCTTTCTCCCAGCCAATATCATATTAATATTTTTACAATAATTAATAATTATACATCAAACAACGATCACAATATTAATTATATAATCAACTGATTTATTTTTATGTAGAACACATTGAATACAATGAAAATCAATTAATATATTATAAATATTGCAATTTTCATTATTTCTTTTATTTTAATTTTTTCTATTTTTTATAAACTATTTTGCTAAATAAATACATCTTTGATATTCGAAATTAATTTAATAAATTCTTTGCTGGGAGTGCAAAGCTAAAAGTCAAAAGTAAAGTTCTCTATATTGTATATATTCGATTTTATCTTTGGAAGATAAATCACTCATACATTGACTGCATGATTTAAAAAAGAAAAGGTTTTGTTCTTTTTTAGAAAATATCTACACATATACCGCAGAGGTGCTTCCCATAATACGAGAATTGGTTTCTTCGAATTCCATTCAGTGTTCACACCCAATTTGACACATTGGGAACAGATTCTACTTTTTCACTGTTTGACAAAAAATTCATGGAATTAAATATACATTTTGCTTCGACCGTGTTTTGTTGTGCACTGACTTGGGTGTGGCTGAACAATTTTTAGTTTCACTGCCACTTATTGAGTCAAAAATATTGTCTTTTTTCTTGTAAGTCTCAATGTCCCTGGAGGAAATTCTTAGTTGGCTCTTACTTACTATTTTAAAGTTGAAGTGGTCCTTGTCAGCTACCGTTTTTATATGCTCTGTTAGTCCATTAACATTATCAATACCATATAGCAAAATAGGTGGTGGTTTGCTAGCCCGTTTCTCTTTTGTTTCGCTAGAATCTTCAATTTGGTCAATAATATCTTCAAATAGGTTGTGGTACCGATTTTGAATTTTTATTGCTTCAGGTGATGGTGACTGGGAAAGCTTTTTCCTTTTGTTTCTGGCCGCTGGAACTCTTTGCCAGTTCGGAGGCATGGGTGTGACAATGTCTAAGTCTAGTTGAGAGCTCTTTTCTAATGACTGACTTCTTGGTTTCACGAAAAGCATCCAGGCCTTTTTGTGAAACCAAGACCTGTTGTACTAATTTACGTCTTCCAGCAGTATTCACTGAAGCAGAAGCCTGGTTACCCACATCTGCACAGCTTTCAGTAGCAAATTTAACACCCCCAGGCCCAGGTACCTCATGGCAACGGGGGTTAGCCGGATCGCAAGACAAATCAATCTCATTATTTTCCATTTTCATTAAAAAGAAGAGTTGGAAGAATACACATGATGCTTTCCAAAGGCACCATGGCCACACTTTTAGAGGGTATTTAGTTCCCCAAGGCTTGAGGCAGCCAGTACAGGTTAGTTAACCGGCACCTGTGACTCGGCGTTGCTACTCATTTGGCACCACCCGGGGGACACGTGCAGGGTGGGTCTCAGAGAAGATGGTAAATCCTACGGACGCGAGTAGCATCATCTCCTTATAGTTTATATTGTTTTAAATATACAGTACATATTTAAAACAATATAAACTATCAACTGACCAGGCACTGAGTGTTCATTTTCTTGAATGTCCATAACACAACTGAAAATATTTGAAGAATGTTCTTTTGTCTATGTCTATCAATATTTGAGGATCTGAAATTAATATATAAATTGCTGTTACAAATTGTGTTAACTTCATGTTGTATTTTGTTATTGGTTTAAAACTAATAGCAAAATATGAAACTATGCTTAACCTTTGAATTCAAAACATTCAATATAACAATGGATACTAATGAAAATATAAATTTAAATAAATATTTCATCTGCATAACATCTATTTTTATTTTTTTTTAAATTTCTACTTAATGCTTTATTATATATTTTACGGTAAACTCAAAGTTACTCTATATTTGATTTGTTATTTTATGATTGTTTATCATCAAGATTTTCTTTGTTCAAACACTGTGAGGTAAGCATGGAAACTTTCATCACAACTGCCAAATAAATCGAAACAATAACAGCCACACATATAGTGATTATTATTAAATATGTGATGTTAATAGTTAAATGTGAAAAGTGACTGTTACTAAGTGCTTCTTTCGGACCTAGAAAATAGTAAAGGTAGAAAATTGTAGGTAGCACGCAGAAACAAGCACATAGTATAAATAGAAAATAGAGTTATTTGCTTACCCAGTTCTTACTTTCTTACTTTATATATAATAATAATAATCAAAATTTTCGTTACGTATAATAAATTGAGATAAAACTAAAGCAGAGAAGCCACAGAAAATATTTTACATACGTGTATTGTTTTCTGTATTTATATATTTAACTATAGGTACAATAGTGTACAAATATACACCATATACATATTTATTATTAAAATCAAAAATACCTCCACTCTTCTTTCACCCAGGAACACAGCATTGTCTGTCTAAAGACATTATGTGCCCTAAAGAATTTAATCCTTCCAAGACCACACAATTTCATACAGTACAAATGATTCCAAATTCAATTGTAACAGTAATAGTATTAATTTACCGTAGAAATCTGAGCTTAACTCAACGGAAAAACGCAAACGTAAAAGACACTACAAAAATATCGTAATTGAATACCGAAGTGAACAAGTAAGAAAACCATCAATAGATATTATTTTGAATTTAAAACCTGCGATTTGAAACTATTACCCACATAAATAGACTATAGAGTACCATAAAGTACAGTCATTCAGAGTAAACTACCACAGATAGTGAAGAATTGATTACTCTACGAGCTATATATTAAACTAGAGGGCGCGCGCGGCTTCGCCCGCTTATTAGGAGT
>JAAIXJ010000612.1:25361-110190 GCA_013403705.1 Heliconius hermathena | reverse complement strand
GTCACACTTTGTGCCGCTGCGCCACGACTGGCCTCACTCTTACTCTGGGTGATGAACTATTATTTATTAATTATAGTTCATCACCCTTTCATTTCTACGCTCTGACACCAAGGCAAAAGCCCGGCCCGGCTTAACACGCAAGCCCTCGAAATATTCGGCGAAAAGTGAGGAACGGAGAGGCTTAACACTATGTTACTTCTGCCTACGCTGCTGATTGTTTCAATAATCAACATATTACGATCAACTTATATTAACCATGTTAGCTCATGTTAAAAATATTAATGAGTTTTGTTTTTTTTTATTGCGTTATTAATTTAATAAAGTAACTAATAATTTATATTACGTAGGTTAGTTAACATCTGGCTGACTACATGGTTTGGTCTTAGATTGAAATCGATGTTACTGGATTTCCAAAAACCTGTAAACGTGACAGGCTGTGGGTTCGACTGCAACTCGAGAAAATTAAATATTTATTTTTTCATCTTAGCTCTGGTGTAGAGGCAATGTGTGGCATTGAGTTTCGCTACTCAACACGCGATAACTTCAGAATTCGAAAATTCATAAAAAACTTGCGGGATTACAAATTGATTATATTTTTGTCATAACTTAAAGATAAAAAGCAATGAAACTCTACAAATGCGAACTGGAGTAACACAACACCGTTGCGCAATTACTGAGACAATGTGAAAATATAACTAAATTTGAAATATTGGTTTTATTGAAGAAGTGGAAAAATTGGATGATATAATGAATTTGTATTTTATATAAGCTTACAAATTGAGTATTACAGCTGGATGTTGTAATAAGCTCAAACATATTTACCTGCTATATTTTAGGAATGAGGGCATCGTGGCACAGTGAAACAACGTGTGACCGTTAACACTATGGTTGTGGCCGTAATCTCCTCTCGGAAGAGTCAATTATTTCCATTTCCCTGCTCTGGTACACTCAGTTCCGCCAGTCAACAAATAATATTGCGAATTCGGGGGGAAAGCGAAGAATATAGTATCTTGACACTAGGTTCTTACGACGTACTCAGGATTAGGCAGAGGCCTACTTTTCAGAAGCTTAAAAAATAACAAGTTTTTTTATTTTTATATAATTTACATGATTTTCTATAAGATATCTGATGCATAAGTAGTAAAACTTGAAATATAAAAAGAAGCTACAATGCCATCTTAATTTACAATGTCTTTTAGCTTATGATATGTAAATACCTAACATATCCCGAAGTAACTGGTAGGCAAAAACATAATTATGAACACTATACACAGAAGTAATAAATTATATAGAAATGAACATCACACGATTAGACTTATCTAATCGTGTGATGTTCTATCTCTCCTTAGAGAGATCTAGAAAATAATAAAAATCATTTATTTTACGGAGAAAATTGTGACAAAAATAATTTAATGATAATTAATCATTATTATTAAATCTTAATTTATAAGTGCCTTTGCAAGTAGTAAGTTGATTGGTTTGTAAAGCTCTCGGTACCTACAGCTACGCGAAATGTTTCTACGACGTAGTATCTACGGCGGTGTTGCATTGTTTATATTTATAGTATATCCTAAAAATAAATATTGTGTTTATTTGCTAGGTGCTTACTAAGTATTTTCAAAATGTATTCAATGAATGGTTTCCATATACATATAATATTTTTTTTATTAATAATATAAATATATATCTAAAATTAAGTCGCCATTTGAAGACCAATCTTTAAGTAATATATAATAATATTACTTAAATCTTATTGCAACTTAACAAATCAATACTAGAAATGCATTATACTTATTTCTAAATAATGAAAATAACCTATCACACAACATACAATAATAAAAACAAAACGTGGTCCAGCCACGTGATTTCACACATTGAATTCAATTTGAGAAAGGCCCTTATTTGTTTTTCACATTGATTCTGACATGTGATTTCTGTATGTAATATAATATATAAATATCAAGAAATAATAGATATCTAAATATGTTCAAGGTTAAATTTGAATTTGTTGAGTTACATTTTAAATTTATTATATATCATATTAGGCTAGGAAGCTAGATTTAATAGTTTAAGTAGAATATATAAGTGCTATGTTATGATAGAGTCCGTCATGCCACAGCGACACAGACTGTAATTTTGGGGATGTAAGTTCCCATAATTCTCATTTGGGGAAATGATTTATCTTCATTTCCTCGCTTCAGTAACACAACAACATCCGCGCTCAGGTAAACGGGTTAAAAGTGTATTACAGAGTTTCTTAGCACTGGTGAAAACTCACTATGCGTAACGGTATAAGTACAGCAATAAGTTAAAAAAGAGATATATATAGATGTGTATATATATATATATATATATATATATATATATATATATATATATATACACACACATACTAATACTAGCTCTACTAATTACAAGCTCTGAACAAACTAACCTAATGCATTACTATATGGATATTGAATATAAATTCAATATATGACATAAGGAGTCTAACTTGTTTGTTATTACAAAAAAATTGAGAATGAAAACAAAACTCTTATGATGTAGATGTTAGAACAAAAGAAATTGGCTTTAAAATAATAATACAACTTTAAATATTATAACCACAACATTAAAATGGTAATATTATAAATTTTATAATCTGTCCTTGTGGTGTACACAAAAACATTAAACGATCAACAACACAATAACAATAATAATATCAAATGTAATGCACATCTTTTATGATGATTATTAGAATCATCATAAAAGATGTGCATTACATTTGAGGATCGAGATTTCAGCTTTAAGTGTAAAATTTATCCTTGGGCCGATTTCTGTTGTACATTTCCATCCATTTATTATAACATATTGTTTCTGATAATTTATTTTATTAAAATGCTAATAGCAAACTGCTGCTGTTTTGTAGTAGATTGCACTAGAGGAAGCGCTATAGTATGTAATATTCCTAACCATAAATGGCTATGACAAAATCGAGAGCAGATTACAGAAAGCCGGTCATTAGAGATTGAAAGAATCTGGTCAGTTGAGTCCCGATACGAGATCCCGCACGGAGATCAACGCTCCCATTGTGTCGAGGAAGGTAGTGACAGAGAAAATTAGGCTCCAGATTCCTTCGATATTTTTATGTATTAAAATCATTCGGAAAGCGGGCATCTGTAGCTAGCTACGATAGGTACGAGTATATATACCACGCTGAGAGTGCGCGCCGCCCAGTCGCTTGCAAGCTCTGTCTCTATACGCACGTGGAAATTTGTGCGCTGTGAATCCAATAAACACTTTTATCAATATTGTAATATTCTATTGATTTGCATTACTGTTGGTTTTATGTTCATACTTTTATAAGTGAATTATATACTTTTGTGGCTTGTGCTAGACTTTACAGTCTATACATATAACTGTGAAACCGGCACATTACTGACCTGAAACTGAAAGCTCGATTCGGCCCTTTTCATACATTATTAGGTAAGTGTATTGAATTTTTTTGTAAAAATTCTGAAAATAGACTTTTTTTGGTGTATTTTTTTATTTTGGTTTATAGTAAATTGTAAAATAACTGTATATAAATTTATTTGTTATATTATCTTATTATATTTTCAACGGCAAACTGTCGATGCTTTAGTTTAACAGGTAACCGTTATTATATATTGTTACAACAGATGTATTTTAAATAATTAACAGTTTTCATTAAAAATATAAATATAATTTAGTTTTTCAATTTAAGGTATAATAAAAATGATTGAAAACATTGACATTCTCACCATCTTCTTCTTCTTCATCGTTTTCTTATACCAAGCTAATATTTCATGTTGTAAAATAGTTTGTTGAAATATTAAATTTTATACGTTGCAAGTGCACTAAGCAATAATGTTATTATAGTTTTTTTCTTTTAATTTTAAATTCTTCTGGTTTACTATTCACTTTAGTATTAAGAGTTCTAGAGTCTAAATAAAATTCGAAAAAGAAAATTATTATATCATTTTACTAGGAAAAGCGGTATCATACGGTAATCCAGGTAATAAACCATCTATGTATATATTAATTTTCATTTATTTCTGTCCATATCTATAATGTAGAGACGTCGTCGTGGTAAAATGTACAGTTTCTGACCGTAAGCACGATGGTGGTAGATTAGATCCCTACTCGAAAGAATGAGTTATTTTTAATGAATATTATTTAACAGGGAAATCTCTGCTCTGGTAAGAGCGCAACGTAGTGTCTCGCTACTCAACACGAATTGTCTTGTATTCAGACTGAAAGAAGAACTCACAGGTCGAAGTGTCTTGACACACAATTTCTATGATTCTCGTTATCGTTCTAAGAGGGAATTAAACTGAACAAAAATCTTTTCAGTATTCATATAATTCAACAATAATTTTAACCAATATGGGTAAAATATACATTATACATTTGATGTAAAGAATTTTTGAAAATAAAGAAGGCAAATACACATTTGTTGTTGCTATCGGTATCGGTAACTTAATATCGTTTCAAAATATGAAAATAAATTTTCCATGCGATCTCAATTACCATTAACATATTTTTCCATCATTGCTAATTGCTTACAAATTAGACGTTATACATCATAAGCCCCGTCAATTTTGTTTTATATAATTTGATAAAAGAAAAATCCCTTATTATTACAAAAAATTAAATATTGGTTAAATCGTTTTGTGAATTTAAAAAATACAATATATTGTTTTATTCTTTCTGGCTATATATTTAATAACGTAACTGGATAACTTTTTTTTTATTTATATACATAACAAACACTAAGTAAAACTCTTTAAATCTAATTGGAACTTTATTCTGGATTAAAAAAAACAGCTTCACGCTGTATCCCGCACACAGCAGGGTAGGCAGAGAAAACCTAGTATTAAGACACTCCGTTCCCCACTTTCTGGCGAATTCTTGAATAAATTATTGTTTTTTTTTAAAAAACAATAATTTATTAATTTAAAAAAATGTGCTTAATGTTAAGTCACTAACTATAGGTTATATACACCATTGAAAAAATATAATATTTTTGCATTCAATAAAAAAGTTAATACCTATTACATATGCCAGTACATTGAACCGTTAAAAAATTATAGAATTGAATATAATTTTATCAATTTATGTAAATTTCCTAAAATTTATTTGTAGTACATCGAAATTCAAAGCCAAGTTATTCAAAATTAATGTTTCACCATTGAATACATATAATTTAGATAGCGAAATGTTCTTTTATCGCAAAAGTAAATAAATCAGTCGTAGACAGAATCGTAAACACATTTCAAGACCATTGCACTTGACTTTATATTACTATTTTAGATTTTAGTGAAATGACGTTCAACGCGACGTCAAAATCTGGAATCGATTTGCTTTACGTAACTTATTACTCGCTTATATATAAATATATCTATATACAGTGAGTGTCCAATATACATGCAACACTATACGGGCCACTATAGGCCGGTCGTGGCGCAGAGGCACAAAGTGTGACTGTAAAATTGACTGGTTGTGGGTTCGATCCCCACTGGAGGAAGTGAAGTATTTATTTACATTTATATTTTCATTTCTTCCCTCTGGTGTCGAGACAAAACGCAGCGTTGAGTTCCGCCTCTCAGCACGCAATGCCTTTAGAATTCGGCGGAAAGTGGGGAACGGAGTGTCTTAACACTAGGTTCCCTCTGCCTACCCTGCTGTATGCGGGATACAGCGTGAAGCTGATAAAACTATACGGTATGCTTGTAGGATACTGATATATAGGTATACATACCACAGAAAGAAATAAACACGTTTTAACATAAGATTATGATAATGTGTTCGTAACATTATGAAATGAAAACATTGAAATGCCAAATTGAATAAAACATTTTTATTACAAGCTTATTTCACAGTACCAGTAACTAGGTTAGCAAATGTTAGATATAAACACCCATTCTACTAGAAGTGTGAAAACACAAAAGTAAGCGATATCTTCAAGGCCTCGATATATTATATTTTATTAATTTCAAATTAGACAGGCGTGACGAATAGGAAAATTAATGAATATGGAACTTTTTCTTAATAAAAAATGGAATAAATTGCGTTGAAGGTTAACGTATCGAAATTTTCCAATCTGGAAATTATATTAGAAATAGCCAAAACTGCACACGTGGTGTTCGTTCATGCTCCGGCTGTTTATTACGTTGAAGTGTAATTAGCGGTGATCTATTTAATGCATACTAAAGGACATAGAAAACATATTTTACAGTTTTGAACGTCGTGGAACATAAAATGTTGCTGTGAACAAAACTACGTTATTTGAATTTGTATTTTGGTGGATTAATATGAAGTTTTATATTGATTTCATTAAATTTTTAACAATTTTAAAGTGTCATTCCACACTTGGGGATGAAAAGTACTTATTTAGAAAACGTATAAAAATTTTAACGTAGCGGGACTCGAACCCGCGCCTCCATTCTGATCTTACCATTCCATTTTTTGATGTAAGAAAAATATAAAAATATTATACCATAGATGTAAAAAAGAATTTCATTAAAAAATCACTACATTTGTGCCATAAACGTTCACACGTTAATCAATAGACGTCTGCTGAAATTTATATCAAAATCTAAATTATAGTTATTTTTATGTAGCTGAACGTAATTTCCGATGCAGAAAAAAATAAAGCGTTTCGGATTACGCCTTGTGAACCTGTGCCCCTTGTTTTTTTTTAATTCAAGTTTAATAAAATATTTTTAATATCGTCCTTACTATAATTTTTCCAACACTCAACAATTTCAAGCACGGTGCTCTACGCAGGAATCCGTGATGAAAAGTAATATTAAAGTATTTTTTTATAAGTATTTAGTAAAACGTGTAATGGNATATATATATATATATATATATATATATATATATATATATATATATATATATATATATATATATATATATATATATATATATTTCAATGTATACATTGAGTTCATAAACAATCTTATCACTTCTAAATTGTAACTGTTATATAATATTGTTTGGCAAGTAACTAGGTCAAGCTTGCTATGGAACACCATTACTGAATTATATATAATATTTTAGGTTAGATGTAATGGAAAAATATAGGTGTTTCAAGTTCAACCAGAACTTTTGATCTCGTTAACATAAACAAACTACTAAATTCATTCGGCCCTTCGTAAAACGTAAAATTTAACTTACTACCGCTATTTAACGTTTCATTGAAAACCGAAAATGTATACGATAAATAAATAAACAAATACGCAGTGATGTGTATTGATTACCTTCAAACTGTTTAGGACGATAAAGTATTTTTTTTTTAGTCACTTTAATAGTAAACCTTCGAAATTATTAATAAGCTTTTTTATTCTCCAATATTCTTTATCTATAGGATTATTAGCTGTAATCTATCAAATACTAAATTCCGTCGTGGTGCGGGAGCACAAGCGTCCGACTGTTAACGCAACGGTCTTGGGTTCTATTCCCGTTCTGGGGAATGAAATATTTAATATTTTCATTTCCTCGTTCTGGTGACGAGACAAAGTGTGGCGGTGAGTTGCGCCACTCAATACACAATGCTTTAAGAATTCGACGGAAAATGGGGATCGTGTGCGAACCTAAAAAAATCTAATATGTTCTTTGTTTATTATAACTTTATACGTGTTTTGAAGGCGTAAAATTTAATGTAAAGGTAGTTCATTTCACAAGAGCTTACTCTTATTATAAATATGAAAATATCTTTAATGACATTGAACGAATTAAATGATGAATACGAAAGTAACAAATACAACGAGGAGCCATACTGTCAATGCTATCATAAATAGTTGTCCAGATATCCGTCTTGCTGAGTATATGTTCGGGAGGCGTTCACCTCGAGCACTAAATATTATTCGATCCACATACCTCTCGTTAATCCAGCTCTCTTTGACGCGTGATTAAGTGACTATTGATGCGTTCTTCCTTAGTTTCACGCTTTATCTCGCAGCATAGAAAATAGAGAATTTAGACTCCATTTTAGACTTTCCAGTTGAGTTCTAGACCTCAATCATCAATCATCATCATCATCAATCATGCTTTGTTTTGACAAAAAAAGAGAAATATTGAAAATAATTCATTTCTCGAATTAGGAACTTAACCTACAACCATTATGGCGTTTACATATTTTCGCTGTTCCACTGTGCCACAATTGACTCATCATAATACGGCTAGATTATAAGAAAAATATCCTGGGCCTGTCTATTAACAAATATTAGTAATACAAATTTTGTAACAGATTAAAAAGAATAAAGAAATAATGCATTCAAAGTTTAAACAATAAAAGTTCTTACGCCAGCCCACTTGCCGAGGAGCGTTGGCGAAATAAAAGAAGATGTAAACACTTCACATTCATGCTATTGGTGCGCAATAAATCTAAGGTTAATAGGTGGCACAAATCTAAATCCATAAGTAGTTAGTACGTTAATTTATCGTGGGCTTGAATGTTTCATTAAATACATTAAAATTTCGCATTAATATTTATTTTTATATATCAGCTTCACGCTATATCCCCCACACAGCTGGGTAGTCAGAGGGAAACTAATGTTAAGACACTCCGTTTCCCACTTTCCGCCAAATTCTGGAGGCATTGTGTGTTGAGTGGCGGAACTCAACGCTGAGCTTTGCCTAGACACCAGAGCTAAGAAATAGAAATATAAATTTAAATAAATATTTCATCTCCTCGATTGGGGATCGAATCCACAACCAGTCGATTTTACAGTCACACTTTGTGTCCCTGTGCCACGACTGGGCTCAATATTTATTTATTTTTTATATAGTAACTTTTTTCTTGTGGGTAAATCTACTAGGCATGTAACCATGCCTTACTAAAAGTTTTAAAATATCATTATACTGTGGACTTATTCCAATTTCATTTAGTACGCTTAAAACTTTGTTGTTTTTGCGAATAATATGAGCTTGAATATATCATAAAAATTAAAATTGCAGCTTTCATGTACCCACAAATGGGTGAATTCATAATATAAAAGTCAAATTTATATATAAAAAAAGTGTTGATTACTAAAACGTCCCCAAAAGCTAGATTACAATCACAAATGCCATAAATATAATAAATGTAACTAACACGTAATGCTTTAGTATGTTCCAATTTTCAATTTAACCTTGAGGACTGAAAGCTTGAGAATTATATGGAAGGCTTTTCTGAAGGTTCTAACCTTCGTAGTTAAGTATTAGATTAGGGTATTTTGATAAAATCGATAAGTAAACACGTATTTGATATCGATATTGTTTAGGATCAAGGTTCAGTAAATATTTATTTTCTATTGTTTGTTATTTTCTATTTTTAATTGCGGTAAGATTGAAATCTATATTTGTCAATATTTTTAAATATTAAAAATATTTAGAGATAAAAAAAACACAATAATCTAATATGATTTACGAATTTGTATTTAAGTACATTAAACATTATATGATGCGCTTGATGTCCTTAAAGTATTACTCTACAAATATTAATTTTAATGGAAGACACTGACGCAAAGAGAAGATGTATCCTCAGACAGGAACTTATTTCAATTTGCATCTTGTTAACGATATTTACAAGTTCATAGTTTGCACGAGGTGGGTAGATGTTCCGCCATCTCCGCGCACTAAACAATCTCACCCACGCACCGCTCACTGCAACTTTACAACCCTCATATAATCAGTTCCAAGTGCTAAACAGACCTTTATTAAAAATTTAACCACCCACCAGTGTGACCTTTATTTTGACTACGTATAAAGATGCTTTCACAAATAGTCAACAACTAACCTTATAATGTTATTAATATAATATTATATTAAAAGGATTAATACGATAGATACCTTTAGTTGAATAATTATTTATTTATAGAACACATTTCCTGTAAGATTTATGAAGATAAAAAATTGTCAAAATTTTTAAGTTGAAGCTGGCGTAGTACAAGCGTCTGACGCTACGGTTGTGGGTTCAATTTCCATTAAGGAAAATTTAATATTTTTCTTTCTTCGATCTGGTGACGAGGCAAAGCGCGGCGTTGAAAATGTTATGTATATTAAGAAGAATATTAAAGATTTTGCCAAAATTGGTGATGTACATAATATCAATACTAGAAATAGGAGTAAACTTATTGCACCTGTGACCCGATTACATCGGGTCCGTAATTCTTTTATGGGACAATGTGTACGCTTTTACAATAGGATCCCAGAAAACGTCCGAGAATGTTCTATATCACAATTTAAAAGAGTTGTGAAAAGACGTTTGTGTGTTAAAGGTTATTACCAAATTAATGATTATATAAATGATAACACGCCTTGGGAATGAAATGCTCGCTCCAGTCTATTTCAAAGTATCATTGTCAGAAACGCTGAAATGTGATTTTGTATAATTGATTATAAAAAAAATAAGTCCCGCTGAGTTTCTTGCGCCGGTTCTTCTCAGGTCTGAGGCACTAATTTTAGTGAACTGGGGGTAAATTATTTGACGTTCAAAAAATGAAGCATGTAACTTCTTATTTTGAATAAAATTATTTGACTTTGACTTTGACTTTGTTGAGTTCCACCACTCAACACGCAATGCCTCGAGCAGCGGAATGTGGTGAACGGATTGTTTTAACACTAGGTTCCCTCTGCCTAGTCTGCTATTTGCGGGATACAGATATAGATCATATATTTCTCGATCGAGATTAGAATATGCCACCTTCCTCTCGTGGATAAAATGCGGTACTAATAATATAAAGTTCATTAGAGAAGCTTCATAAAGATATCACGTGTTCAGCTCTACTTATATAGATATAAGTACTTTACTTGAGTGTGCCATGAGCTTATTATTTACTTTATACTGGTACTTTACTAACTAGCAATTTCTAAACACGTTCTGCGATTTTTATCACGTGGTCTTAGTATTCAAACTCAATAATTGTCTTAGCTTGGCTTTTCTTAGGAACAAGACAGCATTTATAATTTTTGTTTCTACATTACACAAAAGCTATTTTTGTTTTTTTGATATTAGCGACAAGCTCGCGGCTTCGCCCCCTTGAACTACACGATTATTGATTCACTAATCTGACTTGCTCTAATAATATTTTAAAGATAATATACATCCAATCGTAAACTAGAGTTTCAGTCATTTCAATAAAACTTATAATTTGTATATACATATATATATATATATNTATATATATATATATATATATATATATATATATATATATATATATATATATATATATATATATCATTCCATTCAGTGGGTTACCCACGCCACCGAAGACATATATATCTATTCCTATGTAATTATTTAAAAAGACGCAGAGGCCACATGTGTGCATTTTCGACATTTTTATGTAACATACGGCTGCGTCAAAAACAAAATTTGGCAGCATTCATCCTTTTTTTAGCACCATCAACAAAATATATTATAGCTTGGCGCCAAATATAAATAAAACTTGACATCCGTCGCGACAAATACACTACCGGAGTGTCCATTGTAGTGCATCAAACTCAGTTCAATGTTCATATATCTTTTATTTTTTCTTGAAAATACGTCTTAAATAAGAACAAGTAAAATTTAAGGTAGTAACTGTTTGCGTTTATAAAAAATAACAAAAATAACCGAAATGCGTAAGCAAAGTGGTATTTTTTCAAAACATTTTTTATCTTTAGAATTTACACCCATATTCAGTAGCAGAGTACAGGAAACATGGAAACTAAGTTTTGCAATCATATTATAAGAATCTCATTTGTGGCATTGGCGAAGTAAATGGTGATCGACCAGCACACTCGGGAGACCATAGACAAGGAACAGAACAAAATAGAAAAATCTCAATCGAATATTGAAAATATATAAATAACTTGAACCCAAAAATATCTGTCGAATATAACTTTTAAATTTAAATATTTACAAGTTGTATTTATGGAAAAATTTTAAGTGAGATGATATATATATATATATATATATATATATATATATATATATATATATATATATATATATATATATTATAGGTCAATAAAAGTCACATAAAAAGTAAAATTCACGTAAAAATCCAGATTTAAAGTCAGCATAAAACACTAGTTTAATTGCGGTGCAGAGTGGTGATTTCGTACTTCTCATAAAGCGCTGTGCAAAATTATGTTGATTTATTGGTGATATATTATGAAAATGAAACATCAACACGTGTTATTTGCAATATAACAAGCTATTTGAAAAATTATGTACCGTGGCAGAAGGTTAAGCTTTATTATAAGTACCTCGACAACATATATATTTTTTTGGTTTAATATAAATAAAAATTCGTGATTCTTGATTTCAAATTCCATTCTGAGGGACAGAATGTAGCAAATACAACCTTATTCCTATGCAGCCTATTATAATTTAAAAAAAATTGGACTTAATATATTTTGTCTATGCCATATAAATATTAAAAAGAGTAGTGCTCCTTCTTGCACAGCGATATATGCGCAGGGCACAAAGTGTGACTGTAAAACTGACCGATTCTGGGTTCGCCCCCGACTCGAGGAGATGAATATTTACTCAAATTTATATTTCCATTTCTTCGCTCTGCTGTCGAGGCAAAGCGCGGCGTTGAATTTTGCCACTCAACAAGCAATGCTTCTAGAATCCGGCAGAAAGTAGGGAACGGAGTGTCTTAACACTATGTTCCCTCTCCCTACCCTGCTGTGTGATGGGATACAGCGTGAAGCTGACGTACAGGAACGTAACATAAAAATATATGAATAAAAATATCTAATACATTTTTATTTATGTTTTGTATACAAAATTCAAGATCGTCTTAATTTCACTCCCATTGTCATTTACACGTTCATCTAGGTTATTCAACCAATCAGTAGACAAGTATTGACGTAAAGAAACTATTAATACAACCCATGCCTCATTTCCTCTCGTGTTTTTGTTGTGATATGTTTGAAATAATCATGCTTACGGTATTCACTTTTTGAAATTAATATAAAAATTATACTTATATTTTTTCAAATAATCTATATATGGCAAATACAGTATTATACAGTATAATAACGTGTTTATTGTATATCATTATACAAAAATCGTATTTAAGGAAATATTTTTTAAATTTAATAAAAAACTGAGCTGAACTAGTTTAATGTAATCATCAAATTAATCGTGATATAAGAATTTAGTTAAACGTCACCACAATACTATGGTACTAATAAACTAGGGTACTAATCAATGAACGAACAAAATCCACTAAACGCCTCCGAACTTTACATATCATTTCATATGTTGTATTTAGAGAAGATTCAAAACAACACCTTTTTTGCGGCGACGACATATTTCCTTTAAATAGCAAAACCAACAAGTTATTTCTTTTAAAAAAGAAATAAGTAATTCTTTTTAATTTAAATTATTTCATTAATTTATTAAAAAATTCAAACTTATATCTATATCTTATCCAGGTTACAGGAAACGTCAGTAACGAAGTTTTATTTTGTTTCAGGTACTTACGCAATCATGAGGGACGAGCGTGCCAGTCCCCCGCGTGTGCGCATCGCCGTCATTGGCAGCACCCGTGTTGGCAAGTCCGGTAAGAAAATGTAGACTATTTATTATTTCAATAAACATTTCTCAGTAAATACACGAGATGTTTGTTTTATTTTACCAAAAAAAAAAAATTTTAGAGTGATAATTAGATTTTCACCAGTTTTTTTTTACAAATGTTTTAACCTAGATATATTATATTAAAAATCTAATAGTTAGTATTTATAGGTAACACCATTTTACAGTTTTATACTGTAAGTGCTTTCTCATTTTTGAGAAATATGAAACTGCAATATTTACTCGACTCTATATTTTCTGACACTATAAAGGATACCGCGACATCTTAATGTACGTGTTGATGTGACCTCATTTATTTAATGATATAACACTTCATTTGACACACATGCTTTTAAAATTCAGCAAACAGGTATTAATAATGGCAGGTAATCTGTCAACGTACATAAAAAGTTAAAGGGATTTATTAAAAAATAAAATATATAATTTTATTGAACAATTAATAACTTTTTGTAGATCATAAAAGCGAATAAGATATTAAATCCAAAGTAAAATAAATGTTAGCAAATACACTATTAGTCTACGAATTTCTAAATATTTTTTGAAGTTGTATTTTTTTATATTATTGTTGCCATATTATATTTTTCAAATGTATATATTTTTTTCTTTTTTATCGTATTATAATATATTCCTTATATAATAATAAAGTATAATAAATACATATACAAATTGCTGTTACGTTCATTAGTTTTGAAACTAAATATGATTTTAAAACAGCTTCACGCTGTATCCCGCACACAGCAGGGTAGGCAGAGGGAACCTAGTGTTAAGACACTCCGTTCCCCACTTTCTGCCGAATTCTGGAGGCATTGCGTGTTGAGTGGCAGAACTCAACGCCGCGCTTAACCTCGACACCAGAGCGAAGAAATGGAAATATAAATTTAAGTAAATATTTCACCTCCTCGAGTGGGGATCGAACCCACAACCAGTGGGTTTTACAGTCACACCACGTGCCGCTGCGCCACGACTGGCCTCTAAATATGATTTTACAAAATAAACTATATAATACTGGCTGCTATTTATTTCTTTCATTAATTTTAAATTTAGAATGTGTACGAAAGCGTTCAGAATCATTTTTTTAATTTTTAGAAATGAAAATAATAAGTAAAAACATATTAGTCACTTATTCGTGTACCTAAATACACAGGTATATCAACATTAATTAAGACATAAAAAACATAATAAAATATGTGAGAACACGAACACAATCTCTGTCTGAGCTTTCAATAACTATCTGAATACAATTACTTCTATAAAGCAATAATTAGAAAAAAATCAAAAAATTTAAAACATATTTATTTAAACAATTACTTGAATTAACTTTATATATTCACGTTAAAATAATCTTTAAAACTTTTGTTACAGCTCTTATTGTGCGCTATCTCACAAGAAGATACATTGGAGAATATCATTCAAATACTGGTTAGTATAATAAAATTCAGAAATATAACCTTAATATTACAGAATATATATTAATCCGGTGTTTTTGTTGTATTCGGTTATAACCAAATATTTTGTCTTCTACAGATCTCCTGTACAGACAAACAGTGCCAATAAACGGAACCCCGGTTGAATTAGAAGTTATCGACGTGTCTGGCTCAAACGCTGACAAATTCCCAACAGAACAGGTAATTGAATCAAACATCATTCATGTTTATTTTGTATTTCCTTTTTAACTGACTTCTGTAAAAGGAGGAGGATATCAATTCGACTGTATTTTTTATGTTTGTTACGTCAGAACTTTTGACTGGGCTAACTGAACTTATTTTGACGATTCTTTTTTTAATTGAAACAGCTTTCAATGTATTCAATTTCAATTCCAATGAGCTTCCCGTGTGGTCCCATTTAATTTGCTCCATATCTGACAATGTTATATATGAGAAAATAACATAGGTCTTAAATTTGCACTTACTTAGTATGTGCCCGACAAAGGGACGAATAACTGTATTTTTTTTTTTTTTGTTAAAAATATAATTATACTATGCCATATACCTATACGACATGCAGTCTTAAATAGACTCTGACTATTATCATAACATCAAGATACAATATTATCACATGTAGTAAAAGTAGGTGAATCTGAGACATTCCTCAGTGTCAATGATATTCACCTTCACACAAACCTAACATTGGACGACCTTTGGCACCCCTTTACTACACATATTAAATCACAAAAAGATTAAGGATATTTTCATTTTATTTTAAAACAACAATAAAGCTTTTTCGAGGTCACTTGTTACAGACTCGATATAACGTCGTTGTTACGAGGCGAATTAACGACACCTATATTTTTATTTCCTTCAATTTTACTGCGGCTCTAATTCAAAGCTTCCGTATATTTATGCCACAGTTTAATCCATCAAAAAATCATTTTTCTCGATGATAGAAACCATCTGCTGTACCTACTTATCTGTTCTCGAGCCAATTTAAAGGAAATTGAAATATTATGGTCAACAAAGTCATAGATTATTTCAGCCTGAACCCAGCAAGTGGGTTAATCGTCGCAGATATAATACGAATGGCTGAGGAGTGAAGTCGTTCCAGTGACCCGTACAGCGCGTTCTGTATGAGTCACTTTGTTTACAGTTGAATGCTAAATTAATAATTTCTCTTACCTGCGTTCGTTAGCCAGCGTTTGTATGTTTCCTCTGCTTTGCAATTGCATTTTGATAATGAAAGATTTGATTCTATTTATAAAAAGGATAATTTTTTAATAATGTTATTTTACATTTATTTACAAGTGATGAACGGAGTGTCTTAACACTAGGTTCCCTCTGCCTACCCTGCTGTGGTACGGGATACAGCGTGAAGCTGATTTTTTTAAATGTTATTTTACATTTATATTGTAGTTTTATAATTGTTTTTTTTAGCAATTGTTACAAGCGTTGCCTAGTTTACATAGATACTTGATACAATATTATATTAATAATATTAATAATAATATTGGATCTCAATATACCACATAGTCTACCTCGAGACGCTTAGGGTTAATCGTTAGAATTATATCATAATGTATTCAAGGCCGTTGTTGAAGGGAAAGGATTAGATATTGCTTAATAATTAATTACCATATTCATTAGATAAATAACTAAGAACCAATGTTACGTAACAATTGTTTACACTAATCTTAGTATTTTGTTTTGATAAACATCTTCTTTATATTTATAAAAGAACTGTTACTTTAAAAAAATAAAAACCAGTCAAACGCGAGTCGGTCTCGCCTAAGAAACAATAAAGTTGCCACTCTTAAATTTGCTCATATGCTCATTATTTTAATTATGTATGAAATTAACTACAAATATAAGTTTTTTGTGATATATAATTTATGGGAACACCCATAAAATTGTATTTTATCATTTTTCCATTTATCTGTACAGAAAGTTTTCACTTCTTACCAAATTTCATAATTAAATAAACAACACGTTTTCATTACGCGTCGAATTTAATAAGAAAATTGCCAAAAACACTGCATAAAATGCACGTATCTATCTTTTGATTACATTGATTTAAAAGGTTTTTTTTTCTGCATCTCAAAGAACAGTAGATAATAGTCAGACGGGCAAACAAAATAGCGTTAAGCTATTAAAACATAAAGTAGCAAAAAAAATTCTGAGTTATAAAATCAGATGTTTTTCATCCATTTATTGAATTGTGTTTATTAAAACGTTAATTTTGAGGTATTTCTTATTGTTAGGTGATTATCTTTGCGTCATTTTATTTTGATCTGAGTGAACGAAACAGACAGTGCTCTAGTTTAGCCGACCTAATTAAAATAGAATGTACATAGGTATATAGGTTCTATATTTATTAGGTAGACGTAGCTACATATTATACAAGTAATCATGTCATTATATCATTTACTATAAGATTTCTTGTACCTAACTGGCTATACCTATTCACCTAAGAGACAATATGTTTAATGAAAAAGAAATTATGTAAAGAATTATATTTAATAAAAGTACTATATTTTTATTCTAGATCCAATGGGCAGACGCCTGTCTACTCGTTTACTCAGTCACTGACAGGAGCAGCTTTGAATATGCTACAGAGATTCTTAATACATTAAAAAGGACACCTACGCACAGTAGTCCGGCGCATGCACCAGCTGGAGCGTCGTCAGGGATGCCTCTCGCTTTACTGGGAAACAAGATCGATTTGGACCATTTAAGACAAGTAAGTTAAAATAATTTTAGTTTGTAAATATTAGTTAGAAAAATATACGCGAAATTAATAGAATGTAGAAAACTGTCATTATATATATATATATATATNATATATATATATATATAAAGGTGTGTGTGTGTGTGTTTTTGTGCACCCTAGTCTCAGAGACGACTGAACCGATTTTAATGCAGTTTGTTTTATGTAAATTAGTTAATAAATAAAGAAAGTTATATCAATCTAAAAATAATTAAATTGTGAGAAATTAGTTTCCAATGTGTGAATATTCTATTTTATATTAATGTTTGTCTTTTAAATTATAATATCGTTAATATTCTAAAGTAATTCTGATAAGTAAGCAAAAAATTGTATAATTGAAGCGAAGCTGCGAGCGACTCTAGTGTTTACTAAATATAGAGGAAATTTTAAATAAAATACTCATAGCAACAGGCTAGATTTTATATCTCAGAAGCCGCCTGTGATTAACGAGCGTAACAACTGGTTTCAATTTCCACGATTACCTACGTTAAACTCGAAATAAATTTAAAATTCAGTTTTTCATTGAATTTCAGATAAAAAGTTTCCGTGTATTAAATGAAGTACATCATAGACTTTATTAAAAGCCCTTATGTATGTTTTTAACCTTGTGATGTTAACGATAGCTATGCTATTATCAATTCCATTAACCACACATATCTTTGTGGAGTTACTTCCTACATTCTATCTGTTCTACTGGCCTTTATATTCATCCACGAGTTATTAATGTTTTGAATATAAAACTAACTGAAATAACTGAACTATTTGAAACCTTGATTTTCCAATACATTTTCCACCGTTACGCAACAACCGCGTGGGCTGTCTTCGTATAGACATTTGACAGTTATTGTGGTACTGTGCTACCTACGCGCGTACTTTATTGTCCTTAATTGCATTTACACCATAAAATGAGTGTACATATATGTATCATATTTAAAATTCATAGGAATTATTTTCAACGGAGAAATATTCTTTGACATCCCTTGTTCTTTATATTAATCTATTTTGAATTTTATCAAAGAGTCGAGTTTTTGGATTCTGTCGACAATAGAATAGCATTGCGATAAAAATAAAGTTCCCCTTTATCTATTGTAACAAATTTGGAGAGAGATAAATAGCTTTAATGTAAAAAATAAATAAATCAGCTTCACGCTGTATCCCGCACACAGCAGGGTAGGCAGAGGGAACCTAGTGTTAAGACACTCCGTTCCCCACTTTCTGCCGAATTCTGGAGGCATTGCGTGTTGAGTGGCAGAACTCAACGCCGCGCTTAACCTCGACACCAGAGCGAAGAAATGGAAATATAAATTTAAGTAAATATTTCATCTCCTCGAGTGGGGATCGAACCCACAACCAGTCGGTTTTGCAGTCACACCTCGTGCCGCTGCGCCACTTCGCCACCACAAATAATCTTTAATGTGATTTTTAAATAAAAAATATGATTATGAAAATAATCCGCCACTTTCGTTTGACATTAATATTAAAATTTCTTGATTTGTCTAATAACTACGTAATACGAGTACAAGATTTTAACATAATAACATTGTGATTGAATTAAAAATGAAATTATATTTATATTGGAAACCCGTCTATTTTGTTACATATCGATTGAATATTAGGAACAGATTTGACACGTCACAAATACGCGAGTTGAAAACAAAGACGTGGGAGATACTGTTCTCTGTGTCAATAAATGCCTGTCTGAGAAATGTCGGTAATTTTAGTAAGCCAGGAGTAGTTTCATTCTAAATGTTTATAAGCGCTTGCACAAAAAAAATGTAACTGTTATTTGGTTGGTTCTAAAAAAAATATTCAGAATATATTTACAATGAAATACTAATAATATTATAATATATATAAAATATACTTTCCATTACGTGTCCGTGCTATAAGTAGAGCCGTCTGCAGTGATGAGTCAATGTTTCGTCAAACAAATTTAAGAATCACTTTATCGATTTACGGACTGTTTTTTTACGTCTATACAGAACTACTGTCTAAAACAACAATGGTTGAAATAAATGTCATATTTTTATATATTTTTTAATCATAAATGCTCTGAAATTTCCTTGTTCAATAGAAATAAAAAATATATCATATTAGCAAAGTGTATTAGTGCTTATAGATAAATTTAATTTAAATCTTTAAAGATCATTTGAATAATTTCCAATCTCTCTTTCCTTGCAGGTGCCTACCAAAGAAGGGCAAGCTATGAGCGTGGCGCACGGTGCATCGTTCAGCGAGGCCAGCGTGGCCGACAATACGGGCGACCTCTACAGGTGCGTCGACCGCTTGCTCGCTGAAGTGCGCACCCCGCAACGCACGAGAAAATTCTCCGTTACGAAGATGCTGGGATCTTTAATAGGTGATTTGAATGACATATTGCACATATTATTAATGTATAAAGTTATTTGATATATGCACTTTTATGCCTAATATTTTAAATATTGACGATATAATTAATATACAGTATGTGCGCAATTGTCTAAATATATTATTATGCTATGTATTAAATGCATGATGACAAAAAATAACGAAATTATATTTAGCAGGAATATCTACGCAATTAGGCTTGGCACGAAAACTCAAATACTTGTGTCTGTGCATGAATTACCGTCACTTTTTTCACTTTCAAAGGCACATTTTTTTATTTACTACACAAATGCATATATAATATAAGGCTGTAAGACGTTACTTTATTTATAAATATAAGATTTAATTACCTTACACTTACAAAGAAACATACCGCACAAAAATATTTATATGATTATCAAAAAAATACCTACGAATACACAAAAAGAAATAAGCCTAATGAAACATTATCAATTAAAACTAAAACTACAAAAAGTCTGTTTTCATTTACATAATCATTTTCATACATGTTTTTTAGCGTATAAAAAATTTTATGCAGCGGGATTTGAATATACGCCTCTCGGTAACCGTCCAAGCGCTCCAACCACTAACCCAATACATCCATCTAAATATGGAGTCGCTTTCTACACTGTATCTATTCTGCGTTCTACTAAAAATAATATATTTAATTTCACCAGGTGGAGTAACAAACAACAGTCAAGCAACCCGCGGCTCAGTGGTGGCGTGCCCGCGCGTGCCGGCGCCGGCGCGGCCCCCGCTCGCCGCCGCCGCGCCCTGACCGGCGCCGCAGCCGGCGCACCGCGCCCGCTGACGCCTGGCCGGTGCTGAGTGCCTCATATGTCTCCCAGTGCCATCGCGCTTCACGACGCCTAAACAACTATCTACTATGTAACTAAACTCTTGTGATACTCGTACAACCAAAATAAGCTGGGAGTCTCTGTGTGCTATAGCTTAAAAGCATATATTTTGCTTAAATATTGCTAAAGAAAACAGAAAAAAGACTTTCAATTTAGAAAACTGAAGATGTTATATACCTGTGAGAGTGTTGGTGCAGTACTTAAGCTTTAAACGCTATCTTTTAATTTTGCACTAGTTACTTTGTATAACTTAAATAAATGTAATAAATACATGTATCTGGATTAAGTAGTAAAGTTACAGTATCTAATCATGACAATAATCATATCATGAGATCATCATCGTTACCTGAATATAAACAACGTGCCAAAGATACATTAATAAATTAATTTATACATTGCAAATTATATGTATGTATATCTAACATATATAAGTGTGCCTAAGCATTTAAATCCAATAGATAGACATAAGGAAATATAAAATAATTATTATATAGTTACAAATATCAAATACTAAATACAATATACATTTAATAAGTATAATTATTAAATGTTAACAATCTTTTATCATATTTAGGTAAACTTAAATATGCTACACACTATACTCTGTTGGGCCTAAACTATTTTAGATGTTACAGTTTGTAAACTAAAATTTATAAAGCTTCTTTGGACTTTTTACACTAAAATAAATTTCGTACACGTTTTTTCTACTTTATACACAGTATTATTATCATAAATATATGTATGTATAATAAATATTCTTAAATGTTAGCTATAAACGACATTTGCATCGAGAGGTTAATATAATAATGAAAATGCTTATCATTATATTATTATTCTAAAATGTGCATCTATTAGAAAACAATCGACTATATATTGATATTATAAAAAGCTTTACATGGGTGGCTTCTACATGTACAATTTACAATTTTACAGAATATTTAAAGTATCTGATTTTAATAGATTTCAGGAGAGGATTAATTTATAACATAAATATATAACATAAAATATAACTAGAACTTGACGGAAAGTGGGGAACGTAGTGTCTTAACACTAGGTTCAGTCCGCCTACCCTGCTGTGTGCGTATAAAATATAAGCATTGGAGTAACTAGTGTACGTATGTAAAATCGAATGAAAATTTATTATAAATAGTTCAATATAGCACAAACTAAACATACGATTTATGTATGTAAGCTATTATATTATGTTAGTGTATATTTTTCATATTTGTCTATGTTTAGAATATGTACATTCCGAATTATCGTAGAGGATTCTTATAACTTTAAAGCTTCATGCAAAAATCTTAATCAAATATTATTCATAGTCATTAAAAAAATCTATTCTATATATAATAAAAAAAAGAATGTTATTATAATTTATGCAAGGACAAAAAAAATCGAAGATATCGAAGAATATATATTAAATAAAAGTTCATACCCTTGAATAAATTATTGTTTAAAATTAATATTTTAATAATAAGAAGAAAAAGATGAATTTAATTGAATATCTGTTGAAAAATATAGTCATTGTCTAGTCATTCTTCTAAATATGTATATAGGCTGTGAAAAGGCAGAATGTGACATTTTTAAGATCACTTAGATCGGCTTATAATTTAAATACAATAACGTGCCGCTCTTAGATAAAATTAAAGTAATACTTTCATATTAAGAATTATAAACATTTTAAATGGTATAAAAATTTTGAACGTAGTCGCCATTTTAATATATCCAAATTCATAATTAAATGATTCGTGACGTTCAAAATTTGAATCCGAATACTCAATATGGATACTATGTTGTTTCATAATATTTAATGCCGTTATTTTTCAAATGCTTTTATTTTTTAATTAAGCTTTTTTATCAAAATTTAAACGACAAGGCTATTAGAACTTTACATAGACAATGATTTGTATAGCATAGCAACAATAAGTATATTAAAGTTTATATGGTTATGGTAATATATGTACCTACGTTATATTTAAGTAAGGAGTGGAGTTGGAGGTATTATATAGTAAGAGGACTAAGAAATCTGAACTGACTGGAATAAGTTGTAAATAAATTGTATGTTAAACTATTAAATGTTATTAAATAATTTTTATGGTTTTTTATCCCCTTTTAGCCATTACTTATTGTAATAATTATTATAATTCGATAATTTTTTAAAATAAGTATTTTAGCAATAAAAAATCTAATTTAAGCTGTCAGTAATTAAACCAACTTTGTTCACAATTATATTGAGAATTATATAACAATGGTCATGGGCGCGAATCCCATTCCGGTTTTGGGTTCTGTTAGAGAAATTTTGGAAATCCAGATACTATCCGACTCAGACAATATTTGAAATAGGGAATATGGAACATATGACTATTTATTATAATGTAAAAACATATTTATTGTAATAATATATAGTCAGAAATAAAAACACTTCATAAGTCAACAGTCTCTCAAAATCAATTTTAGAATATATAATCTTTAATAACAAAGAGATTTTCCTTAGTATCGAACGTATGGAAATCCCTCTGATAACATTGATGCTTGGCACGATTTAAGACTACACTGCATTTAACCCACTTACGAAGCCTAATAAAATATATCAAAACGAGACTGGTGCAGCCACGCGTGTATATACGCAATAATTTAAGAGCTTTCAATATTTAGATACGGTATTGGTATAATAAAGAAATACTAAAAATATGTATTTCTTATAAAATAAAAATATAGGTCAATAAAATAAAAAAGACACAAACAGTAGAGAGATCCCAGTGTTAAGACACTCCATTCACGCTCTTTTTGCGTGTGGTGAAATCTATCGCCGAGATTTGCTTGGGTTATGTTGGATAAAGTTTGATTATATGATAATAATTATACATATATTTATACGTACTTTAAATATATAACTTAGAAATGAGATAAATGCACGAACTTTATGATTTTGATTAAATAATTTAAATAGTATAACAAAATAAAAATAAATAAATCAGCTTCACGCTGTATCTCGCACATAACAGGGTAGGCAGAGGGAATCTAGTGTTAAGGCACTCTGTTCCCCACTTTCTGCCGCATTCTGGAAGCATTGCGTGTTAAGTGGCAAAACTCAACGCCGCGCTTTGCCTCGACACCAGACCGAAGAAATGGAAATATAAATTTAAGTAAATATTTTATTTCTTCGAGTGGGAATCGAACCCACAACCAGTCGATTTTACAGTCACACTTTGTGCCCCTGCGCCACGGCTGACCTTGTTATACTATCAATTATAAAAAAAATATATATTTTAAAATTAAAAAAATATAGAGCATAAAACAGTGCAAGCACCATAACCGCGATTGTACTACAACAATGGACGCACCGTTTCGGCGGGTCACATCGTGCACGCGCTCAAATAAATCACGTCGAACGCTCGCATCTCGAACAATGCGAGATGAGAGGGGTGCGCACCCCAGCTGCGTCCCTATCGATCCGTGGACCGCTCCAACTTCCCACTGCTAAGCTTCAGTCCGTCAACTCCGTTCCAATACAAACGTCCGTCACTCGCGTTATTTATAATGTTTTAAACGTATTAGAGTTTCATTGAATATTTAGTGTTATGTGTTAGTTTTCCTACGATGGAGGGGCGGAGGACCTGGGATGGAGTGCCGGTGGAGTCGCATTCTCCTCCACAGTCGGTTCCGGGGAGACGGACGCCGCTGGGGGCTGTCGGCCTCGGCGGCTTCTATATGCAAGGCGGCCAGCCTCCGCCTCCGCAACACTGCTATCCCACTGATGAGAATCAGCCCGAACCTGGAACTAGTTATGCTCAACGGTAAGTTCACTTAAATGTAATAAGGAAATAAACGAACAAGTTAATTTGTTTACATTTTTTCTGAATAAAATCTTCTAGTAATTTTATTAAATTTTGACATCAATTTCAACGATATTATAAATATAATAGTTATGTTTGATAAATATAGTATTTACATTACGCTTATGTTTAATTTTCAAATATTTATTATTTACGCATTTTCTTCCCTCACTTACTTCATTTTATTGATATTTTATTTTTTCAAGTTGAATAATCGTTATATAATGAATAGTGTTTGTGCTTAATCTACATAAAGTTGGCTAAATTTATGAAATACTTTTTTCAAGTCTACTGTCGTAGCACTTGTTATGCTTTGCTACGTAACGTATCCCACATGCGTTAAAATATGAGTGTCTTGTAATTAAGTATATTGCTTAATAAACTGCAGTTTTAAACATATTCTTACTGATAATTATCATAAATATGATTATTATAAATTATAATTCTCCAGACCCTTGGGTGAAGGAAAATCAAAACAGAAGATACGCCAAGGTAAAAATGTGAGACTGAATATAAACGCACGAGAACGGAGAAGAATGCACGACTTAGTAAGGATTTTTTTTTAATTTACTGTCTTACCTATATATTGAAGTAAATAAAGCGGTCGACCAAAATTAATATTAATACTTATAATAATTTCGAATAAAATTGAATAAATTATAAATTAATTATCCTACAAATATCATATTATACTATTAAAAATATATTATTAACATTTTGAGCAATAAAAACAATATTAATAATTAATTTTTCTTTCAGAACGACGCACTTGATGAATTACGGGGAGTAATACCGTACGCACACTCTCCTTCTGTTAGAAAACTGTCCAAAATAGCAACGCTTCTACTGGCCAAGAACTATATCCTTATGCAGGCTAGCGCGCTGGAAGAACTGAGAAGGTCCGTATGATTTTTGTAATTAATAACTCATTGTCCTCTTATACCTCATTGCCGTATAAATAATTAAGATTTTTAAAAAGCAAATTTTTACAGCGTAATTTAACGCCGTTATTATTATATATTTTTTTTATAAATAATAATTTAATTATTATTATGCACTATAGGGTCCAATATTAGTTTTATATGAATATAAATAAACAACCAAGTCAAGGTATTCATCTCTTATTTACAGATTAGTAGCCTACTTGCAAGGTACGGCAACTGCCGCAGGTATCGTTCCTCCACCAGGGTTCGACTTGACAACTCTACCCGCTGCAGCAAAACTCTTACAACCTCCGGTCCTTGGCCCTCCAGCTCCTCCAGATCCACCTTCTTGAGATTCATCTGTCAAAAGTGAATCCTAAACTATCTAAATCTCCGAAGCAATTACTAACTAATTGTTGTACCTATTTCTAAATGTATAATTTATATTAGGTAATTTATTGAACTACTTCACTTACTATTAGATACAGTCTAAATTATAAGAAATAAGGCATTTTTTTAATATAATGTTTTACAATATGAAGAACAAAATCATAATTGTTAATGATATTTAAAATGTAAAAAAAATATGAAGAAAATACTTTCCAATCGTATATATAAATTATACTGTTGATATTTGACTTTCACAAAATTATTTTTATCTTTATTGCTTTGTTTACTCTGAACTTACACATTTTTTAAATCCGCCCAAGCTGCAAATAGGATGCGAAAGCACTAATGTTGTAGTCCAACTGCTAAATTAAGTATTTAAAGAATATTTGAGTACAGCTATATTCAATATTTTTGACTGTTGGATTGAAAATTCATAAAATAGGACAAAATATGTTTTCTATGTAAAATAGTTTTTTCATTTTCATATATTCGTACGTATATATGAAAATGAAGATTACGCTAATATTTTAATTATTAATGAGATATTTTAATCGATTTATTCCTGTGAAATTATTCTGAGTAACCTACTATGTAAAAAACTGTAGTCATAAGTATTTATAATGAATAATTATATAGGTAATGTTATAATATTAAGGCCATAATTATTATTATAATTATAGATAAGTAACAAATACGTTGACAACAAAACCTGCAAGACGAATTATTAAAATATTTTTTTTAGTTAAAAAATATTTTGTGTTAAAAAAAATAAAAATATAATTTAGTTTAATTAAGAAAACCCTTAAAGGAATTAACTATCAATAGTTCCGAAAAAGATGTACCTAAAATTTTGTTTAATCGTCTTGTAGATGTCATTAGTGAATAAATTAATTTGCTCTCTGTCACGGAGAGAGAATTGTGAATGCATGTGCCAAATAACTTAGATTGTATGATATTTAAAAATAATTTGATATAAATATTTAAAAATTAACTTATATGTATTAATAAGAATTCATGTTGTCTAACATGCCTAAAACGTCACTTTTTAGACAACATCATTTTAGAGATTAATAATTATATTTTGTAGAAATTGAATGTTATGGCTCTTTATTTAACTCTATAATTTTAATTTTTATTTTTGAAAATGTTTATTTTTAACCATCCAAAATATTTTCCATTGTGCTATTTAAGAGAAAAGAATTTAAATTTAATCACCAACTGCTTAAATCTGATATTTATAATTTAAACTAACCATTACTGATTATGCTCTACTTTTACTAAAAAAATAAAAAAATAATTGTAAAAATTTTATATAAATCTAAAACAAATGGTAACTTAAATAAATACATTTATATTGAATCTTTTATATTTTAATATTTTCTATAATTTCTTAATGTAACGTAGTTTTACATAGAGTTACTATGTAATTAATAATTTTATATAAACCAAAGTAAAATGTGATTGTTATTAGCAATAAATAACATTAAATATAGTTATGCAATTATACATAGTTAATTGTCCTAACAAATATACTAAAATGAAATATAAGTTTAAGATGAATACATACATATGTGCATTTTATTTACCAAGAACGATACCCATTTGCTATTTTATGCCTACTATTTAACATAAAGTAAATAAATACATTTTTGTTGTATTTAATACAATATACTATTTCACATTTAAATATTCCAATATTATAGTTTATACTATATATATTTATATAGTTTTAGTGTTTGCTTCAGCTTTAATATTTTATATAGCAAGATAGACACATTAAACTCTGATGATAACTCTCCACCTGAATCAAAGACATTGCTTGTGGAGTGGTGGAACTCAACATCGCTCATTATCTTACCAGAGCGGTGTGGGTACTGAACCCACAACCATCACGTATACAAGACAGATACTGCCTCGCAGCGCTTAATTAACAATTACAATATTTAATTTAAATTAGAGCCTTCCGACTTAAATGAAATAAATATAAAAAAATACTATATACAAATTTCAAGTAGTCCACGCCATCTGTATATAAAATAACTAATTAAACTAGTCTCGCATATGTTAGCATTAAACTGAAAGCTTATGTTCCTGAAAAGTTGCTGAAAAAGGTAATAGTAACAAAATTTCACGTGAGGTGGCGCTGTCCAGTAATGATTAATGCGTGGCCACACCCAAAGCGTTATCTGTACATGATATATACATATATACACATATATATATATATATATATATATATATATATATATATATATATATATATATATATATATATATATATANATATATATATATATATAATCTATATCTATAAATATTCTAACACAACACAGCTGTTTTGATACAAGGTGGGCTAAGAGAGGAAAACAATTTATTAAATATTAAGATTAAACGCGGAATTCATAAATTAATTTAGAAACGACATACTATTTATATTATTTTTCTGTAAAAAAGCACTTTAATTTTATATTATTGTCTATTAATATGAAGATGTCTATACATTTATAATATAATGAAATTGCTATCTGAGTATAGTATAAATATGGAATAGTCATCGGAATTAACCCTAACCTTAAGTTTAGTAACGAAGATATCCTTAACGTCCTTCTATATAGAACAAAAACTGAAATCATTTATACAACGCTTTCGATGTTATCGGCGAGAATTTTAATAAGAATGTTAACCTATTATACCATAAAAATGTGTATTGATGCTAATCATAAAATATTATGTTCATAACTAAGTTTATAATTAATTTAACAAAACAAATAAATGGGTGATGTAATGTGGCAACACTAGATTTAAATTGCATGCATGAGTTTCGAAAAAAATGTGAAATATTTCTGTAAAATACCCACATAAATCCTAGAACTATTTGAACACACGTTACTTATGTTATAATTTTTTCTTATAAGTATATTTTCGTCAGATACCTAATTTTAGGCACTAATAGAGTACCCAATGCGGTGTTACACATAAGATTCTATGGGTACAATTTTGACATACATACCTACATATACATACTAGCATGCTTATAGCAACGTAATCATTGACATCGTAACCTTTCTACACAAGGCTGTGACATTTGACCTATGCAATCATGGAAGCAGGTACATTACAACAATGTTTAAAAATAAATTAGAACACTTTAACAGAAATACTTACAGCATTCTGTCGGGAAAGACAACCTGTACTTAAATAATATATAAAATCATTAACATTTTTTTTATCACTAAGTAGATAGCACCCGGTATTAATTATATTATTATAACAACAAAAACACCAAAAGGAGATTTAGTCTCTACGTATCGTTTATATTTTCTGCAGAGATTTGCCGCCCGCAACCTCGTTTCCATAGACTTTATGACCTTTCCTATATTACTTCCATATGGGTAGTATAGTGTCATTGTCATAAAAATTTCACATCAGTGCCATAAAAATTTAGGCCTATAATTGTTATGCTTGTTCATAAGATATTCCAAATTTACAATTTTTATAAGCCAAAGCAAAAAACACATTGCGCTCAACTACTTTTGTTAGATGGCATTTCATTCTTTCTGACTTCACTGTTATGGCTGTCCATCAGATGTTCCAGATCGACAATATTTATTATCGTATAGGCCGTCGTGGCGCCGAGGCAAAAGAGTGTGACGGTTGTGGGTCCTATCTCCATTCGGGGAAATGAATTATTATTTATTAATATTTTTATTTTCAACAACCAAGGTAAAAGCCCGACGTTCCACACATAATGCCTCCAAAAACTCGATGGTAAGTAGGCAACGGAGTATCTTAACACTAGGTTCCCTCTGCCTACGCAGCTACATAAAACTGATTTATTTATTTGATAATTTTTATATATTAATGCAAAATGCTCATGGACATGTTTAGCTGTACCACTACGGTCCTACATCAGGCGGGGAAGTTTTCAAAATCAAACATAGACCTAGGTCCTGGGTAAGCCTAGCAGCTACGCAACAAAAATAGTATAATTCAAATCCGTCCAGTAGTTCAGAAGATGTGCGTGTAAGGTAAAAATTCAAAGCTCATTTTTTCAGTTTTATTATAGTATAGACTAGCAACCCGCTCGCAGCTTCACTCGATCAATACAATTATTTGTTTACTATTATAATATAATTTACTTTCGTGTTCTATTTGTTTACTATTAGGTCCTTGAAAAAGTTATCGCTGTTTTTTTTTTGTTTAAAAAAAATAATTTAAAATATAATGCTTACAATGACATTACTCAAAGTATTGTCCATCATTAGAGACCGCTTTCTCCCATCTCTCTGGTAGCAATTGAATCCCCTGTCGGAAAATCGAGTCATCTTTCGAGACAATCCAGGAATCAAGCCATTTTTCGGGTTCTTCAAAAGAAAGGAAGGGCTGCTCGCTTAAACCGTGCGCCATCGACCCAAACAAGTGGTAAGGAGGGGGCTATGTCCAGTGAATACGGCGGGTGGGGTAGAACTTCCCATTGAAGTGTTTCCAGGTAAGTTTTGACTGGTTTTGCCACATGTGGCCGAGCATTATCATGTAATAAAATCACTTTGTCGTGTCTCTGCTCGTATAGTGGCCGCTTTTCTTTCAGAGCGCGACTCAAACGCATCAACTGAAGTCGATAGCGAGCTCCCGTGATAGTTTCATTAGGTTTAAGCAGCTCATAATAAATTACGCCCTGCTGATCCCACCAAATGCAGAGAAGAAGCTTAGAACCATGGATATTTGGTTTTGGCGACGATGTTGATGCGTGACCCGGCATGCCCCACGATTTTTTTCGCTTTGGATTGTCGTAGTGAATCCACTTTTCATCCCCAGTGACGATACGGTGCAGAAAACCTTTTCTCTTTTGCCGTTGAAGCAACAATTCACACATGAGAAAACGTCGTTCTACGTCTCTCGGCTTCAACTCATACGGCACCCAATGCCCTTGCTTTTGGATCATTCCTAACGCTTTTAAACGTTTTGAAACTGTTGACGCATCTACTTGTAACGTTTTCCCGAGCTCTACTAACGTCTGACATGGATCTTCTTCAAGCAATGCCTCCAATTCTGTCTTCAAATTTTGTCGGTGCTCCAGAACGCTCTTTGTCTTCAAGGTCAAAATCATTACTTTTGAAGCGCCTAAACCAGTCTCTGCACGTTGTATTCGACAAAGCATTGTCTCAACGAGAATTCTGTGTGCTTCTGCTGCAGATTTTTTCTGAATAAAGCAGTGCAATAAAATTCCCCGCAAAAACACTTTATTTGGCACAAAAGTACACATTTTCACAAAGGGAAAATAAATATGTAGTTGACACTGTAGTAAACACTATTTTAATATAATTTGAGGTTACATATAGTACTACTTTGGTGATACGTTACCGTACGAAATTCTATGCACAGAGTGCCGCAACGTCAGCTTTCAAAAAACAGCATCAACTTATTCAAGGTCCCAATAATATAAATTACTTATATTGAAAAATAAAGTTTTAGGTAATTAAGTAAAACAAATGTTTATAGCAACTTTGTCGAAAAACTTTAAAATGTTATAAGTTTTTCATTTATAAATCGATTGAAATAAAGCAAACACTAAATGTTAAGGGAACCTTGCTAAAATACAATAGTGAAAATTGCAATTAAACCGTTTCTGAGATAAACGTGAACATACGCACAGACAGCAACAGGCAAAAAGACGAATATTTTAAAAAATAATTATTTATGGTTCTATTACGTCATTAAATACTAGCAATAATATTTTTTCTTATATATCTTCCATTTCATCAATCGTACACACGATTTTCTTATAAAAGACTGAGATCCCAGTGATTCCACCTCTGAAAGGGCCCCTCTTTTAAGTTAGCGAGTACGTATACAGTTACAGATTAAGCTAATAGTCATCAAAATCTCAGCTTTGCTAAAATGACATAGGTCTGGGGACCCTGGGATCTTGGGCTATGAGTATAGATGCAATTTACTATAATACATTTATTACTACTAAGTAAATGTACGACAGTAATTATACGACCGAGGAAATATATATTAGGTTGTCGGCCAATCGCTTAACTAGTCAAATCGTAATATGACTGAGCAAATCGGCGACGTCGGCATATCATCATCAAGCCATCTTTCCACAGCCAGCCACAATTGGGTCGTATAACGTTTGTGTAAAATATGTAAGGCCTTAGCAGATCTTATACTCACACTACTTTTTATCTCTAGAGAATTAATAGTCTTTTTTCACATTTAATGAATTCTAGCATAGTTATTAGTGTAAACACCTTAATTTATGAGTGAAGGGATATCTTTCAGTCGCATAAATGAATAGCATTACGCCGATGGTAACATGCTATTCACTTCACTTAAGAAATAAGCTAACAACTTCACGATCGACCCAATGCTTAACTTGGAAACATAAACGTCGTACTCGTCGATCAGCAATACTTCTTACTGGGCACATCGCGATATGGCCGGGGCCAAATCGTGAAATGCTGCCGTTTTAAGGAGTATCCGGTCATATTGTAATATGGCCGATTCAACGATCAGCCCATAACATAACTTATAATATGAATAATAATTATTCTTCTGAGTTTAATTCAAATCTAAAATCATACATTGAAAGAATCAATTAAGATAGTCAGCTTCACACTGTATCCCGCACGCAGCAGGGTAGGCAGAGGGAACCTAGTGTTAAGACACTCCGTTCCCCGCTTTCTGCCGAATTCTGGAGGCGTTGAGTGTTGAGTGGCAGAACTCACCGCCGCGCTTAATCTCGAACCAGAGTGAAGAAATGGAAATATAAATTTAAGTAAATATTTCATCTTCTCGAGTGGGGATCGAAACCCACAACCAGTCGGTTTTACAGTCACACCTCGTGCCGCTGCGCCACGACTGCGCCTCTAATTAAGATAGTTTAAAACAATATTCTTTTATCTTTTTTAATTATGAGAGATATAAATATATTTATTTAAGCCAGTATTTTTTGTTACCCCAAAAATAACTTGTAAATCAGCGCCTAACGTCGGTCTATCGGACCGGGCAAGTATGGTTTTACGAAAAACACAGTATTACATTTATACCTATGTCTCTAAGTCGATCCTTATATATTTAATTAAAAAATATATACAAGCAAATGAAATACCGTTCTATTTAAAAGTATTTCGTAAGCAAATATAAAAAGAAGCATGTCTTTTTATTATTTTCATTTTCTCATTTCTTCGCTCTGGTGCAACACGAAATGCCTCCAGAATTCGGCGGGAAATGGAGAACTCTGCCTACTCTATTGTGTGGGGGATACAGCGTGAAGCTGATTGTGTTATTTTTCAATAACACAAGTCAAATCAAAACGTCAAATCATCTAATAACAATATTGCATTTATATATTTCTAATTCAAATAAGCAATAAATTTAGAAATAAAATATACTTATACATCCTACATACTAGCCCTACTTATATAAAAAATGTGAAAGTTTGTAAGGATGGATGTTTGTTGTTGTGAATAACACACAGGCTATAATTTGTATAAAGATTTTGTATATAAGTTTAAGCGAGTGAAGCCGCTTTTGGTTTTTTTGTTTCATCTAAATCCGTTCAGTACTTTTTACATGAAAGTGGAACAATCCTTTCTTACAAACTTTCATATTTATAATATTAGAAAAGTATACATTAACGTTAACTTTCCTTTCGGGATTGACGTCTTTTGCACTTATGACGTCCGACTTGACATTTGTTTCTTATTTAGGTACTATTTCGTAATATTATATATACTACGTCGTAATATTATAGAATATCATTTGGAACAGAATGAAAAGATTAATGGACATCTGACAAGTCCAATTTTTTCCGAAAACCATAAAAGTCCTAAATGTAAAAAAAATCATGTATTTTAAAATTGTATTTTTGATTTATATCTGATTTTAACAAACAATCAAGAAGCTAAACCACCAGTTGTCAAAAAAACCAGCAAATACTGGCTCTGTTAAACATGACCTTGCTTCTGTTTGTTCAAGAACCTATGGATATTTCAGAACTTTAGAAGTAGTTGGAACTTTAAACATACTTTAACCGTAATTTTCGTTTACGTATACGCGATACAACTTACAAGTATTATTTCTTGTAACTGTTATATTTGTATTACAAAAAAATGCGTAAAAGCGAAGGTATTTGCAATTTAATCTTCTTATACTAAAAAAAATTGAAATCATAAGTCATAAAGATTATAAAAAATATATTATATAATATTAGTGGATAGAAATTTTAATATATCAGTCATATTAGAATAATAATTCACACGTTTTTCTTTGTTATTGTTGTTTTTAATATAATCAAACACTCTAAGTTAAAAAAAAACTTAGTTTTTGTTTCATAATTTTGTATTTTACTAAAGAAGTTTTAGTTTAAGTAAAATAATCTCATATGTTAAAATAATTCTTCTTATTATTTTTTTCACTTTGAATTAATAAGAATAAGCAACACGACTACAGTAATAATCTTTACCTAGTGCATTGCGATATTTCGTGGTAATTTTGTCTAAATTAAAAATGCAATGATAATAATGAACATTTATCAAAAACATGTTTCTTATATGGTTCCAAGAAAATAAATGTGAACTTCAAAATAAATTTATATTGAATTAGGTTATATATAACAAACTCAACCAACGCCTTTCAAATATGGTCTAACCTTCATGTAGTTGACAAGTCCTGCATCTAGTCTAGTATAATATAAATATATTAATATATATATCTTAAACAAAAATTTATAGAACCTAATAACATTTTATGTAATGTAATAAATATTTCTTGAACGAAAATCGAAAACACGGCCTTCGTTGTGATAGCGGTAGCTTTTGACACAATTGACTGGCGCACTGGAGAGTACCTACTGAAAATACGTCATGATTTGTGGTTGGTTCGATTTATGTTTGAGGAGTCAAGTCAAGTCAGAGATGCACAGAACTGGCCACTTAAGACACATCACTATCTTAAGCCGAAGGGGTGAGAGCGGAATGTTATATAGCTAGAACATCTGAACAAGTCATAAAAAAATTATGAAAGAATACACTTCAAATGTACATAATAATATAACTTTACCTGTATACTTCAAGCGACATATCAGACTTATTATATAATGCATACAATTCGATAATCTTCTATACAATAATTAAGTGAACTAATAGTAAATAGCTATTAACTACAAAAGTAGTATTTAAACAAATATCATCTCTATCATAAGATTTAGAGAAAATAATTGAGACCGTCGTGGCGCTGAGGAACAAGCGTATGACTCTAACGCAACGATTGTGGGTTCGATTCCCACTCGGAATAATGTATAAAATTTTCATTACTCCGCTCTAGTACCAAGACAAAAACTCGGCATTGAGTTCCGCCACTCAATATGCAATGCCTGGAAAATTCGATGGAAAGTGGGGAACGGATTGTCTTAACTCTGTTGGTTCTCTCTGCCTATTTTGCTGTGTGCTTAAAAGAAAGGAAAAGAGACATTAGTTCCACTAAAGCTAGTACATCTTATTTAGCCGCATGTCCTATAATTCATATAAAACGGCATACAAGAGATATTGTTTACCTGTATTTATTTATTTATTAATATACGTTAGGACATTGCGAGATGAAATACACCAGGAAGCAATTGCAGCCCTAACGGTGATGAATACAAGAGAGCTTGAGGCTACGTAGCTATGTGGTACGAAATTTAATCTGCCCCCGTCTGCCACCCTCGCTGCCGCCCACCTTCCCTGCGCCCGACCCCTCAACACCGCGCACCTACATGCAGACATATAAAAATAATTTATTCATGTCAACTTGGCTTTTTAATGGATATACCAACTTAAATGACCGTTATATGAAGAAGTTTGTTTTGCTGTTACCATGTGAACGTCGAAAACGGTGCCCTGTTCGACCCAGGCTATGTTGCTGTACCTAGGTACGAAGCGATACGGCGCTGGGCTATATACATACTACTACAGACCTACACAGTACACAGGGACTGGTAGAAACACAGAGTAATGCTAAAAGTAAGATTGTTCCACAATATGTTATGTACAAATAAAATTAAATGTTTTCGTCTTTGTAATAAATGAAAGTTAGTAATAAAATTTAATTCCTACATCTTTTTCTCTACCAAAATAGATAACATTTTGTGATACCAAAAGAGTTGACTAGGGCACTGTTTTCTAATATTTTTTCCTGAATTAATAAGAGAGTAGCTCTTGTATATATATTTTGTTTTTTATAAACATCAATTCATTACACAGTCTAAGCTTGAGGATACATTTATTATCTCAATTGATAACAATTTTCACGGAAAAAAAATGTGAACTTGATAAGAGTTGACGAAATACGATATATTTAATATATTTAATCCAAGAAAAAATAAAAGAGTTTGTGAAACGTAATAAAAAAACTAATCGAATTGTGCACATAATATTTTAATTTTTTGGTTTAATTTATAACTAAAAAACCGGACGATGTTCCGTACAAAAAGTAGAGGTCTCGAGCTTGTTCTGAAATTCAAGCTTAAATTAGCTAGAGTTCTTTCATCTGATACCTTACATGAACTAGCGGCTTTATTACCAAATTTGCTTTATTTATTTTTATTTTATTTTTAGGATTTAACCACAAATATATAGTTTTCAGATTTTTTCCTAATCCAGTACTACCTGTAGATACTAGCTGCCAAATTTCGTAATTCTAGGTCAACCGGGAGAATTCATTTTGATTTGTTTTATAGTGTCGAAATAGCGATTTTTGCGATATAAACATTTATATTTTTTTAAGTAAATGTATAAACACGTTTTTTTTCATGAAAGGGACCGTAGGTCTGAGTATATGGTTTGCATTTCAACTCGATATCTCCAAACGTTCCTGAGATAGACAGACAGACAGACGGACAACAAAGGAATTTTCTAAGGATTCCTTTTTCCCTCAAAGGTACGGAACCCTAAAAAACATGTATTCATTACATGAACTTTTATTAAAGTATATATGTACATAGTATAGCATAATTTTTCTGTAATAAATATTTCCTTTAAAATTTTGAAAATAAAAATTTGCATAGAAAACATCCAGAAATAATTTCCGACTGTGTCCATTCGCGTAGAAGTACATCGTATAGTAAAGCAAGCATACGAATTGTATAGATACGTTACCTGCGAGTCTGTTCTTTTATACAAACATAAGTATATCTTTACATCTATTTGTCTAAATACATTTTTTTTACTGTGACTGTTAGATAACAGATAACCGGAACTAAGTAGCGTATGAACCTGTACTTTGGAATCTCCTCGGATAAGGGACCACTGATAGAAAATATCCTAGTTTCTAATAACACAAGAAAAAAAAGTGACATCGAAACAATACAATCAATGGAATGGAGAAAATAACAAAACTTATTTTCTCTATTTTTATTATCTTTTGTTTATTCTTTTTTAAATTTTATTATACGAGTACATATCTAAAGTTTACATTTGATTATATTCACTATATGTTTAATTTATTAGTGGAAACTTTATTGGCTAACGTGTATGCATGTGTTAACTATTCGTATTATGAGTGCGGTTTGTTTCCCAATATAAATAAAAAAAAAACTATTCANATATATATATATATATATATATATATATATATATATATATATATATATATAGTTATAGTTAAACTACCATTTACATTACATTATAATTAAAAAAAATAATAAATAAGTTTCATCGAAACATTTTGCTTGCTCTGTGTAAATTACCAGCTAGAGTGAGAGAGCCCTATGCAAGCGTCGCGTTCGCCCTCCGCGAAAGCCTCCTGAAAATATCTATTGATTATCGTATACGTGCTGCTTGGTACGTATAGCCCTCGCCCTATATTATGTCTACCGCAGAGTGCCAATTTATTTGAAGAACGCTCCCATGTTGTAAATGACACTAGCTGCTCAGTTGTAATTAGTGACAATACTATATTGTGAAAATATTTTAATATACAAAAATTAAATAAACCAGAGGCCGGTCGTGGCGCAGAGGCACAAAGTGTGACTGTAAAATCGACTGGTTGTGGGTTCGATCCCCACTCGAAATATTTATTTACATTTATTATATATTTTCATTTCTTCGCTCTGGTGTTGAGGAAAAGCGCGGCGTTGAGTTTCGCCACTCAGCACGCAATGCCTCCAGAATTCGGCGCAAAGTGGGGAACGGAGTGTCTTACCACGACATTACGAAGTTCCCTCTACCTACCCTGCTGTGTGCTCATACAGCGTGAAGCTGATTTTAATATACATTTATTTGTATATTGATATAATATCTTTAAATGAAACTGTACTATGTAAGTAATATATACATATATATACGCAATATTTAGTATTATATATTTTAGTAAATAATGGCATATTTCTTTCGTAATAATAGCGAATATCCAAGATCTTGCTATTTTTTCTTATCTATATTATTGAGGTCAGTCGTGGTGCAGGGGCACAAAGTGCGACTGGTTTTGGATTCGATCCTCACTTGAGGAAATGAAATATATTTATTTAAATTTATATTTTTATTTCTTCGCTCTGGTGTCGAGGCAAAGCGCGGCGTTGATTTCCACCACTTAACATGCAATGCATCCAGAATTCGGCGGAAAGTGGGGACCGGAGTGTCTTAACACATTAGGTTCCCTCTACCTACCCCACTGAGTGCGGGACACAGCGTAAAGCTGATTTATCTATATTTTTCTTTATGAGAAGTGTTACAAGAAGCTTTTATTCTAATGCTAACATTGACGGACCGAAGAAATTTGTTGGCATAAAATGTAATTAAAAAAATCAGAAATCATGAAGTATGAATGATTAAAAATCAATGTTTAATCATTCATAACAATATATTTCTTGCGAAGCTATAATATATAACTAATACTGTTTCTTAAAATAGATTAATACACACGTCGATTGCCTTGAGTAACGAAATGCTATTTTTATTACGTATTCGTGCTCGCCATTCGACATCTTAATGGCTGGCTGGTTTTGTAAATTTAAAATCAACTGTCAATCTAAGTGTGTAAATTCCATTGTGATGTGTCTAACATCCATTTTTTTGATTTTACATATTTATTTTAATATTTAAAATGTCATCGTAAAAAGAAAAGCTAGATGGCATGCTAGGTGGGAAAAATTTACTTATATTATTATAATATATATTCAAAAGAGCTAAAATTAATAACTTTTACAATAGAAGTAGTAATTAAAACCTAACTTAGATACATATAAAATGCAAAATCTAAATTGACTAAAATCTGTTTAGTAAAATTGACAAAAGACTAGCTTTACTTTCGCTTTAAGGTTTAAGCCATAAATTCACTCAGCATAAGAGTTATTTATCTTATCTTAGATATAGTGATTAACGCCCAATATTAATAACCTATCTCCAACGTCAATCTTAGATTGTTTCATACATCTATCCAATCTAGAGATTGGATAGATGTATAAAACAATCTAAGATTGACGTTGGAGATAGGTTATTAATACTGGGCGATAGTGATGTATAGTTGTACACAGTACATGTATACTCTTCTTGCAAATTACAATTTTGAATTTCAATTAAAGAACAGCTGCAACGTACTGCGACCAAGTTATGCAATTTTATATAATAGGTTTTGGAATTTCAATATCATTTTTTTTATTATACACTTGCAAAAAACTTTTTAGAAATTTGTTAATTTTTCGTGGCTATCAATCATACCATAGTGGAAGCCTCTGGTACACGATATTATTGTAGGTGATTATTGAATTGTTTTCATTTTCTGCTTAGGTAAGACCAAGTCGGTAATTTTTTTTATGGAAAAGACAAGGCAAACGAGCGTACGGGACACGTAACGGTAAGTGATCACCGCCGCCCACGACCCCGTGCAACACCAGAAGAGCTACAGGTGCGTTGCCGGCCTTTGAGGTGGAGATAGATGCGCTTTTTGAAGGTACTCATGTCGTATTGATCTGGAAATACTGCCGCAGGTAGATCATTTCACAGTTGCGTGGCGCGTGGAAAGAAGTCCCTTCGAAACCGCACAGTAGTGGAGTACGAAACCGCACAGGTGTGGATGTTATTTTAATATAGTATAGTTATGTTGTACGTTTTGTGCGGTTAAAAAATTCGACGTCAGGTAACAGATCAAACAGTTCCTCAGAACACTCCCCATAATAAAGAGAGAGAGCGGTAGAGAACGCACGGCGAGGAGACATCTCTACGCAAAGCCAGTGTCAAACCTTTCACAAATCATTGGGTTCCCAACTATTTGAATGGCTCTACGTTGTACGAAGATGTCAGATGGATGTGGAAAGGCATATTGCTGCAAGTAACAGTTTTAACGGAGCCTAAGCTGCATTGATGTGACGGCGAAACGTCAGCACAGCTGCGCGTTTGGCCGTACACAATGCAGTGTTGGTACCGACGTTATTATACGGCATCGCTGCCGTATAATAACGTCGGAGTCACGAGGATATTACAGAAGAAGAATGAAAGAAAGATGAATGTCGTGGAGATGTGATCTCTTCGTAGGATATGCGGAGTCAGCTTAGCTCAAATCCGCAATGAAGAGATAGACAGAATGGCAGATACTATCCAGGATGTCACGGTGAGGATGAAGAAGAACGTGCACAGCTGGTTTGGGCACGTCAAACGAATGAGTGATGAAAGAATGGCAAAATAGATTTATGATTCAAAAAATGAACGGTAAGAGCGGTAGGGGGAGACCTCGGTTGACCTCCAAAAACACAGTATTAAAAATACTGGAGGAAAGTCACGTATAAAGCATGAGGACCCTCCCGAGGGCATGAATGAAGAGGTTGCTGACAGTAGACGAGGCGATAGAGATATGTATAGAACGCAGCGTTTGGCGCTCCATTCTCCCTAGCAGGGGTACCTGCTAGGGATAAAGCGTGAAACTAAGTTAAGTTAAATGTATATATAAAAATTTGAGCTTCACGCTGTACGCCGCATACAGCTACGTAGGCAGAGGGACCTAGTATTAAGACACTCCGCTCCAGTTTTTAAATAAGATACATTTTATCAAAAACTTTTAAGGCCTATAGCGAAAAAAATACTTGTAATTTTTTTCCAGAACCTATTTTAAAAACCACTATAATAGTCAAATCAGCTTCACACAGTATCCCGCACACAGCGAGGCAGAGGGAATCGAGTGCTAAGTTCCGTTGCTCACTTTCTGCCGAGTTCTGGAGGCGTTGCGTGTTGAATGGCGGAACACAACGCCGCGCTTTGCCTCGACACCAAAGCGAAGAAATTAAAATATTAATGTATTAAGTCCTTGAATAAGTTGTCGCTGTTTTTTTTTTTTTTTGTTTTAAAAAAAAATAATTTAAAATATAATGCTTACAATGACATTACTCAAAATATTGTCCATCATTAGAGACCACTGTCTCCCATCTCTCTGGTAGCAATTGAATCCCCTGTCGGAAAAACGACTCGTCTTTCGAGGCAATCCAGGAATTAGACCATTTTTCGACTTCTTCAAAAGAATGGAAGCGCTGCTCGCTTAAACCGTACGCCATCGACCCAAACAAGTGGTAATCGGAGGGAGATATGTCCGGTGAATACGGCGGGTAGGGTAGAACTTCCCATTGAAGTGTGTTTCCAGATAAATTTTGACTGGTTTTGCCACATGTGGCCGAGTATTATCATGTAATAAAATCACTTTGTCGTGTCTCTGCTCGTATAGTGGCCGCTTTTCTTTCAGAGCGCGACTCAAACGCATCAACTGAAGTCGATAGCGAGCTCCCGTGATAGTTTCATTAGGTTTAAGCAGCTCATAATAAATTACGCCCTGCTGATCCCACCAAATGCAGAGAAGAAGCTTAGAACCATGGATATTTGGTTTTGGCGACGATGTTGATGCGTGACCCGGCATGCCCCACGATTTTTTTCGCTTTGGATTGTCGTAGTGAATCCACTTTTCATCCCCAGTGACGATACGGTGCAGAAAACCTTTTCTCTTTTGCCGTTGAAGCAACAATTCACACATGAGAAAACGTCGTTCTACGTCTCTCGGCTTCAACTCATACGGCACCCAATGCCCTTGCTTTTGGATCATTCCTAACGCTTTTAAACGTTTTGAAACTGTTGACGCATCTACTTGTAACGTTTTCCCGAGCTCTACTAACGTCTGACATGGATCTTCTTCAAGCAATGCCTCCAATTCTGTCTTCAAATTTTGTCGGTGCTCCAGAACGCTCTTTGTCTTCAAGGTCAAAATCATTACTTTTGAAGCGCCTAAACCAGTCTCTGCACGTTGTATTCGACAAAGCATTGTCTCAACGAGAATTCTGTGTGCTTCTGCTGCAGATTTTTTCTGAATAAAGCAGTGCAATAAAATTCCCCGCAAAAACACTTTATTTGGCACAAAAGTACACATTTTCACAAAGGGAAAATAAATATGTAGTTGACACTAGTAAACACTATTCTACTATAATTTGAGGTTACATATAGTACTACTTTGGTGATTCGTTTCCGTACGAAATTCCATGCACAGAGTGCCGCAACGCCATCTTTCAAAAAACAGCAGCAACTTATTCAAGGTCGTAAAAATATTTTTTTTTCCTAGAGTGGGGATCGAATCCACAACCAGTCGATGTTACAGTCACACTTTGTGCCCTTGCGCCACGACTGGTCTCAAAATTATTATTATTAATATAAAATAATCTCTGAAAATTTCATAGACAATATATTAAATGACAATATATTAAAAAATGTACTTAAATAAAAAATTGTTATTCTTATTACGAGAATTGACAACATTTAAATCGTTTTTTTTACATATTCACATAAGTGTTTGCATTTTCTACCAGTCTACTATAATCAGATAAAGTTTATTGAGTATAAATATTTTAATATTGTAAAGCTTTCGTAGCACAGGCCTTGAATTGGCTAATGCACTTGGACGGTTAACTTCCACACGCTGTAGAAAGAATATTTCACAAGTATTTTTTTTGTACCTCCTATTTTAAGAACAACAAATATTAAAATGTACTTGAATCAAAATGCAGTAAAATCACAAATTTCTTACTTGGAAAATGGCCTACTGCAAACGATGTTTAATGTCTCTTAAATATTAATCATTCTTCTTGATAACTTGATTGTTTCTACTAAAATATTTTTTTGTAACTGCTGAAATTTAGTAATACACACGATTTAAGCGTAGTTCATCGCGCCTCTTTGTGTAATAATAACATATTTAATGAACATCGTCTTTAAGTATATTCCGATTGTGGCTGACAAAAGTCACATATACTTATTTATGTAATTATTTGATATATATTTTTTTTCGATTAACAAAATTTTCGTCGTATCGACCTGAAAACACTGCCGCAGGTAGGCCATTTCACAGTTGCGTGGGATGTGGAAGAAAATTTCTACGAAATCGCAGAGTAGTGCAGTGCCACGTATCCAGATGGTGTGAATGGTGGAGTGGTGGAGATGGTGGAGTTTGAGACGCAGTGTGTCACAGTGGTCAAACAGTTTTTCAGAACACACTCCATAATAAATATGGTAGAGAAATTTACTAAGACATGTGCTAAGATAACTTTACAATATCAAAATATTAGTACGCAATAAGCATTATCTGATTATAGTAGAATGGTAAAAAATGCAAACACCTGTGTAAATATGTAAAAAATCGATTTAAATGTAGAACTAAGTAAAGTGTAGAATAAGAATAATATTTTTTTACTGTTTCATAATCTGAGTACATTTTTTAACGCAAGCCACATGTATATGTGTATATGTATATGTATATATAGCTGGACACTTTGGCTTTGAGTAGAGATATCTCCTCGGTTTACAGCACCTAGAACATGGGGAGTGTTCTAAGGAACTGTTTGACTGGCCGCCTAGTTATCTAGAAACACAGTACGTCACAATCTGAAATATCATCGAAGCCATCTGGATACGTCTGGCACTCCACTACTGTGCGGTTTTGTAGTTACTTCCACGAGATACACAACTGTACCTTCAAAAAGCGTATCTATCTTCAACTTAAAATCTAGTCATGCACCTGTAGCTCCTCTGGTGATACATAGGGTCGTGGGCAGCGGTGATAACTTATCATCATTAATTTACAAATAGACAAAAAGTACAAAAGAGATCTTATCACTAAAAACGATTGCTTGTAGGCAACTAGCCAACTAATAATAATAAATTACCTATATATAGGTATGTATATGTTAACGTTTTTTACCTATACGTTTTTCTATTTCTTTTGCTTATAAAACCTTAATAATATTCACCTTACCGGTAGTTAAGCATTAAATTCACTGAGAAATCTATTTATAATTAAATTGATATAAGTAGAGCAAGAAAAGGATGTGGAATTAATCGATTTAAGTGATATGTAATAATTATTGTGTTAACAATTGTAGCAATAAATGATTGATAGAAAAATAATATTTATTATATAATACAATTTACATTCAAATATTAAATGTGTATTGTACATTAGTCTAAAGTTTATTCATAAGTATTACATGCCTTATACATCTACATATACTAAATACTAGCTACCCGCTCGGGGCTTCGCCCGCTTGATCTACATAATCATTAATTTACTAATATACATTACTTTCTGACTGAGGTCAGTCGTGGCGCAGCGGCACGAAGTGTGACTGTAAAACCGACTGGTTGTGGGTTCGATCCCCGCTGGAGGAGATGAAATATTTACTTAAATTTATATTTCCATTTCTTCGCTGTAGTGTCGAGCTTAAGCGCGGCGTTGAGTTCTGCCACTCAACACGGAATGCCGCCAGAATTCGGCAGAAAGTAGGGAACAGAGTGTGGGGAACAATTTTGTCAAAAAAACGAACACTAAATTTTAAGGGAAGCTTGTCAAAGTATTTTAGCTTGTAAGGTATACAATAGTGAAAACTTAAATTCAATAGATTAGCCATTTCTGAGATTAACATGAACAAACGCACAAACAACCTTGCTTGCTTGTTTTGTGTGTTTTTATGTTAAAAGTTACAATTTAATGTTTTTTTGCTTTCTTGGAGTGTATTTAATATATTCTAAAAATATTATAAGTTATAACATTACAATTTGATGTTTAAAGAGGCTTACTTTACTATCAAAATCATTTATTGCTTGCATTGTAAATTCAACATGCAAACATTTGTTTTTTAATTAATATCAAAATATACTATCGCTCAATTCAAAAAAACATTAAATTAAATTAAGATAAGTAATAAATTAAATAAAAACTGATTATTAGTTAAGCTAAAAATAAACTTTTATATATCTAACTATTACCTAAAAAGAAAAATAATAATTATCTCCTCATTTAGCAAGAAGCTAGCTATTACATGTTTTTATATATTACAAAACTAAATATTACATTACTTCCGTTACTTGTAGTATAAAAGACCGCTATAACTATTTTTTTTGTTCATATTCAAATAGGAAATTAGCTTCTTTTTAATTCTTTTCAAAGTACCTACAGAGACAAATGAAGTATAGATATTAACATCGTAGATAGAAGTTTTTTTTTAAATTAAATGCAAAATCAATACAACAGGCTTATCGATTGGGAAAGAATCAAGAAAAATAAGTCGTTAAAATCAAAGCGAAACGACAGTAAAAAGTAAAAGTATATAATCACACTGCTAGCATACAGTAGAAGTCAATTTATCAATAAAAAATACTATTATTTGTTTTTACTTAGGTAATAATAACCAAAAATTTTATAAATAAAAAAATTATAAGCATAAGACAAAGAATACTATGAAAAATATATTTACTTATAAAATTTTATTTTCTTTTCGCTTTTATACTGCATTCCGCATACAGCAGGATTGGCAGAGTTCTCCGTTCTCTATCCCTCTGTAATACTTTCGTTCTTTGCTTTTAAACTCAAACCCATACGAAGATATACTAAGTATTTACCTATGTAGGTGTAATATAATAAAATAGATAATTACTTAATAAAATTAGCTTCACGCTGTATCCCGCACACAGCAGGGTAGGCAGAGGGAACCTAGTGTTAAGACACTCCGTTGCCCACTTTCTGCCGAATTCTGGAGGCATTGCGTGTTGAGTGGCAGAACTCAACGCCGCGCTTAACCTCGACACCAGAGCGAAGAAATGGAAATATAAATTTAAGTAAATATTTCATCTCCTCGAGTGGGGATCGAACCCACAACCAGTCGGTATTGCAGTCACACCTCGTGCCGCTGCGCCACGACCGGCCTCGTGGCGCAGCGGCACCTCGTAATTACTTAATACATTATTATAATTTGGGGAACGGAAGTTTCTTTATTTAGAACAGAGTGTTTTATCATTAGGTTTCTAGGTTCCCTCTGCCTGCCCTACTGCTGCGGGATATTTTTATAATATTTCAGGATATTTAATAAAACAGTAAGTAATATTTTAATATAATTTTATATGAAAGCTGCTGTTAAATCAAGACATTGTTACAGTTATACATCACATATCATAAACACATCATACTGATGCAGTTTGAAATATCTCCTCAAATTCGATATTTTTTTTGCTTTACGTATATTAGTACCTATGTCATCCAGTGCAATTGGAAGTTGGTTCTAACAAAATGAATTACACTTTAAATGCACTGAATAAACGTAACGACAATAATTTATAAAAATGTAGAGACGCATGTAATTATCATAATAGGTATAGATGACGCCATTATTTAATCTGAGGTCGTCTCAACGGAGTGGGACGGAGTCTAGCTGTAAACACAATGGTTGTGGGTTCTATCACTACTCGAGTGAGTTTATATATATATATATATATATATATATATATATATATATATATATATATTTAGCTTCACGTCGTATCCCGCACATAACTGGATAGGCAAAGGGAACCTAAGAACCTAGAGTTAAAATACACCGTTCCCATTAAGACACTTCCATTGCTCACTTTCCGCTGAATTCTGGAGGTGCGTGTTGGAACTCAACGCCGCGCTAGAGCGCGATAGATCTCGTTACCAGCGAGATACCAGCGAGGAAATGAAAATACTATATATTTCATTTCATTGAAAAGCAAACGAATTTACAATTTGCCGCCTTTACAGTCACACGCTTGTGCCTCTGTACCACGACTGGCCTCTCTACTATATCAACATGCTGTCTCCAAACGGCCGTAAGATGGAAAACCAAGTGACTTATCACTAAGTGAAATCTCTCAACCCCGTAGTAACTAAAAAAATGCGTTATAATAAAAAAGTATAGTGATCAGGAAAATATCCAGTTTCTTTATTAATGATGAAATAAAAAAGTTTTAATAAACAGTTGTAAAATTAAATTGCAGTTAGACTATATAATAATGTAGAACTTCTAAGTTATGCATACAGTAGTAATAATATGACGTATAGTTTGTGTCGAACAAGACCTGTCGGGTGTTGAGTTGGCCAGAGAGCAAGAGGTTGTGAACTTTAAGAATACACCTCCTACATTTTAGGGAGAAATCATATTACGTCGTATTTAAAATGATGAAAGAATGAAAACTTGAAACGTTATTGATAAGTTAAAATTTTAAAAATATTTACCTAATCTAGCTTCAATCAATGTCTTTATTGTATACATATCTCTATGTATGTATATAAAAGGAATTATGTATATTCAATAAATATTAGGTAATTAAAAAAGTTCTATTTTTTTCTTTTATAAACATCGTGTAGAGATTTAACCAAAAATTATTAATAGTATACATGACTCATCTACGTAAAGTAGCAATGAATATCAATACATACCTGAATGCATCATGCTTCAATACATAGTTGTATTATAATCGACAATTCAATCTATATTAGTCAGAAAACATACTATAAGCGTAGCCAACGAAAATATTTATACATGAACAAGAAAAAACATATAAAAAATCATACTTTACAATGGTAGGTAAAATATAATATAGAGCTGTTATTACTAAGCGAGAGAAGGATAGCGCTTGCGCGCCTTCGACGGGTAAGCGCGGTGCCGAGGGTCGCAAGGCCGGGGGGAGGGGCGAGGGGGAGGCAACGTTACGTCGAACAACGCAAGCTTTACTCTACCAAATGAAGAAGACACCCCGACGCGCGCTACATCGCGTGTTAACCTCCTTCTAAGTTTTGCCGTATTATATCTTGCCTGCGTCGCTCAAGAGTCGTCGTACACGATTACGCGAGATACGGCGAGTTCGCTGTTGTAAAAGTGAGCTCTCTCTGTGCGATAAAAACATTTGATATGTAATTTTAATCGTACATTTTATTTCAAATAGGCTCTATAACTAATAGTACGTCACCGCATATAACTGGCCGAAGTGATTATGTGGTAGTAGAAAATATTTGTGAAGCGACTATCAAAATAAAGCAGAAAATAAATAAATAGGGAACGATACGGCGCGTCACCATCATTTCGTGAACGTTAAAAAGAGCCTTATTGCGGTGCGTGTGAAGTGATATTTGCGTAGTGCAGCAGACATTGATAACCAAATTAATAAAAGTTATGAGTTCTCACTCAGTTGTTGACTGCTGATCTGAGTGCATGGTCATGAACAGTGCCTCTTGTAGTGACTCACAATGGACTGGAGAATTCGAAGATAGTCATACGAATGCCGGTGAAGCCCGTTGAGGCCGCTACGGGCTTTTGAAACAGGTACCGGTTTTGTATTATCATTTTGTTTGATTTATAATGCTGCTCCGTCCAAAGCCGACGGCACCAAGTACTCAACTTCAGTGCAACAGTTTTTTAATTTCAAATTTAACCTAAATTGTTTGTCTATAATTATGGTTATATGTAGATAAATTAAAGGCTTTTATTATTGACCATTATAGTACGAACTATATTTAATATATCATTGTAATGTACTATTATATTTTTTTTGCAGAAAGCAATGGACAAGAAAACTAGAGAAATTACTGAGAAATCAGAAGATCTACCAAATTCACCTAGAAATATAGAGGTGCTCACAATGGAGCAAGTAGATGATAAAGAACTTCTACCTGTGATAAAGGATGAAAAAGCAAACGACAGCGATGCTCACAGTGAAGATCTTAATTCTAATGATGAACAAAATAATGTTAATAGCTCTCCGTTTTATGAGAGCAGTGATAGTAAAATAGAATATGCTATTAAGTTAGACGACAATGACACCTTAAGTGACATAGATGACATCAAAACAGACACAGCATCTGCAGATAGTGAAGACTCTGCTCTTGGCAGCCTGCCGCCTGACACTACCCTTCTTGACAGAGAAGAAGATGCTCAAGATCGATCTGATGGCAGTGACTCAGGGCTTGGTTCAGAGACACCAGATGATACGAAGGTACCCAGTTTTAATTTGCAACTACCTTGTGAAAATGATGAAAGCAATACACAATCAGCATCTGAAGAAAATAATTCAAGTTCTTCTAATACTAATGATCATATTGATAATGACAATAATGTGGAAGTAATAAATAAACCCCTCAAAAGCAGCCTTAAAAGAAAATGTGATGATGAAATAATTGAAGAACCCCAACAAAAGAGAACTAAGCACAATATACAATTTGATAATGTTACAGTTTTTTATTTCCCAAGATCTCAAGGTTTTTCTTGTGTCCCATCTCAAGGAGGCTCAACATTAGGTATGGAATGGACACACAGTCACACCCAGAAATTCACTCTAGCTGAGCATGCCCTAGAACAGCGACGGTTACACAGACAAGTTCTACAACAATTAAAGAGTGAGAGGCACACATTACAAGGTGTATCTCTATCATCAAGTGAAGATAGTGATACCGAAGAAGAAACAAGTGACATATCTGAATCAGAGCTAGATTTGGACAGTTATTACTTTTTACAACCAGTACCGACAAGGCAGAGAAGAGCTTTACTAAGAGCAGCAGGTGTGAGAAAAATTGAAGGCTATGAAAAAGATGAATGTAGAGACATAAGAACTTCACGTGAATTTTGTGGCTGTGCATGTAAAGGTGTCTGTAACCCCGCTAATTGCTCGTGTAGTTTGGGTGGCATTAAATGTCAAGTTGATAGATTAAATTTTCCATGTGGGTGTACGAGAGATGGATGTGGAAATACTACTGGCAGAATAGAGTTTAACCCTATGAGAGTTCGAACTCACTTTATTAATACCCTCATGAGGGTAGGTCTTGAAAAGAAAAATGAAGAGGCTCAAGAAGCTGTTAAAAGAAAATGGGCAGAAGCACATGGTGTCAATGCCCAATGTGGCACTAGTACTTTTGAAAAAGAAAATCACCTTAACCATGAGGACATGTCTTTATCTAATATGAACATCCCTCACAGGCTTGGTATGGAATCTTGTATAAACACAAATTTTAACAATATACATCACAATTTAAGCAATCCCAGTACTAATCAAAGTGACACATTTAGTTTTAGAAATGAATCTCTAGACCACAGAAATTTAAAAAATAACATGCTAAGCTTCGAAGATAAATCTGATCACCGCAATCACGACCCTTACACATCAAACATACTACAAGGCAAAGGACCTCCTTATACCACCACAAATACTATGGAATTTAACACAATGACAAACAATATACAACGATACCAATGTGATCTCAACTATTCTTACGATCAACACTCAGACCATCATTTCAAGGGTCTGCAGAGTTTTTCAGCAGCTAGTTTTGAGGAGTTCGCCCATAACTCTCAGATGTCGATGCTCAATCATTACGGCCACATGTACATGTCAGATTACATGCAGAAGCCGAACTCTTGTGTTCCCGAACACAATTCGATGCAATATCAATCAATGTCTCATAATCATTATAATATATATAAAAACACAGAATGCATCACAGAAAACAAAGCAGAAACACATTATACCACATTGATGACAATGCCATATCAACAAAGCAATAAATTGCAAGCTGTAGATAACGACGAGAATTGGTTTAGTCATAATACACTTTTAAATTTGGACCATTCGGTTCAAGTCACGCAAGAATCAACTGTAGTTCAGTCGGAACCTGCCCAAGTGGTGGCGGAAAGTGACAATTGTGAAACAACTGAAAACTTTGGTGAACTTATTAAAAAAACTATGGTAGAGTCTGTTACGGTATAGATGAATTATTTTTTGTTGTTTCTTTTTTATTTCAATGAATTATCATGTTAATAAGTTTTAATCTATTGCGTCTACAATTTTATTTATTTTACTATAATTAATTTGTCTAAGTACCCTATAATATAGTTATTTAAAATATATTTCTTGATATATTATTTTTCCTATGTATAATAAGTAGTAAATAGCTAAAAGAATAACGTAAAAGTTGTAGTTTTATTCCCTCCAAATTCCACGTTCCACTAAAATAAATAAAAAATCAATATCAATAAACCAAAAATTGTATCATGAAAATTGTAATTTAAAACTTTTTTAAATGTCTAAAAATAATTTAAACATTTTTTTTATTTTTAAATATCATATCATCGTATTGACGTAGCTATTTATTGAAGCGCAAAGTTCGTGAGGCACCGACCAGAATATCTTCAAAAATTTACTTCGTAAAGCGCCATCTACGATGTATGTACGAAATTACTAAACCTATATTTATCTCATTCAGTTTGAGCCCAGTTCATGCTCCACCTGGCGTGTAAAATAATCTCTGACTAATTCGATTCATTCAAATATCTATTTTTGGCTTGTAATAAATATTAATTCATAATAATTAAAAATCAAATATCAATCGGTTCACGTTCACGCTTTTTCCCGTATATAGCAATGAAGACAGGGAAATATATAAATAAATTAGCTTCACGCTGTATCCCGCACACAGCAGGGTAGGCAGAGGGAACCTAGTGTTAAGACACTCCGTTCCCCACTTTCTGCCGAATTCTGGAGGCATTGCGTGTTGAGTGGCAGAGCTCAACGCCGCGCTTAACCTCGACACCAGAGCGAAGAAATGGAAATATAAATTTAAGTAAATATTTCATCTCCTCGAGTGAGGATCGAACCCACAACCAGTCGATTTTGCAGTCACCTCGTGCCGCTGCGCCAAGACCGGCCTCAAACATATTGTTAAGACAAACGAACTTTGCATTTGTATGAGTGACCACCAAGAGTATGCCGCAAAAAAATTCTTAAAAATATAACTTATTATTAAACTTATCAATAAAAAAAGTCAAACAAAATTATATCAATTCTTTCACATCAAACATCCTCATCATTTTCACTATCGTCTTTTGCATCGTTTATGTTAATAATTAATCGTTCTATCGTTTATCGTTCTATTATATTATCAACAACAGCGTTAAGTCCACAATGTTTTGCATTTTTTTACTGCTTAAACGCATACATTTTTCCATTCTTGTACAATGATAAATTTTTAACTATCAACAACATTCGCTTTTATAACATTACTTTTGATATTTAATGCTCCCAGATATATTTTTCAACACTTCCGGATTGTTAATAATAATATTATACTTATTTAGAATACGTTTTCTAAATAAGTATTTTTCTTTCTTAAGTGTGGAATAACACTAAAAAATGTTTAAAAATTGTTAATAATAGTTTTATAAAACATTTCGCAACTCATATTTTTTAAATTATATAAAAAAAAGAATAAAAGAAAGCCTGTTTCTTTCTTTTGACCATTTGGTCAAAAACTATATATAAATATTTCATCATTGACATTTTGTGCCCCCATCGCAAATATGTGAAAAAGTATCTTACTTAACTTTTCTCAACTTTTCCTGGTCCATTGGTTATTGGCATTCATCTCAAAAAATCTGTACTTTGTTACTTGATCATATTATTCAAAAGTATTATTTTAAATACTTTTAACATTTTTTTTTTAATATTCGAGGCCGGTCGTGGCGCAGTGGCATGAGGTGTGACTGCAAAAATCGACTGGTTGTGGGTTCGATCCCCACTCGAGGTAATGAAATATTTACTTAAATTTATATTTCCATTTCTTCGCTCTGGTGTCGAGGTTAAGCGCGGCGTTGAGTTCTGCCCCTCAACACGCAATGCCTCCAGAATTCGGCAGAAAGTGGGGAACGGAGTGTCTTAACACTAGGTTCCCTCTGCCTAAGCCTCTGCCTCGTGAAGCTGATTTAATTTTTAATATTTTTAACATTTTAAAGTGTTAATCCACACTTCGGAAAGAAAAATACTTATTTAGAAAACGTATAAAAATTTGAACGTACTCTGAACGGACTCGAACCCTCGCCTCCTGGAAACCGACCAGGCGCTCTGACCACTAAGTCATACGTTCGTGAACGTATGACTTAGTGGTTCACGTTTTCTAAATAAGTTTTTTTTTAAGTTTTATTCCACACTTAGGGAAAGAAAAAATCCTGCTACGTTCAAATTTTTATACGTTTTCTAAATAAGTAGTATTATTTTAAGGTAAAAAAAAATATTATGAAAGTTGGCACATATGGACGATTTGTTTGTTTATTCATACAACGACATTAATTTTAATCTGGGAACTCTCTGCTCGCGGATTATAGATACAACAGAAACTACAAAATCAAAAATGGAAAAGATAATAATATAACAATATTATAAAATAAAAATACATAATATCTTTATAATTTCAATAATTTTATTATAAAAATTTAATCATCACATTTTTTTGTTATAAAAATATTTTTATGAATAATGAATACGCAATAATAATACTGGAACAAAATAAAATCACAGGAGGTCAAGATTTTTGAGTCAATTTCCATACTTTAATTGACTTGTCATCGCTGGCTGTAGTAAGGGATTTCGAAAGACTGTCGAAATGAATACTCTGAATTAAATCTGAAATTATAATTAGAAAATTTTAATAATGTATTATTATATACTTTTTATTTTAAATAAATTCATAATTTCATATCTCAGACACATTCTTAGTAAATTTTTAGGCTAAGTTTAGGAAGTTACGAGAAGATATCTAAAATATTATACAAAACCAAAGAAAAAAAAAAGAAACAAAATCTTTTAAAAAATACAAATCCATCATAAATGAAACAAAACGAAGTAAAAAATAAAACGAATAGTAAAAAGCATATTATAAAGTTAGTATGCACCGTCATGAGCTTGTACTTTGCTGAGTTGTTCAACACTTATCATGTCCCAGTGTAAGAGGGTGCCACCATCACCACCGAGCCATAGCGCCGACCCGTCACAGCATAGAGACGATATCACTGTTGACACTTGTTTTTGATATACCTATAATGATATAAAATAAGATATAAAAAAATATAAATTATTTAAACTATTTTTTCTTTAGACTGTTTTTTCTGGCAACGATACCAGGTTTTTTTTATTATGTACCCCGCACGTTGGCAGAGCAAATCCGGGAAACTAGTTCCCATTAAGACAATTCCCTTCCCTGGATTGTGGAGGCATTGCGTGTTATCAATCGATATTATGTATAGCGTTGTAAGATTTTCTTATATTAAATGATTCATTATTTTTTTTTAATTAATTTTTGTACGTTATTTTAAAGGATACGTGTATATGTAAATATATGTGAATACTATTTTTTAAATAGTCCAATAACCATATCACTATTAAGATTAAAGATAACCACATAATCATAAACAATATGTCTACATACAAATAAGTAATAACCCATTTCCACATATATTAATAATAATTTGTTTGTTATTTTTTGGTTATAATTAAAATTTAAATATGTTTTTACTATTTATTGCATTACTCACAGAATTCAACACACTAAGGTCGGTGACACTCAAGTCTCCACTTTCACTGGAAGTCACTATTCTCTCCTCTGATAATAGACAGACACCAGTTACAGCTGAATTGTATATAGATAATTTATTAATGAGCTCCTTAGTTGAGAAATCCCATATAAAAACTTCACCATCGGATGTGCAAGCTAGTATGTCAAGTATATGCCGTCTGTATCTGTAAATTGTGATTTTTTTCTTTAGATTCACACTGTAAGTAAGGTAGGTAAAGGTCCTTGGAACCTAGTGTTAACACTCCGTTTCCATTAAACCGTTCCCTCCCGTTTCACCGAATTCTCGAGGAATTGCGTATTGGAGCAGAAAATGGCGCCCAGGGTGTCTTAACACTAGGTTCCCTCTGCGTACCCTGCTGTGTGCGGGATACAGCGTGAAACTGATTTATTTTTTTATTTTATTAGTCTGACTATTTTTGGACTAGTCAACAAATGTTTATTTTTTTATTNAGGCGCTCTGACCACTAAGCCATGCGTTCTCGCCAAGCTACGTCGAAATTTTTATACGCTTGTTACAACTTATTTATGTTGTTAGCATCTCTGTAGGGAGATTTTTACAAATTTCCGCTACCCAAAGATAATTACTAAGAATTATCGTTTGGCAAGAGAGAATACTATTTTTTAAATATTTTTGAACATTTTTAAAGTGTTATTCCACACTTAGGAAAGAAAAATACTCGAACCCGCGCCTCCTGGCGCGGGTTCGAGTCCCGCTACGTTCAAATTTTTATACGTTTTCTAAATAAGTATTTTTGTTTCCTAAGTGTGGAATAACACTTTAAAAATGTTTAAAAAAGAACATATTGCCACTAAGGTCTCTAGAAGTAAAAAATAATAGAAAAAATGGTAAACCTATAAACAATAGCGGTGATTTTCCCATCATGGTCGAACTCTGCTTTAAGGCCACGTAAAGCTTGGCCAGTTTTGCCCACGTTTCCCCACACTCGCACTACGCCGTCCCATCCACCCGATATTAGTAAGTGGTCTAACAAGAAAAAAAATAAAGAATATTAGAACAAAATTAGAAAATAATTTACAATCAAGAAAATAAATAATGTATTTTATTATTCCACATATAACATATTATGTTATAATATTAAAATACTTATATTAATTTCTTTAAAGAAGGATACTACATTGGTTTCAGTTATGTTTACGGGTATAATAGAAATTCTAATAAATTTTGTAACGGATATTAATTACATTGAAAAAAAAATTATGAAAAAATTTTCGAATTTCGGTCATTAAATTATCATGCATGGTGGAATTATCATATCATAGGGTAAAATATTTCAAGCCCATACCTACCTAAAAAGATAATCTAAATTCGTCAACAGTTTATACGGAGGATTATTTTTATTTAATGATTTTTATCCATACTGTATTACGTGTAAGGCAGTTATGAACGAAAGATACCTACTACTACAAAAATACCACTAAACGTTGCCGTTCTGCCACTTTTTATCCTCAAAAGACATAACAGAACGAGTAAAGGATATCTTTCGTTCTGTTTTACGCAATTATCTATTTTCTATAATAAACCTAAACAACGTTCAAATGCACCGCCAAAATCTACGACTCTATTTCGTGAATGACGCTTTGACAGATTAGTGCATATTTACATAATTCTTAACAAATGGCGTTTTATTTTACAACGATAATTTTATTATTTATTTTTTTTGAAAAAAAACGCTTCTTTAGTTTTTGGCAAAATCTCTTTCGTTTTTTTTTGTAATTGTATTAAGCTTTTATAGAATATTTAAAACTATGCATAAAATTGCACGTGACACGTCGACCTCATAAAAATGTTATAAAAATCTACTAAACCAACAATATAGCAATACAATTGTTATTATTATAATAAATTACTATTTATTCAGTTTATATAAAAGATTATTTTTTACAACATTATTTATTCTGTAATAAATAATAATTTATAAATAATTCACCTTTTTCAAGCCACTGTAAACAGCTAACAGAGTCATCATGCGCTCGAAAACTTTCAACAACACGTCCATACTCTACATCATACAAGTAGCTGAAAATATGAAAAAAATATTATTACAACAAAAAAATAACTAACTAAAGTGTAAGGGTTAATATATAACTATACCATATTCATTTTGGCATGAGACAAAAGGTAAACAAAGAAATACTGTTTCGAAAGCTTCTATGCAACTTTTTCATGTTTATTTCATTTGATCCATGTTTATTCATGTATTAAAAAATCCATATAACAAAAATAAGCCTATTCTCTATCATTTTTATAGTATTAAAATGCGTCAAAAATCGTACATAATATTTATGGTAAAATGGGCTGAATACAAATTTAGAAGAGTATTTTTGTCAACACAACTTTAAATGAAACTGAAACGATGATGAAACGCAGTTTTAACTACTCTATAAAAATCTAATACAATTAAAACAAAAGAGATTTTTCCAAAAATGAAAAGGTGATTTTTCCAAACAAAATAATTAATAAAATTATCGTTTTAAAATAGCACGCCATTTGTAAAGAATGCACGAGAAAAGCACACAAACCTATAAAAGCAATAACGCCGCAAACGTCACTATTGTACATGTGCAATTATAAAATTAGAAAATATAATTACAAAAATCATTTCATTATCGACGATATCGATAAATTTAAATCATAATTATTATTAACTAATAAGTTCTATAGGCATCGTTCAATAATATTTTTTACATCTATAAATCCATAGATATTTTTTACTATTCTTTAATATATTAATCAATCATGTATAACCTATAAAATATATTTTTTGATTCGTTTACCTTTCATCTCATGCTTTCGTGAATAGGGTATAACTTCTCAGTATTTAATGTATGCGTTCTTTACTTTTGACATTCGATACACAATAGGGAAAAGAAATAAAATCGATTTATAAAGAAAAGTAAGTTCACGCTGTATCCCGCATACAGAAGGATATTCAGAGAGAACTTTACGTTAAAAAACAACGTTCACCACGCTCAAATTTCCCGTAACATTGAACTGAACTCGACGCCGCGCTTTGTCTTGGTACCAATTACAGAATATAAAAAGTAACTCAGATCATCTAGCTGAAATGAAACCTACAACCATCGTTTTCAGTTCCACTGCAGCATATATATTTTCGCCACTATTATGTTAATTAATGCTTACATTTCATTATCCCAGGAGCCAGCAGCTACAATATGCTCGTCAACCATAACGCAGGAACTCAATGGTGTCGTGCACAATATGACACTTCTTATTTGTTTATTTTGCACCGTATCATACACTTTCAGAGTGCCACCTTTGCAAACGGATATTATTCTACTACCTGTTCGCAATACTGCAGTCACAGCCTCTTTATGTAATTTAATAGTATTAACACATTCCATATTGTACTCTTGAGAACTTTTGTTAGTCAAAGGTCTCAGTATTTTCGGTATAATTTTTCTAACGTGAGGTTTCGTGAATATTTGTTTGGGAACTTGACCAAACTCCATTATTTGTACCTCTAGAGCGTGCCTGTCGTTCATATCGTATATACATTCCAAGTCTATCGATCCCTCGTAACATACGTGATGAAAAACTAGAAAAAATATATATAAACAGATATAATTTATTTTAATACTATATAAGAATAATAATATAAATTTACAATGCAACAGGATTTTAATATAATCAAAGCACTTTAGTCAATTGCATTAAATCTCTTCTACTCTTTAGTTTTATCAATTCAAGCCAGACTGTCAGTTGTGAGGGCCCTGGGCTACTTATTATTTTGGGGGCCTGCTAATTATTTTGAAAATTGTTGAATAAAAACAAATGTTTTTAACAATATGTGTAGAAAAAAAATGGACAGTAAGTTACGATTAACAACTAGTTATTGGTAAAAAACCACTGGCACGCCCAAAAAGTTATATTTAAATTGATTAGATTGCAGTCTAGTCTAGTTGAGATTTAATCTACCATACTTTTTTATACTAATTGCCTAATTTTATATATTTTTTTAAATAACTTTAAAATGTACGAACCATTATTAGCCTTAACAGCTTCTTCTCCCCTTTGTTTATATCCAAAAATCAAATCAATCCATAAATGTAAGTGTCTGGATACATATTGTGACTCCAAGGCTTGCCTCATTTTCACGACAAAATCTTCAGGAGAAGTGGCCCAAGGTGGCAAGGTAACATTATCGACTTTGGTACCGTCATGTCTTTCTCCAAAATCAATATCTCTCATATTCACTAGAAAATCTCCTTTTGTGTTTGTGTCATAGAATTCTGGCACTAATTCCTGAAATAGCGAAGTAAAATTAGTTAAGCTATTTTAAAGTTGTAATTTTAGCATCACCAGACCAGACAGACAAAAAATAACCTATATTTTTTTAACTTCACCTGTATCCCACATCTCTCAGGGTAGATAGAGAATCTACTTTCAGGACACTCCGTTGATTGTACATTGCATGTTGATACCAGGCAAGAACCTAATATCTATAAATAAAATAATTCCCCCAAGTGCAAATCGAACCTACTACAATAGTGTTTACTATCAGATCCTGTTCTATAGCGCCATGATAACCTCATAATAAATAATGAAAATTTAACTGCATATACATAGATATATAATATACCTTAAAATCAGACATGTTCTTTAAACAATTATTGTAAACATCTCTAACTGAATTGAACATTCTATCAGGATGATCAAATCTCCCATTTTGCAGACACAACATATATTGCGGATATTTTCGAACCTGTAAACGAATAATTTTTTTTTATTATTATTTTCAAAATACACCAATTAATTAAATATAAAAACGCTGAATTCTCTTGCATGTTGAAATTATTTCAGTCTTTTTCTGGTGGTCGTGGCACGGCATCACCGCATCTGTTGTGTAAATGTGACAGTTGTGGGTTTATTTTCATTTGTAACAATAAATTATTTTCATTTACTCGCTCTGGTGAAAACAGAAAACAAACACTTGTTTTTTAGCTTTAAGTTTTGTCCCTCGTGTTGTAGGAACAGTGGAGAGAACACTAAGACATTTCACACTGCCCTGACCAACCTAATTTGAGACACTACATGTTGAGCGGCGGAATTAAATTCCACACTAATGTCATAATATAGTTTATATTAGTAACACACAACTCCATTCTTTATTTCATTTCATATATAATATAATATCCACAACATGAGAATCGCCTAAAAAGCTATACTTGATAGACTAAATAACTGTCAACATATCATGTTGCTTATAAATTACAAGCAAATAAATATTTAACTCACTAAATAAAACAGGACAAGACCGGGTGCAGAATAATGGGATCCATATAAAAATTTTGGATCTGACATTTCATGGTATCTTTCTAGTAATTTTTCCAATCTGTCTGGGTTCAGTGATCCCATAGGCTTGGACAAGTCTCGGAATGTTTCTACACTATCCAAAACTAACTTATCCGATATATAATCTACCACCACCCAAGGAAAGACTGGATATTGAGTGAGATCATTTTTACTTCTATCAGCCATACTTGAAAATAGGACATTATTTTAAGTGAATAGTCTAATAAAAAACAATATCATTGCTATTTAAAAAGGAAAGACAAATAATTTTACCTATAGATGAAACTTAATAATACACAATTAATACATAATACAGAAATATTGGTATTCTAATATATTTTTGAACACAAACATTTCTAGTTTATATTGAACTAAAGTAAGAAATACATCAACTTTGGAGCAGTATGACAGTATCTCATTGCAAATATGATGGATGTGGGTTCGATAATTCATATACAAAGTATTATATATTCAGGAAAAGCCAGAGAAAGAGTGTCTTAACACCAGGGCCTCTCTGCCTGCTCTGCTATATGCAGGATAATGTATGACGCTGAGAAAAAACCATTGTTATTTATATTTTTGTTATTTGTTGAATAAAGCTATGTGACTTAACTAACATTAAATTCTAACATTAAAAAATTCACATACATACCAATTAAGGTACATCAAATAGTCATAGTTAGATACAATTCCATTTTGCCATTGCAGAGTCATCTCTTCTATATGTACTCTTTCTAGATGAACATGAGGAGATTCTTCAAGTAACTGGTAGACACTATCACGGTCTGATTCCGATGGAAAAGTTAAATAAATATAAGGTATGAAATTTGATTCTGAACAATATATTTCAAGTCCCTGTAGTACAAAATAAAAAAAACGTTTTAAGGAAAATACAAAGAATTATAGTGAAGTTGTTTTAAAAATCATCAAAGTTATTCTTAATTTGTATGCAAGTGACAACAATAAGCAAAACAAATCCACACCATAAAGTTTCCATAAACATTTAAAGCATAATAAATATAAAAATAAAAATTATAAAACATACAACAGATACATACAACTTGCCTTAATAAAAATCTTCTTTTGTATATCCTCTTTATTTGTTCCAATTTTATTTTCAATATGGAACTCTGTAATTAAATAATAAAGAAATACATATATATATATATTGTTTTCCACTTCTATAACAGAACATGTACAAGAGTATAAAAGCCATCATGAATGAATTATTTTCATTTCACTCTAATAAGATATACCCACCCTAATTTAGGCAAAAGATTGAAAACACAATGTCTTGCTACTAGACTAGCTATGCCTATCCTGCTATATGCACACAGGTTGAAGCTGATAAAAAATATAATATTATAGCATATAATTTTTGATAACTTAAAAAATGTAATTGACAACAAACATGATCATTACTTACATATATCAAGACTATTTTTTATTGTAGTACAGTGGGACCAGTTGAGGCCATTGCACCACAATGTGACAGTGTCAGAGACAGACGCAGACAGTATCGACACCATGGTTGTCGGTTCAATCCCCACATGAGACAGAGAAAGTAGGATGTTGAATTCCACCAATCATCACCTAATGTCTCAAATTCAGAAGAAAAGAGTAGGATTTCTTAGATACAAATCTTGATTTCTCCTTGATCCTGATTCAAAAATCAATGATTGCTGGGTGGAATATAGTGTGAAGCAGGTAGAAATATTATTTTACTCACATTTTCAATATTACTAAATGGTTGAAAATAAAGTGAAGTAGGGGTTATTGCAAGTTTTCCATTATGCCTAACTAATGGTGAAATTTTTTCTGCTTGAAATTGGCAAATTATTTTTTCAGTAAAATCTTCCATCATAACTGGATCAAAAATCATTCTCATGTATCGAGAATGAAGAATTGTTGCGATCATACTGTTGTGTTCTGGAGCATGGAGAGAGGATGCCCGCTTTAGCTGCTGCATTTGTATTAAGCACTCTTCAGCCGATGAGAAATCAAACGAGAAAAAGAAATCTTTGTTTTCATAGTTAAACTTATATGGAGCTAGTATATTTTCTTCTAACATTTCGGAATATTGTGTTACACTCACTTTTATAATGTTCTGTTGATTATACATATTTTGCACTGTATTAATATTCACACATTCCTTAAAATGTAGCTTTACTAGTGGATGTTTCCATTCTCGAGGCTCAAAAACAAGAGATTTTGAGCAAAGCTTCAGACGGCCTTGTTTCGCACTTTCGGTTATTGAACATGCTTTCTCACTCATAGTACATGAATAATCTTCAAAATATATTTCGCCCGGCTCTAATAGCAGCATGGAAAATCTAAAACAAATAATAAAATACTTTTATTATAAGAAATTATTGTTTATACAATATAAATGTGTGTCACCCAATTGTGTACCTTGATTTATTCATATTGAAATGTTTAACAAATTTTGCTAAAATATATTATATATAATAATTAGATAAAAATATTATCATTCCTATGACATTTAATTAACGACTTTTTCATCACAATTTACAAACAAAGGAACATAAATAAGTCTACGTGATTTATTGTCACTTCTATGAAAAATAAAAATTCTCAAATACTATTCACTTAGACTGAAAAATTAAATACTTTTAATAAAAGAAATGTATATTAACTGCTCTTATTATAAACGCACATAAAAAAATTAATTTAAATTGCTGTCTGATAAATTTTACAATTGTCAATAAGCTTTATCTAATCAATTAATAATTCATAATCATAGATATTAGATATAAGACGACAGCGAAACAAGATTATAAGAAGCATCTGTCAAAGATGATACTATAATAGACAGATAACAAATAGAACCACAAATAACAAATTAACTCACATTATAAATGGTTTATTAAATTTTAAGTATAATGTAATAACAATAAACATAGCAATTATATGTGCAATATCAACTTTTTAGGCTACCGAATATAAAATAATTTAAAAAAAAAGTAGGTAGTTATTAATAATATATTTTACTAATACTTCAGAGTCATACATAAGCTAGCTATATGCTATTTTGGATGACTGTCGCTCGCGTCTCTATATTAAATTATCTGATCTTACCTGAAGTTTACCCTAAATACAGCTACGAACTTGACAAAACTGGACGAGATTATAAAAGCTCTCTCAGTCCTTTACCAATTAACTTCACCCATGAAAAAGTTTTCATTTAATGAGGTCGATTCAACCATTGCAAAACTCAGGCTAAATACCTCCTAGTTACCTTATTATTTACTTTGAAAGAATTTCAATATTCAACTTGTCTTACTTACTGTGATATACAACGCTAGTTTACGGCGAAAATTAGTATCTGACCAGAAGAAAGTGGCAGAGATTATTCTCAGACCATAACCAAGGAAGAATCTGCAAAGCGTTTCATCGTATTGACTTATAAGATATTTGAAACGTTAATCCTGAAACGACTGACCCCTAAGCTGGCCAAATCTAAAAGCATTCCAACCAATAAGTTTAGCTCCCGAAGAGCTCACGGGACAATAAAATAGGTACACCTTTTGGTAGTAAAAATAAATGATGCTCATGAACACAATAAATATTGCTCAGCAGCTTTCTTCGGCGTAACACAAGCATTTGACATGAATGCCTCCTTTACAAATCCGACCAAATATCAAATGTTCCATAGGAAAAAGAGTAATGTCTCTAAAAAATTTGCAAGCACTATATGGCTGCTTGCGAGGATGTCGATGGTGGTTTTGGCATCCTCCACTGGCTCGACTTTCGGCTTGCTGCTGTCGAACAGGCTGGGAATTTAACCTATTGTAAGCAAACCAGCCGCGACATAAAGATGCTACTCGTGAGCTCCCTTAGAATAGTCTAATTTGTTCCCAAATTAAACTATTCTAAGGGAGCTAACGGTCCCTAACTGCTAGACCTGAATGCGCCGAGCCGCGGCCGAGTAGTCGAACAGCCTTTTAATATCATAAAATAGGTTTTTTTATATTGTAATACTCCTTCATATTATATGGATATGCCACAATTCGTAGTATTTCGTAAGTATACCATGCACGACAAATGTCAGTAAATTCATAACCACCACACCAGAAATTTTATTATCTTATATACAGTACCGTACTGAATATTTTAATACAGCACCGTATATTTTATAAATACAAGTAAAACTCTATGTTATTTATTTTTATGTAGCCATTTGAATATGACATTGCAATATTAAACAATGCGAAGATATAATTTGATATTCTATATTTATGTGTTGTCATTCTCATTTGTGATTCATCAAATTAGTTTAAAAAAGCGCGGATTTTAAATTTAGTTAGCTTAATATTTTTATTTTTTAATTTTCTATTTAAACTCACTTATATAAAATGCAAGAAGCTACGAATGCTATATTTCAAATGCGCTTTCCTCAAAAGCTGTGGTATTTGTTGGACTTGCAAACGTCCGCTATAATATGGGGAGGCACGGGTCGTACAATTTTATTAAACTATAGACTTCTTCAAAACTATTTGCAAAGCGATCATTCTATCTTTAAAACTACTAATATTTCTAGTTTTATTAGACAGTTAAATCTGTACGGTTTCCGAAAAGTTACTTCACACCTTCAAGATCCTTTGTGCAACTCAAGTAACCCATATATGCACGAATTTATTCATGACAACTTTCAGTACGGTAGACCTGAATTACTTAACAAAATAACTAGAAAGGCTTTAACTATAAAAAGAGGATTTAAACCAAAGGTAAAAGTGAAAGTAAGTAAAGTCGTTTCTATAAACAAATATTACATATACTTATCTATCATAAACTTTTTAGAATTTAGATATCTCGGATAATTTCGTATACATTTCTCCTTTACAAAAAGCAAGGCGTGCTTTACGAATAGCCTTAAAAAAAGCAGCCCAAGATTTTCTTATTTTCAGTTCACCAAAGCTTGACTATAATTTACAAGGTGAAGGTAAATTTGCTTTTGTTCATTGCATTGCATTCATATTATTTTATTGAAGCCTTACATTTATTTTCACTCATTTTACTACAGATTATGAAGAAATGTATGATAATGAAGAAAATATTGAATTTGATTGGGTCATACCAGAGAATGCTTCAAATAATGAAAATGAAACTAATCCAGGTTTTTTCTATTTACCTTACTTAATTTCTTCTCTTATTCTTTATGAATTACCTTACCATACCTAATCCTTTACTTCCTATCTATATGCCTCTTTTAACTTATCATGCAGATATTAATACTCCTACAGAGACGGTGTCTGACAATTTGAGGTAAGTCAATATTAATATTTATACATACTTAATTTGTTATAATTATCTTATTTAATTAAATAAATAAGATATGGAATAATAATTATAACTACAAAGATCTAATGCCCTGTACTTTTTTTACTATAGGGAAGCTTCTCAAGATGATATTTTAGATTTTTCTGTTGAATCTTGCCAACAAAACAATGATAACTTTACATCTCAATTCTTAAGCACACCAGACCTAGACTCGGAGGATAATTCTGGTGTAGAATTATTAGCAGAGTTCAACATTAACAATGAAATAGATGGAGACATTGCTAAGAAAAGAACTTATAGTGAAAGTAATTCATTGAATTGTGTTCTACCATCTGTAACAGACGAATTAGATGATGGAGTGATTGAGGTACTTAAATGTTATTTTAATGAATACATAATGTTTAAATATATTGCATATTGAAATCTAATTATAATATATGTATTACTTTACAGAAAAATAATACAAATCCTTATAATGGTGAATGGGACCAAATGTTTTATGACATTGTAGGTAATAAAGGCTCAAGCCAGGAGGGTTCAAATTTGAAGGATCTCTACTCTCAAATATCACAAACCATAGATTTACTTAACTCATAAATATTTAATTAGTCCAAAATAAAAGAATTTCATATACTTTTTGCAATGTATTAAAGTATTTATAAAAAATTGTTTTCATTTCTTTTGTTTCTTCTTTTCTGCTTCTTCTTCCTTTTCTTTTTCAATTACTGACACATATGAATTTATTGTATCCAAATCCAGCATTTGCATGGGTTGATTACGTCTCATAACAGCAATTTCTAAATTTTTCTGACCTGATTGAACAACTTCAAGGAGGGCCCTTATTGCAAGCTGTGAAAAAATTATATTTTTAACTGACAATATTTTCATAACATATGCAGTAAAATTAGTATTAAAGTATAAATGGGTGAAACTGTTGCTATCATATATGCTTCTATTTAATATAATAAATTGTAGATTGAATAAAAAAGAGAAGAAAAATCAACAATATTATAATAAAACACAGATCGGACATAATAATGATTATAACCTTTACAGCACCATTTTCTGAAGCAACCTCTTCAGCAGTGTAATTTTTCTCTAAGAATTCTCGGACAGTTTTAGCTGACCTTCCTGTAGCATTTGCTTTCCATTCGTAATAAATGCCCGATGGTTCTGTTTGGAATAGATGTGGGTGCCCATCATAATCAAAACCACCTATCAAACATGATATGCCAAATGGACGCCGTCCATTGCTTTGAGTGTACTTTTGTTTAAGACCAGCGATGTATCTTGTTATGTATTCTAATGTAACTGGATCTTCAACAGTGAGTTTATGGGATTGACATTCAATTTGAGCTCGGTTTATCAGAATACGTGCGTCTGCAGTTAAACCGGCAAATGCCATAACCACATGATCATCAAGTAGGCATATCTTTCTTACAGTTCTTTCTTCCTGCAATTTTGCCACAGATTTTTTTTCAACTCCAAGAACAACCACATCTTTACCTCTCACACCCACCTGAAACCATATAAATATATTACTATGTTATTTTTCTATTCTTGTTTAGTTATTATACTAAACAAAATTTACTTACCGCCGTGGATCCCTTTCGTACTGCTTCTTGTGCATACTCTACTTGTAACAAATGACCATCGGGGGAAAATACAGTGATAGCTCTATCATATCTCGCCGACATTTTTTAAGCTATTACAAATAACAAATCTCAACAATATTCTTGATTCTGCTTAGTAATTGTTAGACTGAAATTAGACAAGCGCGAGCCGACAGAATACAGATTACAGAAACTACAGAATATAGATTATTTATATACCGTGACAAGCCAAATAGAAATAGTGACAAATAAAAATATAGAGTATAAAATGTTAAGGAAGCACAAGTTTATATAAAGAGTTTTTATATTTGTGTGTTCCTTATTTATATTGTATTCAATCTCATTGATCTTCAGTTATTATTTTACACATTGACATATTGTAATAAAATATCTGAACAACGAAATGTATTTTTCTCAACAATAATATATATTTTATGAATTAGTTAAAACGTTGTTTTTGTTAACTTTAATATGGTAGCAGAGCGTTAAAAGTAAACAATAATAAAGACCTATAAAAGAAGAAGAAAAGACTAAAAGAGTTACGATGGCATCAGCAAAACTTGAAATAGGACTTTTCGATGGATCTAATTGGGCAACTTGGAAGTTTAAAATAAGGTTGTTGCTTCAGAGTAATCCAGGCACTTTAGACGCAGTGGAAGGAAAACTACAAAAGCCAACTCTTCCAGGTGAGCAAACAGAGGCTAATTTAAGCAAATATAAAAATGATTTGCAAAATTATTTAAAAACTGATAGCACTGCAATGCTGCTTTTGACTACCAACATGTCAGACGATATACTCACGAAAGTAATGCGTTTTATGACAGCAAAAGAGATGTGGGATGAATTGAACCATCTTTATGAGAGAGCGTCAGAAGATCGATCATATGAAATATGTATGCAATTCTTTAAATACAAAAAAGATCCCGCACATGATATAGGGTCACATTTGTCATTTATAAAGAATATATGGCATGATTTAAAAAAGAATTTAGTGGACAGCGAACTGCCAGATATATTACTGATTTGCAAAATTTTAGATTCTCTTCCAGAACAATTTTTCAATTTTAAATCGAGCTGGTTACTTATTTCAAAACAAGATCGTACTATTGAAAATCAGCTAACTGGTCTTCTGCAGAAACATGTTCTACGACAAGCTAAACATAGCTTCATAGCTTCATAGCATATATGTTTGCATAGCTTCATTGACATATTGTAATAAAATATCTGAACAACGAAATGTATTTTTCTCAACAATAATATATATTTTATGAATTAGTTAAAACGTTGTTTTTGTTAACTTTAATATAAAATAGTGCGGATCGTAGTAAGTCATTGTGATATTCAATTATTATAAAATATTTCTAAAGTTATGTTAACTTCATAGGTATCGTGCCGTATCTATGCCGTATAGTAAAAAAGAAAGAATTCTTTTTTACTTACTACACAAAACAAGGAAAGTGTTTTACATTATAATATCCAAAGATTTTTGTTAGTAAATCTACAATTTTATTCCTTTTTATTTTAAGAACAAAATTTTCGTTATGATGGCCGCTAAAATATATTGACGTTAAATCAGAAGAAATTTATATACGGTTCATTGTTGTTGCTTGAACTGCTAAAATATTTGTATAAGGAAAGTTGCTATTTTCTGTAGTACAAACGATGTATTTCTTGTTGGAAAATCATAAGTCTTTTGTATTCTTCTTTGATATATCAAAAATAAATTTACTGCATTAGTAAGTACAATTGTAATTTAAATTTAAGAATACTGGTGAAACATTTTTGTATATGTACAATTTTCTAATAGTTGGGACGAAGAGAGACGAAATAGAGGTGGTTACTTTAATAAAGACACGCCATGGGATAGATAAAAACGTGAACATTTGTCTAGATAAAATTGTTGTTAGGGTTGATACAAACTTATGTTTTGGGTTTTTAATCTGTCAGTATCGTACTCTTCGGAGCAAGTTAGCTGATCGGCTAAGCGTAGTGCTAGAGACAGAGTGGCTTTAGTCACCAGGCCCTACAAAAACTTCTTAAGCTTAGTTGGCTTAATAAGTATAGATGATTAAGTCGCTAAAAAAAGGTGGTGATCACAGTCCCGGAATCACTACTTGGTCCTAGAGGTATGACGTCAGCTCTGGTGCAATGCCCATGCGAATCAACTAAACTATCGTGGAGAAGAGACGGATCTAGACAGGATGGAGCTCTGCCAAGGTCCAGATTTCCGAGGAGCGACCTGTGTGCTGCTTCGGATGCCTATTGTTGGGTCACAGGCCTCGGTGTCCATCAACAATAGTGAGGGGACATCTTTGCTTCCGTAGCGATAAGGGAATAAGTTTCAAACACATCACGCCACACCACAGTGCATGATATCTTGACTCCGTCAGAGCCGCAGTTTGCCGTCAGTCACCGAGAATAATGTTGGTTCTCGGTATCTTAACGCCAAGTCCCGACCAATTCCACTTCTAACAGTAAGGAAGAAGGGGTCCAGAAATGGGGCTTACTTTTTAGATTGTACCTTCTCAATGTAGGGACGGCGTTTACTTGGGTGCAGCACAATGCAAGTTTCGTGGTGGATCTCACTTTTGCCACCCCAGCTGTCGCACATAATGTCACAAATTGGAGAGTTAAGAGGGAGGTGGAGACTTTGGCGGAGTATCGTTACTTTAGGTTTCCACTTAGCTGGTATTAGCAGCCCGGCCCGTGGATCAATTTAGGAGATTTTCAAGATAGACACTTAGTCAGTTCAACGTGGAGCTCGTCAAAGAGGCTGCCATTGTTGTGAAGTAGTGGGATTGTAGAACATACCAGGTCCAGCGTCGCCAAATCAGCGGATCGGGCAGTGGTGTGCGTTGCGGTCATGCCAATGGTCCGACGAAATCCAGTCCAATTACATTAGTGGACGTCCGAAATTGCGGATCTACCAGCATCATGTAGGGTACAAGAGAATAAATGGGTTTCAACCATTTATTCTCCTGTACCTTACATGACGTCCGTTGTTTGCTTTCGAGGACCAGCTAAAGAACGCGTACAGTGAGAATAAGAACTCTCTACGCCTCATTATTTGCCTAGCGAAGCGCGGGAGGAGTTATTAGCGAAGCACGATGTGAGATTAAACAGGGACCCGTAGGGGCACCTATACCTTGCTGCGCTAATAAAAAATGTATGTTCATGGCGCAGTGACAAATCTTGCACATTGTTGTGGAGTTGTATACCATTTGAACGCAGCGGGACTCGAACCCGCGCCTCCTGGAAACCGACCAGGCGCTCTGACCACTAAGCCTTTGTTTTATGGCTTAGTGGTCAAAACGCCTGTTTGGTTTCCAGGAGGCGCGGGTTCGAGTCCCGCTGCGTTCAAATTTTTATACGTTTTCTAAATAAGTATTTCAAGGTACATAGTTTTATTTCACAAACAATAATATTCACAAACATAATGCTACATATCAAATCAGTAACAACCCTAATATTTTCTATTCACTCCATATGGCTTAATTTGAATTAAAAAAAAAAGTGAATTTACTATATGTTAAATGTAAAAACAGTATTAAATCATACTTAATTTTTATCTTTTTTAATCTTTTTGAAATATGGTGTTAATATGCAACTTAAAGCCTAAATCTTTTTCTATCCACCCCATTTGATTGAATGTTGCTTGGTACATCTATCATAAGGCATCTACTTAAAGATTGTTTTTAAGTCTGTTATTTGACAAAAACGTCAAATGTCAATTTCAATTAAAAATATATGAATATGTTAACATGGCGGCTGCCGTAGAAGAATTCCAGCCGTGGTTAATTGATAAATTAAGATCATTAAAAACTGATGAAAATATTTTTGGATCCTATATATCGGGTATTTTAGAAGGTGAAGAATCTGTAGATGAAAAGAAAGACGCTTTAGAAGGCATACTATCTGAAATTGTTGTAAGTAGTTACAATATTTATTGGTTATATCTCAATTTAATAATTTTAAATATTGTCATAAAATCTTTTTCAGGAGAAAGATATATCTGCTCATGTCAATGAAATAATAGATAAATGGGAATTATGTAAGCCCAAGGAAGAAGCTCCAAGGGCTGTTACGGATGTAGACCTTCAATTGGCAAAATTGTTGGAATCACAATCCTTAGCCACGACAACTCGTCGGGAATATACTGATGATGAGAAAAAAATACGTGAGGCTATTCTGTCTCAATACAGCCAGCTTCCTGATAATGAGGTATATTATAAATGGTAGCAATGCTGTTGATATCTACATACTAAATTTTAAATGTTTGTAATACTTTTTAGGAAGATCAAGAAAATGAAGAGGAAATAGATTCTCAAGATTTAGTTAGGAACACAAATGCTACAGATGTGGCAGCAGCTGCTCGAGAGCGACGAGAACTAGCCCGTCAAGAAGCTCAGCGGAAGAAAGAAAAGGATAAAGAAGATAGGTAAATATTATATCAATAAATTAAACATGTGAATTAAAAATAAAAATGCATGTTGAGTGGTAGAACTTGCCATACTTACCAGGGCTGGAAAATGTATATAATAAAGTCTCCCCAGTGGAAATTGATCATACAACTATTGTGTTTACAGTTGCATGTTGATTTAATGTGGTTTTGTACTTAAATACAGAAACATTTATGTCACTCAAAATTTACATTTTAAATTAGGTTTGCATGTTCCCCAAAAAAATATTTCTTTTTAGCTTCATATATCCTACATATAGCTAAGTAGGTAGTAGTAATTAACAGAACCTAGTAAATACACTGTTGTTCATTTTCTGTCCAATTTTCCAGACTGAATTATTTATTGAATAATTTTTAAAAATTATTTACATTCTGATTGTAAATATTTTTTACAATTAGATATTATGCTATTGTGCCACTATGGTCTCAAGTTATATTAATTGTATTTGTTTCAGAGAGAAGCAAAAGGCATTGAAAGAGGAGAAAAAAGAAAAACGTAAAACACAGAAAGGTGAAAGAAAAAGGTAGCAAGATCAACAATCCTTTATTATTTTATTGAAATTGTTAAATAATTTTACTATTAATGAAAGATCATATTTAACAGAGTGTGACATTTTTATAACTTTTCAGTTATTTTTCAATATTGCTTTTACTTCATAGTTATTTGCATTGCTTCATAATAATGTGAGTAAAATAATTGTTTTTAATAATAGTCAACAGAATTGGCACTTATTTTACATAAGGTATTACTTGTTAGATGTTTAGTTTTTTATGAATGAATTACATTATTTATAAAATAGCAGTAAAAACTTAATAAATTGCTACATTTTATATATTTATTGCACTTTATTTGATCCTTAACTTCTTTAATATATAACATGCTGTAAAATTGTTACATAAAATTCTTTATAAAATAATAATTACCTAGCCTTATGTTAGAAATCTATTTACTATTTTAGTATTCATATGCAATTATGGAATAATTTATTATTATTTGAACTGAACCAAAACATAAACTACCTAACTTAAATAATAATTATTAAGGTCAAGTATTTCTTGTAGTAAATTGGTTGAGCAATCATTTGTACATCCTATGACAAAAAAAAAATGATATAAATATACTAAATGATAGTTTAATTATGTACCTCCATTAATTTTCACATGCATCTACTCTTTGTGTGTCTTCTATATTATCCATTACTAAAAAGTTGTGAGCACCTCCAGCATAAATTTGTGTAATTTTTGATTTAGTATCTAAAGGTACTCTAGTAGGAATAAAAACACTATCATCAGATGATGCTCCTGTATTGGCATGTTCATTCCAGCCCCAGGCCCATAATGTGTTATCATCTGCTAAGCATATTGTGTGCTCAGAGCCAAGTGAAATGTCTTTAACTTGTCTATTCTCTAAAAGTCATAATTTAACATCATTATGTGCAAATTTAAAAGACATAAAATAATTTAAAAATTTGACATAGGTTGTTTCTAACTCGTGCCATTTGCAAACCATAAAAGAGATGGAAGATTCCAAAATAGGTGCAGTTTGGAATCACGCTATGTAAAAATTTTCCTGACTGTTATAATGTTTTAAATAATGTTTAATTGTAATATATATTTCTTTAATAATTTAATCAGTTCACAGTATTTTTTATTAAGCTTCATCCTGTGTTCTGCATATAGTAGGACAAGCAGAGGGAACCTAGTTGTAAGACACTTTGTTCTCCATTATGATATATTTTGAATAATTTACCTGGCAATTTCACATGCATGATTTTTCCTGCAAAAGGTACATCAGTACCTAGTTGGCCATGATTATTTCGTCCCCATGTTAATAAGGAACCATCTTTCAGCCATAGTAATGAATTTGTCCATCCACTTAAAAGTTTCTTCACTTCCTGCTTAACATCTATGTCAATTTTTTCAGGTGCAAAATTTTTTTTATATTTTTCTGAAGACAGTAGCAACTGCCCATGTTTATTATCACCCCATACATATAAAGCCTTCTCCTCAGAGCTCCAAGCTATAGTATGATTCTGTCCACAAGTAATGTGTGAGACATTACACAATTTAGGAACTTTTTGAAATCTGTCAGATTGTAGTATGTGTTTCCCTAAGCCAAGTTGTCCATGTCTTCCACAACCTGTAGTCCATATCTCACCCTTTGAATTCATAATAGCAGTGTGTCTCAGTCCCATAGATATAGAACAAGCATTGACTTGAAGTCTCACTGGATAAAGATCTTCAGGAAAATGATCTTTTGGTAAGCCAAGTTGGCCATGACTATTAGAGCCCCATACAAAAAGAAAGTTATCATCTGTAACACCACTACTGAAATCCCATCCACATGCTATATTTGTAAACTTTATACCACTTAAACGCCAAATACGATTAAATGTGTATGTCTCCGTTTCTTGTGCTAGTTGCTTTTTCAAATTCCATCCACAAGAAAAAATGTTGCCTTCACTATCTAATAGGAGAGTATGTCCACCGCCACAAGAGATTTGTTTGATTGGATTAAAAAAATCGTTTGTTACTATAGTTGGTTTGTCTACTTGTTCACTAATAATATTAAGACCTAATTGGCCATGAGAATTAGCACCCTGAAATTTTGAAAGTAATCAAAAAAAGAAATAAACAGTAGTGAATTATTTAACATTTTACTATAGTTACCCATGACAACATTTTATCTATATATTAATATTTTTTTTAAATGAAATAACGTAGTAACACAGGTAAATTACAATAAGTATTATAAAATATTTAGGAGGATTATAAAATATTTTGTGATTTTTATATCAGGATTATGTCAGACTGGAATTGTCATTGACAGTGACAGCTCACATTGTAAGTGTAAACATCATAAATTAATTCCGTTTCATGCAATTATTTTTTTATTTAATCAAAAATTAAGATCCATAAATTTTATCTAAAATATAAAGTCAAATGTTTTATATCTTAAACTGCAAATATTTCACTACTGTTCAACAAAATTAATGCCTTGGACGTGCGAAAAACCATGGATTTCCTGATCACACAACCATTTATACTCACTGATCATTTATTTAAAATTTGGAAAGCGGAGCCAAAAAAAATCTATTAGAGATTAGAATATATGAAATTTAGAAATAGGTTAACAAAATTATTCAGTTCAGTTCAGTTCTTAATTTATGGCGCTTCGAGCATGCCACTTGAGCACTAATCACTTCGCCAATGTCACGTTGTATGGAGAACACACGAAGGAGATTGTACGGTAAAAAAGAGACTATATTACACAATAAGAGAATGTATGTCAAAAAGTATTGCCTTGACAATCAAAGTATTATTGATTGGACAATCAAAGTATTGCCTTCACCTTGTTACGGGTTCTTAGGTAATAAAAGAATGTTATTTTGTTATATATAGATATGATGTAATAAAAAAACCAACAACCTTAAAAAAATCTTCAAATGGATATAAAATATAACTAAGCCTAGGTACTACTTAACTAATATTAAATTACTACACTAGATCTTATTATATCTAATAGGGCGCCAGGAGAGTTTTTTTTATTCCATATTGACGGAACTTTGCCAAAACCAGCCTCGACTATTCCAGGGCTTTATATATATTAACTGCTGGATTTTTAGTAATCCACTGAGCATAAAGGGCGTTTCGATAGGCTACGACAACACAAACATTAATTAATTAAAATTAAAAATACTTATATAGTTACTAAAATTGCATTATAAGTAAAACTTACCCCTATCGCAGTGAGAAAAAAACACAGTAACCTGAATGTCCACTCTAGCAAGTTCTAGGCATATTTCTTAAATTTCAAAAATTATAACAGTTACGAGCGGTCAATTTATATTCATTGCTACAAAATAGACACACGTCCATCTCCGTTGAACTATGTTTAAGGGATCCTCCTACCCACACGTTACACATATGATTGATATAAAATACTAATAATTGAAGTCAAAATAAAATAAAAATCAATGTGCATAAAGATAGATTTGAACTCGGGTCGCGCGACTACTAAATCCGCACCGATAGCCGCTGCGCTGTTAGACGTTATAAGCACCTGTTAAAATGTCCTATCTCATAATAACCTATAAAATTAAAAAATATACATAATTAGAGTATATACATAAACATGGGTTAGTAATAAATAATATTTTATAAATATGTTAATTTATAGCTTAATATTGTTATATCTAATATATTTAGATAAAAAATTACATAAAGGACTAAACACAAATATTAACAGACATTGAACATTAAGAGCGGGTACAGGATGTTAAATATTTATATATTATAAATAAAAAGTAAAATCCTGTCAAACCAAATTTTGTAAATATGTCTATGAATACTAGAGTATTTATTAGTTAAAATGTGCAATAATACGTCCTATATAAAGGATGGAAGAGTCAGCGCTCCTTTTACGGGAACAGCATATAGGGTAAAATGTTTTAAACCCATATCTTAAAAAACTAATCAAGATACCTCAACAGTTTGTTCAAATAAACCCCATTTCTCGTATCGCCAGTCTTTGAAAACACTCCCTTTATAGCCGCACCCAGTATCATATATTGGGCGTTAATCGTATATTGGGCGTTAATGTTTCGAGTGACTGCCACTATCGTGATCACCTGGAAAGCAAGGTCAAGTTAGCCTCGAAGAAGCTAGGGATAATCAGCAGAGCGAGACGGTATTTCACGCCAAAACACTGATTGGCCTTACATAGGGCCCAGGTTCGGCCTCATGTGGAGTACTGTTCCCATCTCTGGGCTGGTGCCGGTAGTAAGTATCAGCTTGAACCATTTGATCGCATACAACGATCTGTGAAAGGCTTGACACTTTGGCTTTGCGTAAAGACCTCTCCTCGCTGTGCGTTCCCTACCGCATTTATCATGGGGATTGTTCTGAGGAACTGTTTGACCTGTTACCTGTCGCCGAATTTTCTAACCCACCCAGTACGTCACAAGCCTAAATATCATCCACATCACCTCGTACTAACTTCCTTCCACGCACTACGGAGCAGTGGAATGGTCTACCTGCGGCAGTATTTCCAGATGGATATGACATGAGTAACTTCAAAAAGCGCGTCTATCTCCACCTCAAAGACTGGCAATGCACCTGTAGCTCATCTGGTGTTGCACGGGGCCGTGGGCGGCGGTGATCACTTCGCTATATTACAACAATAATTTTATTATTTATTTTGTTTGATAAAAATCAGTTTTTCATTTCTGGGAAAAAATAATAATAATTGTATTAGGCTTTTATAGAGTAGCTAAAACTGTGGTTTCATTTAAAGGTGCAAGGTGCTGACACTTCCATCTTGTATATAGGTAGGTGTTCTATTAATAAAACCCAATTTCAAACAGTAAATTATGCAAATTTAAGATTTATATGATGTTCTTATTGATGGCATTGTTAGAACTGTACCAATTAAATGGGACCACACGAGAAGCACCAGCTTTCAAATTACCTATTACTAGCTGCCTGTCCGCGGTTTCGCCCGCTTAAACTACATGATTATTCATTTAATAAACAGAATTGACTGACAACTATAATGACTTCTAATATGATTTTTTATTACTTTAATCTGTAATCTTCTAATATGTTTTTTTATAATACTATACTATCGTAATGTCTATAAGGTTTTATGATCGTTTTGTGCAATGCTGATACTTGAAAGCTAATTATTTGTTATACATATATATTTTTATAACATTACATTCTTTTTACCTATGTTATGTACGTCATATCATAATTTTAAAACTCTGTTAAATGTTCTGATGTCAGTGAATAATTTAATTCACTCCTTCAGAAACAGCCTTAAATGTAACATTATTGATTTGGGTTAGAATTAATAATATTTTATACAAAATGATTGCTGTAGTTTTCAAGTTAGTTACATATATTATTAGCTGAATGTACAATTGGTAAATATGTAGTTATTACAGAGTGCACGTAGTAAGGATGTTTTAAGATATTTTTATAGATTTATTTCAAAGGAACGAACGAATCGAAGAATCTATGTATTTACTTAATATTTCTTTGAAGATCAAGTCGTTTTTTATCTCTGCTTTTTCACGCTGTATCCCGCATACACCAAAGTAGGTTAAGACAATCCGTTCCCCACTTTCTGCCGAATTCTGGAGGCATTACAAGTTGAGTGGCAGAACTCAACGCCGCGCTTTGCCTCGACACCGGAGCGAAGAAATGGAAATATAAATTTAAGTAAATATTTCATCTCCTCGAGTGGGGATCAAACCCACAACCAGTCGGTTGTACAATCACACTTTGTGCCCCTGCGCCACGACTGCCCTCCCTTATCTGTCTTGAATTAATTACAACTTAAATTTAACTGTTATGATTTATGAAGGTAACCTTCACCAACAATTCAATTTTGTTTACTTTATTCTTTGTACTATAAACAATAGTGCTTTAAAAATGTATATTTTTATCAACAGTCATATAATCAAGACGTTTCGAATGTCATTCTTTAGCCAAAAATCTTATCAGCGCGATTCAGAAAATGATGCTTTATGCACAGCGCCATCTATTGGGCTTAAAGTTAAATTGTAATGTTCAGACAGTTAAAAAATCCCGTTTTGTGTTATAATATGGGAGCCGGAGAGGGGACTTTCGGGATTTAGTTGAGTGCGGCAGATTAACATACGGGGGATTCCTCGTACACGGTTACGTACTTTCACCAAATATGAGCCCCATATATATGGCCGCCCGTCTAGGTTAAAGGATCAGATTAGTAAAAAAAATTGATCATCTGAAATTCTCGAGCGCGTCAGATCAAGGTAGAGTAAGTTAGTTACTTGCTAAATCGTGTATATTCCACTAATCTGACAATTTGGGAGTGACGTAAAGAAGGAAGAGGGCTACAAAGTTGTAAAATAAAACGTTATCTCGACATTCTCGAACGTGGCTAATTTTTCTTTTATTTTATTTTGAAAAATATATAATCTGACGAATTCCACAAACCGAAGTAAAAAAATTATCGATCGATAAAGTTTAATGCAGCTACGAGTTGCCTATATTCCTCTCAAATGATGAGATCGAGTCAGAGGAAGAAGATAATTCTACCGATGAATCTTCATCGTCAGAATCATAAAAAAATAATCATAAGACAATCAAATTAAAAATTTTTACAGTTCTCAAAACAAAAATTTAATTATTAACTTGTAATATAATATTTTTTAGAGTTTATAATTTTATATATTTTTTAGATTGTGACTATAAAACCGACTGGTTGTGGGTTCAATCCCCATTCGAGGAGATGAAATATTTACTTAAATTTATATTTCGCTCTGGTGTCGAGGCAAAATCGCGGCGTTAAGTGTTGCCACTCAACATTCAATGCCTTGAAAATTTGGTAGAAAGTGGGGAACAGAGTGTCTTAACATTATGTTCCATCTGCCTACCCTTCTGTGTGCGGGATACAAAGTAAAGCTGATTTATTTATTTTATTTATTTAAAGAAATATGAATAATTGTCAGAATAAGCAAGTCCCTTCAGATAATCGTCAGATTATGATATAGCACGTCTAGGGCATGAATATGAACCATATATATCTTAATCTGACGCGTTTGAGTATTTCAAAATGACGATTTTTTTTGCACATTCCAACAAGTAGTATGTCCATGCAACAGTTTTTTTTACATTTTTGAAAATCTATAGCCGCACAGCCCACCGATTAAAAGATATGTATTGTATGACATTTTTTCTTATTATCATCTGAGCTTCCCAACCCAAAAGGTACGACGCTCGAGTAAATCCCGAAAGTCCCCTCTTCGGCTCCCGTACTATTAAATTTCATTTAATATTTAATTATATTCATCGAAAACGACGTTTTACTAAATACTTACTATACAGTTAAAATATAAATTTAAAATAAAAAAATAAATCAGCTTCACGCTGTATGCCGCACACAGCAGGGTAGGCAGAGGGAACCTAGTGTTAAGACACTCCGTTCCCCACTTTCTGCCGAATTCTGGAGGCATTGCGTGTTGAGTGGCAGAACTCAACGCCGCGCTTAACCTCGACACCAGAGCGAAGAAATGGAAATATAAATTTAAGTAAATATTTCATCTCCTCGAGTGGGGATCGAACCCACAACCAGTCGATTTTGCAGTCACACCTCGTGCCGCTGCGCCACGACCGGCCTCAAAATATAAATTTATTATAAGAAATTATACATTTGGTATAAGTTCGGAGGCAAATTAATACTTTGAGTTCATTCAAATGACGATAACTTTTTTAATTAACCGATTCTGATGAAACAAACTTTAAATGCTATTCTGAGTTAAAACAAAACAATTGACGAAAGTTTTAAGTAAATCGGTTTAGTACTTTCGGAGATTAACGTGGTCATACGTACAGGCAGACAGACAAGAAATTAAAAAAAAATATATTTTTGCTTTCTACTATTCTTTTTAAGTGTCCCTCTATCTATTTCAGTCAAAATGACTAAATGTACAGACAAAATAGTTTTACCATTTTATTATTAAGACCTTGAATAAGTTCTCGTTTTGTTTGTTTTTTGAAAGATTGCGTTGCGGCACTCTGTGCATGGAATTTCGTACGGTAACGAATCACCAAAGAAGTACTATATGTAACCTCAAATTATAGTAGAATAGTGTTTACTACAGTGTCAACTACATATTTATTTTCCCTTTGTGAAAATGTGTACTTTTGTGCCAAATAAAGTGTTTTTGCGGGGAATTTTATTGCACTGCTTTATTCAGAAAAAATCTGCAGCAGAAGCACACAGAATTCTCGTTGAGACAATGCTTTGTCGAATACAACGTGCAGAGACTGGTTTAGGCGCTTCAAAAGTAATGATTTTGACCTTGAAGACAAAGAGCGTTCTGGAGCACCGACAAAATTTGAAGACAGAATTGGAGGCATTGCTTGAAGAAGATCCATGTCAGACGTTAGTAGAGCTCGGGAAAACGTTACAAGTAGATGCGTCAACAGTTTCAAAACGTTTAAAAGCGTTAGGAATGATCCAAAAGCAAGGGCATTGGGTGCCGTATGAGTTGAAGCCGAGAGACGTAGAACGACGTTTTCTCATGTGTGAATTGTTGCTTCAACGGCAAAAGAGAAAAGGTTTTCTGCACCGTATCGTCACTGGGGATGAAAAGTGGATTCACTACGACAATCCAAAGCGAAAAAAATCGTGGGGCATGCCGGGTCACGCATCAACATCGTCGCCAAAACCAAATATCCATGGTTCTAAGCTTCTTCTCTGCATTTGGTGGGATCAGCAGGGCGTAATTTATTATGAGCTGCTTAAACCTAATGAAACTATCACGGGAGCTCGCTATCGACTTCAGTTGATGCGTTTGAGTCGCGCTCTGAAAGAAAAGCGGCCACTATACGAGCAGAGACACGACAAAGTGATTTTATTACATGATAATGCTCGGCCACATGTGGCAAAACCAGTCAAAACTTACCTGGAAACACTTCAATGGGAAGTTCTACCCCACCCGCCGTATTCACCGGACATAGCCCCCTCCGATTACCACTTGTTTCGGTCGATGGCGCACGGTTTAAGCGAGCAGCGCTTCCATTCTTTTGAAGAAGCCGAAAAATGGCTTGATTCCTGGATTGCCTCGAAAGATGAGTCGTTTTTCCGACGGGGGATTCAATTGCTACCAGAGAGATGGGAGAAAGTGGTCTCTAATGATGGACAATACTTTGAGTAATGTCATTGTAAGCATTATATTTTAAATTATTTTTTTTAAACAAAAAAAAAACAGCGAGTTCCTAATATATATAGAGATAAGCATTTTTTTATGCTCAACTTGTCAAATTTATTTTTACTTACATGGACCTAAATTGCTCCAGCCCTCAATATTGATAAAATAATCAGAAAGTCACAATTATTTTAACCAAGGTAGATGCGAAATATCTTTTGACAAAAAGTTTTTCATGGCTCTAAACACATTTTTTTTACAAAAAAGGCGGAAAATGCTTTATTTTTACCAGTTGTTGAGGTATCTTAATTGATTTCTTTAGGTATGGGTTTAAAATATTTTACCCTATATGCTGTTCCCGGAAAAGGAGCGCTGACACTTCCATCCTAGTAAAGCATAGTAAAGCAAACTGTATGTAGTATTCATAACATAATCTATAGCATGCACCTGCTGGTTTACGTTCCTATTAAATTGAATTTCAGAATCTTGAAGTTCCAACAACAGTAACGCATTTAAAAACATTGCAGACATAAGACTCGACAACTATTAACAGTTGTCAATGACAACATTATTTATTATGAAAACCAATCTGCACTTATTTTCTCTTTAAAAATTTTACTACCGGATTTTATTTTATTTTTTGTATTAAAAAACTATCTACTATTAAATTAAAAATAAACTATTTTTGCATAATAGTACCTTTTATTTTTTAGCTTCGTCAGTAGGGTCGGTAAAGGGAACCTGGGATCTGTTCCCTAACTGCTGCTTAATTTACTTATTTATTGCCGTTTCGATGTATCTCGCAATAGCAGGGTAGGCAGAGGGAACTTGAGAACCTAGTGTTAAGACACTCCGTTGTCTTTAAGACACTTCCTTGCCCACTTTCCGCCGAATTTTGGACGCATTGCGTGTTGAGTGGCAGAACTCAACGTCGCGCTTTACCTCGTTACCAGAGCCTAAATATTTCGTTTCCTCGAATGTGAACCGAACCCACAACCTGTCGCGTTTACAATCGCAGGCTTGTTACCATGCGCCACGACTGACCTCTACAGTACTTACTTAAGTAGGTACAGTAAATACTTATAATAAATAGTAAAATATCTACCACATTATCCTTTTAAGTAAATATATCTATTATATTTTCTTCAATTTTTCTATTTAGATTAAAATTAAAATATTCTTACTTTATATACTATACTTTAAACTATCAAAACATGTCTGAAGTCTGAAGTGCTTATATTTAAAGTTATATATCTACTCTTTCGTCGCTACACTGCTACGTGAGCTACAAACTACTAAGAGAGGAAGGAAATATGCAAACTATACATATTTTCCCGTCCATCATATGCAGATTCCAAACTTTATTCTCGATACTAACCGAAAAAGCTTTTGGCGAATTTTTGTCTTACATTATACTTATATGCTTTTTTTTGTAGATTTTTGATTCTCTCACACAATTACGGATAGTTTGGCATGTTTCAGCTTTCACCTATTACATCCACAAATTGTGTTTCAATTTACTCTTCATTCTCAAGTACTGAGTCAGCTTTTGAATTATAAAAAAAATGCTAAATAAATAAGCTAAATAATAAAATTTTATTAAATATATTTTACATATTCTAAATACATCATGTACCACTATATTGAAAGGCCGCGTATAAAGTTGTTATGTCCAGTAGAACGGTGATGGGCAACGGGGGAGTGTTGATCGATTGTGCGCTCCAATAAGTCTTGCACGCTTTGTAGGTCTCAGCTTAGGGATATTTATAATTTACATAAAATACAACTTTTTTGTATATAAAAATATTACACTATTAAGCTGTATATATTTTATAATAAATCAGTTATCATTTCATGCAACAGTGTTTTTTTTCAGCTTGACGCTGTATCCCACATATAGCAAAGTAGGCAGAGGAAACCTAGTTTTAAGATACTCCGTTCTCCAATTTCCGCCCAATTTTCGAGGGATTGCGTGTTGAGTGGCGGAACTCGCCGTGTTTATTAATCTTTTTTTTTTCTTTTAAAAGAAAAGAGTGAACCCCCATGGTGCATTCATTTACAATAGATAGATTAACTTTCTCAAGAGTATATTTAAAAAATACTGAAATAATCATTGCAAGGAAGTACCAAATATATAATATGAATTAAACTTAATGCTAATATAATCAAATGTGTATCTTTTGAAAAACTACAAACATTCTTATAGTTTATAAATTATTTTTCAAATTTGAAAATAGTCTATAAGAATTAAAAAACAAAGCTTTTCATGTGTTGTAATAACTATTGGTATCTATTAAACAAAAATTACTATAAATATTAAATATTCTCAATTATAAAGGTACGTATACGTGATGGCATAGGGGCACAAGGGTGTGATTGTAACGCCACGTTATGGGTTCGATCACCACTCAGAGGAATTAATTATTATTTATTAATATATTTATTTCTTCGCTCTTGCACCAAGGCAAGAGCTCGGCGTTGAGTACCGCCACTCAACACGCTATGAATCGAAATATTCGGCAGAAAATGAGGAACGGATATACATATATGCGGGACATATAGTAAATCTGGTTTTACCTTTTTCATTTATCAACCGATTGAAATAAAACAAATCCTATATGTTACGTGAAGTTTTCTAAAATATAAAAGTGCACTTAAATCGGTTAAGCCGTTTCTGAGCGAACAAATAAAAAAAAACCGAACGAGTTGTATGATATTATTAAATGTCCGTAATATTATAACAATTTTTCTAATACATATTCCATGTACAGACACCGATCAGTTACGATTTTATTGTAGATAACATCGGTAAGTTAATTTATTTTATTATTAAAATTTATTTTATTATTATATTAATAGATTTTATTGTAGGTAAAATCGATAAGGATTGTAACTGATATATCAAACATCTTTTAAAATATTATTTAATAAATAATGCCTTGACTCGTGATGTGTCTAGTGGTTAGAATCATTTATAGTTGTGATCGTGAAGAACCCAAAATCTTTTAGAGATTCAGAGGTAACAGTGTTAAGAATTTTATATTATGCTATTAGAAGATATCGCTTTAATAAGATATTTGCCATCAGAAGTTGTTCTTGTTCAGTTATTTAGATAACTGGAAACTCGACAATATGACATTGTCATAACTCGAAGCTCGTCTGAAGAAAAGCCAAGAGCGCATCCTATCTTCCTCTCCACTATAACTGCGAACTAGTTATAATAAAAGGAAGTAAGAGTACGGGCACCGCCCCGCCCCTACACCGTGAATTCCTACCAGACTGCGGCTGCAACAGTCTTATTGACCTCTCCGGGACGTTTGTGTGTGATCTTTCCGAAGGTACTTGTTACGCTTGTTTATATTAAGATTGTATTAGAATAGTGATTCGTGATGTTGATTGATTTGTGAGATCAATATAAGTCGTTGGAACGAACGCACTACCGCTAGGCGGCCGATATGTTAAATAAACGCACGGCACACACCCCACAGTCGTGTCTCGAACCGTAGGCGGACACTACTACATACACCAGAGTTCCAGGACATAAAATAGCACCACACACCCGTACGAGAC